>JBBBDQ010001047.1:3655000-3995906 GCA_037127315.1 Ascarosepion bandense
ACTCCTACTCTAACATTTTCATTTTTCGTACTCCCCACCTGTGGAACTCCTTTTGATTTCTTGCTTCCCTGATAACTGCAATCTTTAAAAATTAAATCTAAATGCAATGTCAATCGTCATTATTTGTCTCTTTCAACTCATTTTGTTCTTCCCTCATGTTCTAGTGGCATTAGCAGCTTTTTGGTGCTAAATGATATATATATATATATATATATAAAATAACTTTAATCCAAAAGGAAAAGTAGGTAGGTAAATCCCAAAGACCCGATCCTAATGAATATTAATATTTTAATATTAAAAAATGATACAGGCGGAGAGCTCAATGTAATTAAAATTACAGAGCTAATTATAAAATAAAATAAATTTCGATGTTCAAAACAGCTGAATGATCATTTCAACATGAAATTCCTAAGAGAGATTTCACATCTTATCGGCAACTACCACATTTCAAAATGAAATAAAAAACGTGAAAAATGTGGTAGTTGCCGATGAAATGTGAAATCTCTCTTAGGGATTTCATGTTGAAATGATCATTCAACAGTTTTGAACATCGAAATTTATTTTATATATATATATATATATATATATATATATATATATAACAGAAAAAGTTTTGAACATCGAAATTTATTTTTTTTATATATTTAACAGAAAAAAGCATGACAGAAGTCATAAAACCAAACGTGTCGTGGAATTTCTTTTGCAAACCGTTTAAGAAAGTAATACAAATTATAATAAGACCATCATCATGTAAGCTGGTCATTTTCGGCATAGCACTCCTTATATTTGTGTCAAGCGTTTTACATTTTCTGCCCCAAAACTGATTTTGTAATGGGTAGCTCAAGTGAATGTTTCTGG
This sequence comes from Ascarosepion bandense, assembly GCA_037127315.1. Classification (NCBI taxonomy): domain Eukaryota; kingdom Metazoa; phylum Mollusca; class Cephalopoda; order Sepiida; family Sepiidae; genus Ascarosepion; species Ascarosepion bandense. The sequence goes on from JBBBDQ010001047.1 coordinate 3,655,859, forward strand.
AAAATTGTTGAAGTCTCTTCATTTCCCGCAGGCAATCCCGGACGCCATTTTGCTTCCGTGTCACTAACGCTACGATAATTGGGCTCTTTCGTCTCTTTCTCCACTGCTAAGTGTCTGCTTTCAACAGTTCAACACATATATCTCTTTTATTATATCAGAATAACACTTATACTGTTGGAAGGGCCTGAAGAAACATAGACAAGTGAATGTTAGAGATGCTAAATTGTGAAATAAATGGAGCCAAGAAAAAATTGCGTAAAAGAAGAAATAGAGAAACAGGAATGAAAGCAAAACTACTTGTCTCGCAAAAGACATTTTATATCTTGATTTGAGCAACTGATTGCCGATGATATAACATAGTTATCCTATCTGAGCCTGACGAGACACTGTTTGAAACTTTTTTGTAACTGTTTTTATTTTATTGGTTTAAAAAAATGCAAAAAAAAACGATTTTCCCTCCTACTTACTAAGTAGAAAGACTCGTGAAATTTTCACGGTTTTTGAATTTTCTGATCAATCTCAAATCTTAAATTAACGATTGAATAATCCCCATGGCTAGTTCTATGGCAATAAAATATTTGTAAAAGTTCCCCTATTGTATTGTTAAATATTTAAGCTTAATTTGAAAAAAATATTGCTTAACAATCATAAATATGGATGCTGGTTGTTATTTTCAGAAATGGGTAAAAATGTATTAACTTAAAATTTACAACTTTTTCCATTTCACTGAAACAATTATTGAACATTTCTATCTTACCTTCTTCCTTTTTTTTCAATGAAACCAAGTAGCGTATGTTTTTTGTATTTTTACGGAATCTAAACAGAACACACCATTAATTATGAGGCAAGAGACGTTCAACATTTCCTTCTATATTTTTCTTTAATTTCTAACCAAATCTTTGTCTTATGAACATCTCTCTTAAAAATTTAACATTAATTCAGCAGACAGTGTTATTTTATTTATGGTAACTGGACTTTTGGCGATTGCCTTACTCAATTTCCGTCAGTCACTGCGTCTGAAAAATATCGTTTTATCTCGGTCTTTAGCGTAATATCTGCCCTCAAGCGGCTAAACTACATTTTATCACTAACTTTTGTCTCTTCTGAAAATATTATTAACAAGCGCCCAGTCTAGAGAAACAGCTACACGCGACAAGGCCTCCTACATTGCACTAAAGAGAGTAGTAATGCCAGCGCAGCCGACTGTTCCGGGAAATGGTCTATTTTTTAACATAAGCCTTGCACACGCGTTTGGTCTCCCCATGTTAAACTGGCTTTTTGTTGCATTCTGCCAGCGTAGGGTGGCAATATAATACAATTGTTTCTCGGATTTTTAGCAAAAAAAAAAGAACATGACCAGCTAAAACAAACTTAGTACCCAGTCGTTGTGTACGTAGGGACTGGGTTAATTTTGACCAGCTGCCTGAGTATACGCTCTCAGGTCTCCATGTTAAAAATAGACCTTGTGTCACAACTCGCCTCAATGGGGTTGGAGTAGGGTAACATCCTAATGTAATATCTGTCTTAATTTAATTCTCTCTCTACACTTATAGCTTACCTTCTTGATTTCATTTTCTAACTGAAACGAAGTTGTGTCTTACCTCCTCTTTCCACGCGATCAAAATGGCAGGGCGTAACGGCTGTGCGAATAGAAGTACATGCACAATTATAATGGTATATTAAATTAGTGAAAAGTAGTGTTACAAACTAGAACTCATAATATCCTTCGAATAGTATATTGGCCATATCTAGGGCGGAGATACTGTTTTCTTTTTCAAGATTTGAGAGAGTTCTATAACTTTACGCAGCCTTGTAGGTTAGGTTTAGGGTTAGAATCTCACTTACAAATACATAACGCTGTAGGTCTCTGCTATTCTATTGCTACTCCCATAAGCTACCAAATTCTCAGATGAACTACACTTCTTGTTTTTAACGTAGAACCTTCACGGCTAAGACTCGAGACGTCAGGCATATTGTAGCGAATCAGCCTCATTCATTTTGTCTTCCAGTGGTGAGATATCAGTTCCACTTGAGTAACTTCTTCTCAGAAACCACTGACTTTTGGAACCAACTAGAAAGCGGATACTTTCCCGATACTATAATCTTAACCTGATCCAGTCTAAGGTTAACTGTTATCTTAAACAAAGATCCTCATAAGCTATGCCTCTTATTCTGTAATCCTCTATTTCGAGTAGATCTTGAGCCTTGTACAAGGTGAATATCATTTTAAAAAAAGAAAATGTCATAACATGTAGTATTAGCTTCTTTCTACTTGCTTTTTTACTTTCCATTATTTTTCCATTTTACTCAGTCCATAGTTTAACACTTCAAAATGTCTTCTGTTGATCTTCCTGGAGTTGGGGATATGAAACACGCATGACTTACAAAATGATCACTTATGGGAGAGAACCGATAAAAAGGTTTAGCTGTATTTTATTCCTATTCATGTTTCATTTCAATATTAACGTTTTACCATAAAGCGGTAATGTTATTTTTTATATATTAATATTATATTTAATTTCTTACTGTTGTAGCATGTTCAATTTCGTTGCTTTGATTATTAAAATAAGATGAAGGTTTTCATTGTTTATACATCATAATATTATTTTCTTGATTTTCATATATGTTCAGAAAACAATTATTTGAAATTCTTGTGTTCTACTTATGGCACAATTGGACCTCACATGTTAGCTAGTATTTTACACGCCAGTGATTGATAATTGTTTACGCTAAAACCGGTTCGATTTTCCACCATCGTGGCGTGGCTTTTATATAAATACGAGTGAGCCTAAACGTGACGGCAAAATATTTATCCCATCTAAAATGACAGCAACATATGTATTGATGTACTTTCTGTTGTGTATTTTACATTAAAACAAGAAAAATTACAAACCCTGAGTACGACAGGCGGGATATATATCTATATATATATATATATATATATATATATATATATTAAAAAAGGATTAATTCAATGATGTTGGATGATCATATCGATATGAAAATCCCCACGGAGGATAACACATCACCTCAGCAACAGAAAAATCCTTTCAGAAACTGGGAAAAAATCAGTCTAATTTTCCTATTTAAATAGATTTGCATGAAATTAAAAAGGAAAAGAAAAATGTAAAAGATAAAACAAAATAAAATAAAATAAACAAGAAAAGAAAAAATTGACATCGTCTGAGTTCGCAAAAAAAGGAAAGAGAATTGTAACTTAGCAATTAACGGACGGCCGTGTTGTATTGATGTAAGGTTAAGCAACACGGAAAAAAGGTGGGAGATAAGAGATAAAGGAAAGAAGGGAGGGAAAAAGAAAAGAAAAGAAAGAAAAAAAATTATATATTACAGACGCTGGACATATTCAAAAACCTAACTTCCCAAAAACGTTGAAGTATTAGAAAAAGGCCTTTACTTAAAAAGGCATAATTATTTTTAAAGGGAATAAAAAGATATAGGATTTAAAATAAAATTAAAAAAAAAATACGTCATTTGATTTAAACTAAATAAAGACACCGCTAGGTAAAAAAAAAAAAAAATTCATTTACAATTATACATATATATAGAAGTACACACATACATACATACACATACACACACACACAATTCTTCGATTATGAATACATATATACATACATACACATACACACACACATACATTCAATTCCATACACACTTATATACGTATATACACATACATGCGCATACACTCAAGTGTATACACATATACAAAAATTCACACACACAATATATATGTGTACACACACACATGCACACATATGCATATACACACACACATATATATATATTATACATATGCACACACACATACATATAAAAATATAAAAAATTAATGAATATTATAAAAAAGAGCATTTAAATAGCTAAAATTTTTTACACACATAAATACGTATATACACTCATACATATATGCATATATACATATATACACACATATATACAAATATGCACATACACACACAAATAATACACATATACATAAAAATTATAAAAAGAAAAATTAAAAATTAAAAATTAAAAAATTAAAAATTAAAAAAATTAAAAAACTTAATATTTAAAAATTAAAATTTAAAAATTAAAAATTTCAATTTTAAAATCAGCCCTGTGACGGCACTTATTAATGAATGATGATTATAAATATTATAAGACAAATACCCAAGATAGTAAATAATAGGGTTAACCAATTATCATCCAATATAAAAATTTTCAACGCAAGTAAAGAAATTTACGATAAGGCTCTTTAGAAAAGCGGTTTTATTAACAAGTTAACGTATGATAAGCCTGCTATAAGCTCAGAATAATCAAAAACTAAAAACACCGGAAAATGTAGAAAAAGGAAGATAATTTGGTTTAACCCTCCTTATTGTAAGCTAACTAATATAAATATTGGTGAGTATTTTCTCAGATTAATCGATAAACATTTGAATAATAATAATAATAATAATCCCTTAAATAAAATTTTTAATAAATTCACCCTAAAAATCAGTTACTCTTCTCTTGCAGGGCAAATGTAAATCCACCCAAGTAATTTATGAAGCCCGTATTTCTCCATCTAACAACAAAGACAATTACCGGACTTATGTTGGCACGTCCGCGGGCCCTTTCAAACAGAGACTTTACAACCACAAGTACTCATTTTCGAACCCTAACCAAAGATTCCAGTCGGCACTATCACGTAGATTCTGGAAAATGAAGGAGGAAGGGCAGGACCCTATAATCAGCTGGAAATTAATTGAAACCCGACCGAATTTCTACCTCTGAGCTACTGGCGATCATCAGAAGGAGGCAGACTTTTTAGCGTGTATATTATCATTATACACGCCCATATATATATATATATATATATATATATGTGTGTGTGTGTGTGTGTGTGTGTGTGTGTGTGTTCAAACAAACCATTTCAAATTGTAGGTTGTTTATAACCAGTTTCGTTAATCTTCGTTAATTTGCACAACATGTTTACATGTTATGGGAATTAACAAAGATTATTACGATACATTTTCAGAGCAGATATTGTTATTACCATGAATCGAAAATTGTGTTATATAGGCTTCATTTAACTTCGTTTAGACTGATGTTGATTCGCTGTCGAGAGGTCTAAGATCAATTGGTGGCCTCTCCTATGTGGATAGGGGTCGCAGGTTCGAATTCTGCCGAATGACACATATTTTCGCAACAAAGATTTATCGTAAATAACCAGGCCGGTAGATATAAATATATAATACTGTTTGATTATAAACAGAATATTTAAATACGAGTATCGATAAAAAATATTGATCAAACAAATCGTTTCCCCGAAACACACAAATAAAAACACACACAAACACACACACACACACACACACACACACATATATATATATTTATATATATATATATATATATATATATATATATATATAAGTATTGTTGGAATAATATTCCTTGTCCAAATAAACACTATTTTTAAAAAATTCTCAATACAAAAGTAGAGCTAATAATATTATTTATTCATAAATTATAACATGGATATGTTACAATATCACTACAAAAGTAGCCATTTTGTTTCAACACTTTTGTGTCTTGTCAAGTGATGTTATAGTTCTTAAATGAATGGTTTAAAAGTCTGAAAACGAGCATGCCCCTTTAATCAGGGAGGTATATATATATATATATATATATATAATTCTCATATAGCTTGTTTTGCTGTATTACAACTCATCAGTGCTGCTAGATTATATATATATATATATATATATATACTATAGAACTATTTTAAAAGTGGGAAACACAAACTTTAACAAAAGAGGGAAACACAAATTTGATACCATCAATCTGGTAAAGAACCTGTCTTCTTGTTTCATCAAATTTTGCCAACGGCTCTTTCTGATTCTGATGCTCTATTTCCATCATAGAAAGTCCCACAGTAATAAAATATATCGGTAGTAGCCATAATACTTTTAAGACACGCCATTACTTTCACACGTTATCTTTTAATAATAAAACTTACCGCAATAACACATCCCTTTCTACTTATTATTGGTAATTAAAAGATTCTAATACTACCCCTACCATAAAATGGAAAATATAAAAAATCAGAACTTGCAAATCTTTACATGAGCCATGTTTTTTTTGTTTACAAGAAAAATTACAAATTATCAAATTCTCAGAACTAAACTTACTCAATAAACGTAGCGAAGTAACTTTCATTTGTCATCATCGTTTAAAAGATCCCCTAAAGTATAGTTAATTTGTCTCAAGATAATATACCAAGACATCTATAATCAATCCCATAGCATATATTGATTGATTCTTCCATCTTCTGATAATTTAAATTGTTGCGGCTTAACGGACAAATCAACAACTAAGTCGACTACATAGGTTTGACGTGAGTGTATTTAAAAAAATCTCCGTATTTTTTTCTTGTCCACTACTTTCAGTTGAATAATAATTTAAAGAGAATCCATTAACCATTTCACGATGACACGCGATACGTTTTCAGACACGCAACATTGTAACTTATGTATTTCTTAATTCATGAAAAATGCTTGGGTCTTAAGCAATTTTAGATCTCTATGTCGCTTTACTCTTACAATCGAATTTCTGATTTTCTATTGGTTAGCTGAGATAAAGCTCTTAATAATACCCACTACCTTAATTGTCTGGATTTAGTAAACAAATTGTGTTGTTTTTAAGCTTGTATATATAATATTTCCTAATAGAAAAACATGTGACTTACTGACGATGACGAGTTGGTAATAAGAAACACAACAGCTCTTGTGTTGCAGTAAACTATGTTTTTCTTATAAACGTATCATAAAAATATTAGTACACACACACACACACACACACACACACACACACACATATATATATATATATATATATATATATATATATATAGGGTATACATAAAACCCATGTGGACTTCAAGACATTATAACTTTATTTGTATTTGTAATTTTTTTAAAGTGCACATGAGCATTATGGATACTCTGTATATATGAATAAAAGTTGCAACTGAAGTTTTGAAACTATATAATTAAAGTAATTTCTTAGTTTCAAAGTTCTTTGATATTGAAAAGTAAAACTGAGGTGGAAAGCCATGCGGCTGTTCCATAATATATATATATATATATATATATATATATATATATATATATATATATACTATTTACGCTCTCATACCATTATTGAGCACTCTGGAAGAATGGTAGACTTTGAAAAACAGTAGCTACTCTAGCATCTACGCATCGTTCATGCAGCAACGAATTAGAACACTCTCAGCTATTGGGTGTGTATAATGATAATATACACGCTGAAAAGTCTTCCCCCCTTCTATCGAGCGCCCATATCTCAGGTAGAATTCCCGACTGACGTCAATTCGGTCGGATTTCTATCCTGGGTTAAAAAGCAATTGGAAACTAACCGTACTGATGAGCTGTGATACAGCAAAACAGATCTGTCTGCGGATGACTATATATATATATATATATAGCGTTGTAATTTGATTAATAAATCAATTATTAATCAAACTTATTCTGCGTATTTAGACACCTACACATATTTTAAATTGATCAAAGTGACATTCAGTACTTATAATCTTTAGTGACCAAGAGCTATTTATTGTTCAGCTCTTTGGAATGTAAAACTTGTTTGTGGAAAAAACGACAACTAATGTCGAAACTGTGACTGTTGATTGATTTATTTAGTTATAGCTTATCAACCCATTCATTTAAACGAAAATCATCTCTGTTTCTTAAGAAAACATAATTTAGATTGTAAAAAGACTAATTTCTTTGTGAATGAAACTTTCATTAAAATTTCTTCTGAGAATAACAATGATTCCTCTAAATACAAGTCCTATTATTTTACCCAGAACTGGAAGTAGAAGATAAATTCATATATTTTCCAAGAGTATTTTGTGCGTAAGTCAATTTAGCAAACCCGGATGGAATCGGAACTCGGCTCTTTAATTTCTCCTTCTTCGAAGTTATCCATTACACCACCTGCGCATCCGTTAAAACATTGAAGACTAACACAAGACAAACAGAGGGATACACGTTACAAGTTCTGCAGATGTAAGACATTTTTTGTTAGACAGCTTTGCAGATGAGCTTTTCTTTCATTTTCACTTCCTATTATTTTTCCCTTTCACACATTCAATAGCTCAACACAGCAAGACTACTTCTCTTTTATCTGCTTGTTTCGTGAGCTTTGAAGCAAATATGTCCTACTCTTTAGCTAGCTAACATTAACATAATAAAAGTTTTGATATTTACATTGCATTACATTAGATAGGAACAAAAGTTGGCAACTTTTGTTTTATGTGTATTTCAAAGACAGTATCTATACACAAAAAACATTCATTCTTAAAAGAACATATGTGCCGTTTTTTCCAGCGAAATCTTTGAGATGTAATTCTCTCCAAACTTGGTAGCTTTCAGGGTGATAAACTCGTGTGGTAGTTTTTGTCAGCTTCTTGAGTACTGAATGTCTTTTGATTAGAAACCTTTCTCGAATCTAAGTAAGTGATAATCCGACATTACTAGATGTACCAGTTTCTATTGCGTCTGCAACGGAGTGTTCTTAATTGAAGACAACATCGTTCTGATTGGGTAATTCTGGATGTCTTTTTGTTGCTGTCTTTGGTGGAAACAATACAAGGAGATCGAAATACACAATGCACACCAGTCTTCACAGATGCAGAGCAACATTTATACCAATTTAGACCAGACTTTGGATTTAACTGTAGTTCATTTCATTTTACCCAGGATATTTTTTGCCCCACGCTGTTGTAAACAATTCATTTTCCCTCGGCTATAATTTTATTTTAAATGCGTTATTTTTGTTGCAAACCATCATTTTTTCACATTAAATCGCGTGGCATCGTAACATTGCGGTTATCCAAGTATCTGCAAATGTCTTAAAATAATGAATTGTATGTGGAATATTTTTGCGATATACCATGTCTGGTGATCGGGATTATTTTTAGTCAGCGTTTTGATTTTGTAAACAACAACGACTGCTAACCTATCGGAATGTTCTCCGTTTTCAGCTTAAAGTTTCCACTTCTAAATATAATATATCACTTACCAACAGAAATCAGAGCTATGGCACTATCTCTAAAAAAGGAACATATACTATTTACTGTTTTCTATCAGGGAATAAAAGAACATCAAATGATGAAATAGGATCTTTTTTTCTTATTTACATTTTTTACGTAAAAACAATTAAAATGCCACACACAATTGATGTAGAATGAAATTTACCTTCAAGAATATGTATATTTGTAATAAATCTTTGTCAACTCTGAAATTGCATATTCCTATGCCATCTACTAGAAAAGTCCTTGAACTTTTATTTTAGCCCAATATTTGTCTCTAGTCAATCTTAAACTCTCATGGGACGTATATGTTATTAGACGTTCGAATGTAAGTTGATGTACGACTACTTTAAAAATTTCGAATATTCTATGGCACATTTGGATTCTAACTGTTTTTCTCATAATTGCTACAGCTCAATTCATGCAACTTTTGCATCTATAAGCTTTAATCCTTCTGTGCTGTATAATACTGGCGGTTTTAGCGGCTGTTATCGATACGAAACTACGACAGAGAAACGTGTCACAATCCAGTTACTATTGCTATGATAGAATTTAAATAACTATTTAAACGGAATAATACAGCTTTTATTGAAATTGATTTTAGTGAGAAACGATAAATACATTTTTTTTAAGTTCAGAATCTGCCAGGAAAAAGTTTACATGCTAAGTTCAAAACATCTGGAAATATTGGGTCGCCTCGGCGAGAGGTAACGATTAAAGAGGATCGACTTGTTGACCATTATTATTCAGCAGTAAATTTCATCCTCACTGAGTGCTCCATACAAAAAAACTTGACATGCATAAGCAACAATTTAAATTTGTAAAAATTTATTTAAGTCATCGTCATCATCATCATCATCATCATGGCGAAAGTGCGGATAATTTTTGACTTACCCTCGTACTTACACTGATATAGATTATATGTTTCGAGAATATTTTTTTAATTATATATTTTTACCTATAACCCATTAATGTGCACCGTTCAATTGTTGGATAAGGTGGTCATTGATAGCTTAAACGAAAATAAACGTTTAGGTAGAAAATTTTATAATCCGTTTTTTTTTATGTAAGTTGAAGTATTTTTTATATTTTCTTATTTACTTGTCTCAAGTAAAACGTATTGTTCTTCTTGGTTGAATATTTTTTTTTACCAAACAATTAATTTTTATTGGACTGGATAACAATTTGTTTTATATATATCCTTCTTTTTCGTGTTTACACGCAGGGAATTCTAGAGATGATGTGGTTTTGGCAATTTCCTTCACCCTCAAAGAAATAACTTCAATGTTTAGAAAACGGACAAAAAAAGTTCTTTTATCTCACTTCTCCAGGTCTGAAAATACTTTTATATACATCCTTCTATTTGGTGTTTACACGCAAGGAATACTAAAGATGATGGGGTTTTGGCAATTTCCTTCACCCTCAAAGAAATAACTTCAATGTTTAGAATACGGACAAAAAACGTTCTTTTATCTCACTTCTCCAGGTCTGAAAATACTAACACTCACTTTCCGAGTGTTATGAGAACCGGTTCTCTATAAAGATGACTCATTTGAAACATGACCAATGTCGTGTCTTCTCTACACCGGATAATGCTCGTGCTAATGCTGATTAGAATTAACATAGAAAATTTTACAGGTCATCAACCTTTGATGGATATTTTCTTCCAGAAAATGTTTTTAGATTGCAAGATTTGTATTTTTTTACTGATAGACGTCTTACTACTTAACCCATAGCTGAGTGGAAAAGGTAGATTCATACCTTTCCCAATAGTATTTGAGCGTAAGTGGAAATAAGGAACTTAACTGGAATTAGACCTCGGCTCTCCAATTTTAAATTCCGAACCGTTATTAAATGCACCACCTATGCACCCCTTCTCATAGCATCTTATCAAGCGATCACCCATATAAGTACTGACAAGGTTAAATATTTGTTAACTTTCGTGATTTTAGGCTGCCTGATGTGAAACGCAGTTAATGTTAGTATCCTGAAAATATTTTAATTTAATGCTGACATAATGTGGAAGGGCGGGATATAAAAAACAAAAACGGAATTGTAAAATTGTTTTCGAAATATATTTGAGTTTCCTTGTTAGCACTAGAAACTAGGGAATGGTTGGTTATACATCTCGCTGCTTTGCCACATCACCGTATGTTATGATAATAGTTTTGTCTCTGATATTTTCTTCATTTTCATTAGAGAAACAGTGTTTGAGTAAGAACGTGGGCAAAAAAAACTCCTCCTATAATTATCATAGCGATGTGGGCATTATTAACAGTAGCTGCTAATCTCTTATCAACCTTGACTGGAGTCGAGTAATATTCATCATATCGAACATGAGTTTTTGAATATATTTTTGTTCAAATAACCAGAATGATTTGTTTATAAGAGTTTTAGACTTTATGGTCTTTAAGTTTTAGCCGTTTTGAGATGAAGTATTTTTATGAAGTATTAGTATCTTTAGAAAGTACTAGCAGTATAGCCTGGCGTTAATCGGGTGTAATGAATGCTTTAAAACTAATCCATAGTCCTGGAGCTCAGACTCAGCCTAAAGAATATTTGTGTGAAGTTTCGTGAGAATCGGATAAAAATTGTGGATTTGTATAAAGGACATACAGACAGATAAGCCGACACACACATCTTTTATATATATATATATATATTATCGATTTTCGGCACTATTGTAAGAACTGCAACCTTGAAACTTCTGAATATCGTTTCTTATGTCTTTGTCTATGAGTGTATCAAATTTGATTAAAATCGGACCACTCCTTCTATAACCCGATTTTTTCGATTATCGATTTTCGATATTTATCATGGGTACCTCGACACAAAACCTAGCCAAGAACACTCGCAGTCGCTTATAGTACAACTGTGTAAATTTTCAAGAAAATCGGTTCAGCCGTTTCGGAGTCTATAGGTAACGGGGACACACACACACAGACACACACACACACACACAGATAGACAAAGTTCCATTTATAAATAAGCTTAGATCATGGCGCTCTTTTGCTCAAGAACGGTTCCCAAGTGACTTACACACATGCCTGAAATTAAAAACATATTAAAATATCAAATGGCGACAATTTAACCATCACATTCTGTACTGTTTAATAAGTAAACGAAGTAAATGTATCAAAATAAATAGACATTAGCAAAAGATCAACCATTTTGATAAAAATTTAAAGAAAGCTATGTGGGTTTGCACATACGTCATATGTAAAGACCCACAACACATAAACATGCACAAGCGCTCACACACACTCTTACTCTTTTACATACACACACACACACGCATGCAAACACAACATATATATATATATTTTAACTGAAGTGTGATCTTAAATTTTCTCTTTATAATAATCGAACCATATACTTATTATTCAATTGTGAATCTTAAAATATAATCAAATTGAGGTATTAGTTTTATTGCAAGCGCAATAAAACTAATACTTTAAGATATCTAAATAATTTTTATAATCATTTCACCCCAAGCAAAGCAGGACGGCCATTGTTTCGCAGGAGGTTACAGTAAGAAAAAACGTTACAGGAGATATCAAAGGAAAGATAACTTTTAGAGTAGAAGAGGCGATTACATTTAACTATTTTGACTGTAAAGGGTGGGACCTAGATGCCAATCTAGTAGCACGAGTATGTGGTCGGGGAACCAGGAGAAAGACTCGTCAAAGCGGTTGTTATGAAAATATTTGTAGAAAAGGTGGTTGCCTTGAAAATACTTGCAGAAAAGTCATTAAAGTTAGGACCGTTTCCATTGTAAATCCTCCTTTGGATTTTGTCGAGATCCTCAAGATGAACAGTAGTATCACCCGACAAGATATCACAACAGTGTTCAATGCATAGACGTAGCTTTATAAATCCACAAAACGGATTCTGCCAAGAAAAAACTTCCTGATCCGATACAGTGACACAAAATTCTTAGCAGTTGATGCAGATATGGTTTTGATGTAGTCATTCCATTTGAGATCATTTGAGAGAGTAAGTCCCAGAAGGCGAAGTGTTTTGCTCTCTAGCAGATTAGTGCCATTCATTCTGATGGTAGTCAAGAAAGTCTCTCTATGGTGGTTAAAGGGGAGAAGCTTTGTTTTGGAGGCATTAAAATTTCCGAGCCATTTCCTACCCATTCAGTCATAGATTCTAAGTCTTTTTTAAGGCTGGCAACCAGGTTTACATTGTCAGCTTTGGCAGATTTCTTGAGACCGGATGGTGGTGTCTCTGCATAGATATTTACTTGGGAACTGATTAAATCAGGAACGTCATTGATGACCACCAGAAAAAGTGTGGGGCCTAGAATAAAGCCTTGAGAGACGCCCGCATTCACATGAAAGAATCTTTAAGAATCTTTAAGAATCTTTAATTTTGCTGGTTCAAAACAACCTTCATTTCGCGATTTTATTTGAAGAATTGAATTAATCAAACGACTGGCTAGAAACGGCGTAGGTATGGATTTTTCACAGAAGGCAAGCATCCCAAACTTTGTCAAATACTTTCGAGATATCAAGAGCATTATCTCTAGCTTTGTCGTTTTCATTTAGAGCCTGGTATATAAACTCAGTAAATAATTTTACAAAACAATACATCAAAAGCGTTGGTTGTCCATCGTAACGAGACTGGCCAAAAGTTTGACATAAAAATGCTACTCTGATCAAAGGAAAAAATTCGCTACAACGAAAATGTCTAGAGAGGACCTTGATCGCAAGATTACCGACAGTAAATTTACGTCCGGGCACTTACTACACCTCACCAATTCTGGTAGAACTTCTATTCTCGCTGTGTAGAATATCTACAAAATAATCAATGGAAAAAAAGAAAAGAAAAGAAAGAATCTAAATAAAATCGGATAGATAAAAATAAATGAAAAATTCCAAGCATCTCTGGTTCGTGTCCATGTCTAGAAGCACCAACATAACATAATCAGCAACATATTTATTCATGTATCTATTATTGAGTATCTTACATTAAAACATATGCAAACAAAACAAAACAATCCTTTCCCGCCACCCACCTGAGTGTGACAGGATAAAAATATATCCTCTTCACAGATCAAATGGAAGTTCATAAAAGAATCATAAACTCCTATTATTTTTAGAAATAAATGTAACCTATGCTCAGATGAAAAGACAATTAAACCAATGGAATGAAGTGATTTTTAAATGCCTCACAAAAATAGAATTAAATTACCTGGTTTGTAGGATTATAATTTTTTTCTTAGTAATAATTTTCTAACAAATTTAGCTGTTCTTTCTTATTTGTGTATCTGATACTTTATTTTATTATTTTCATCTATATTTTTTCTTCTTTATTTATATTTAAAACTTTTGTTTTTTATATAGTTAACCACTTTTGACTGCATTTAATTTTTGTTTTCACTACCTTGGCTCTTCATTTAAAATTAATGTAGAAAAATTATCGAGCAGAGTTATGCTGACTTCGAAGATTCGTGAAAGCATTAATGTGATGTCTTTACTCCGCAAGGCTTAAATTGTACCAATCCCTGCTGAATAAATAATGTCTTCACAACACTTCGAAGTCGGCATAACTCTAACCAGTTACATTCTCCACAGTAAAGCTATATCTCTATCTCAATATCGAGCAAATTACGATTACCTTGCCAAAATGCTTTTCAAAATGCCAGCTATACCAATGAACCATTGTAAAAAAAAACCCCAGCAATTTTGGCAGTAAGCATCATCAGAACTTAACACCATATATATTTTGGACACATGAAAAGCAGTAAATATTTGATAAATTTCTCTCAATTGTGTTCTGTAAGCTAGCGACATTTTTTTCATCATTTCACCCCAAGCAAGGCATTTCACTGCCACTATGGCGCATGGGGTTATATAGGGGATGGTAAAGAGAAAGAGTGGCTAGATATAGGAAATGTCAGAAGGAGGGTGATAGATGGGTAAG
Source organism: Ascarosepion bandense (assembly GCA_037127315.1). Lineage (NCBI taxonomy): Eukaryota > Metazoa > Mollusca > Cephalopoda > Sepiida > Sepiidae > Ascarosepion > Ascarosepion bandense. The sequence continues at coordinate 3,670,896 of JBBBDQ010001047.1, forward strand.
GATACCGAGGCTGAGGGTTGGGTAGATGGGAAGTGTTTGAAAGAATGGATGCGAGTTAGTGTGTTAGGAGGTGTCTGTTGACCTTACATTTAAACTCCTGGAGATTGTAGCCGTCGGGAAAGCAATCATGTGGAAGGGAATTCTACAGTCGGGAAGTGCGAGAAAAGAAACTATTGGAGTAGAAATTGCGGTTACATTTTATCGGTTTCACTGTAAAAGGGTGAGATCTAGTTGATAATCTAGTATCTCGTGTAAATTCGTACCTAGGGGGCACCAGTGATCTAAGTTCATCGGCGTAGAAGCCGTGAAAGTATTTATAGAAGAGGCACAGGGAAGCTACGTCACGCCGTTGAGAGAGAGAGACTGCAGCCGGTCTGCCAAGTCGGTAGCGATCACATTGCAGACTCCCCGTTGTATTTGTCAAGAACCCCGAGGAGAATAGCAGGGGCACCCAACCAGATGTGGCAGCAGTTGGAGAAGAGTATATTTACTATCAGTGAAAATTTTACGAAATTTCGATGGTTAGTTTTGGAGATACTGAATTTTAAGTTTTATTTCCTACTTTTGCACGCTACTGTATATTAAGTAAAAACAATTATGTTGGTGTGACCAACATAAAACTTATCAGAAAACCTAAGACAAGAACAAATCCTAATCAAGAAAAGGAAAGCAAGAAAGACCAAAAAGCAAAAAGAATATATAAAATTATATGCACAAACGCTGCTTGATTGAACAACTAACCATGAAATCTGTTTAAAAACAAAACGACACAAAAATAAAAAAAATATCAGAATTTTTTTTTCTTCCCCATATATTTTTTTTTCTGATGAAGCTTAAATATAATGGAAATTATTTAGATTCATAATCATCTCATACTTATCCCATATCATACCTTGGATAGATATGGGTCTGTTTTTATGCATATATTCGCGTGTATCTGGGTGTGTCTCCCTGAGTAATTGTTACCAGCTTACTGTTGAAATGGATTGCGCTTAATGGCGATCGGATTCGCCAGGATTTTGTTTGCTTACTTCTCGGCTTACAGATATGCTTTGCTCTCAGGAGACTGTTTGTACAAAGTCTTTTCACCAATTAATCATCAGTACATTTGTTCCATAATAAGATCTGCAATACCCACATGGCCCAAATATTTATTTGAGATGGGTCACATCAATTACCTTCATGTTCATTACCGCGTTACCTATTCGCTTTCACTTTCTCTTTGAAGTGACCAAACAATCTCCGGAGTGTTAATATCACGTCTGCTACACAAACCTCTCTTGTTTAGCTCGAGCAATATTAAATTTTCCAATGTTATCACGGAAGATAAACTTTCATTTAGCTTCTCTAAACTGCACCATACTTAAAGCGTGAGATCCTGACAACTGTTTAGTAATTACATCTCTTTCCCAAAACGAAACTAAAATTCTCCTTTGCGCTGGCTAAATTCCCATGCTTCCCCTCTTTTGGATACGAAAACTCTATGCCCGGAATAAGGAAAGCTGCATTGCTTTTATTCACCAAGTGTTAGGTAGATTAATAAAACTGACCCTAATGGAATGAAACATGCTTTCTCTCTCGTGTTTATTATTTTCCCTTTAACTTTCTCTTTTGAAGTGCATTATCGACTTCTGGTAAATACCAACAAGTAATTGAAGCAAAGTTGTATATAATATTTCACTTCAACTGTTATTGTAACACGGTCGTTCTGAATTTATTTTGACTAGAGCAATGCTGTTGATCTGTTCTATAGATTTCTCCACGTGTGCAAGAGATCAAGAGAGAAAAAGGGGATATTTTTATATTTAGATGTACGTTTGATCTTCTGCACTATTGAAAGGTCTGGGGTGGGGACAACAGCTCACTAATTTCTGCTGAAACCGAGAAAGGATCAGAAAACTGTTTGAATATTCTGCTTTAATCTATGCTGTTGAGCTGAGCTGTATTTGTCTAAAATTATAACTACCATTAATTTTAATTAAATCAGAAAACTTTATTTCCCGATTTTTCTAAAGAACTATTCATTTGCAAATGCTTAATGACAATATAATCAAAGTTATGATAATATAAATTACACACACAAACACACACGCACACAATCACACACACACACACACGCACACACACACGCACACACACATATATATATATCTTGTCTTATTTTGAGTATAAAGGTTGTCGATGAAATGGGAAATCTCTCTTAGGGAATTCATGTAGAAATGATCATACAACGATTTAGAACTTCGAAATTTATTTTATTATTATAATATACTCGCTCCCATATTCTTGCTTTCCTGACGACTACAACCCCCAGAAATTTAAATGCAATGTCAATACTCATCTATTAACCACTGGACTCTATCTCTCTTCCCACCCCCGTATATCTTTCCCTTTCTCTCCACCTATGTATCTGTCATCGCACCTGCATTCTCAGCTTTCTATTGCTCCTTTCTAACTAGTTTGTACTCCTCACTCTTTTCTAATTAATCTTTCTACAGTTATGAATCCCCCAGTTCATCAGTGGCATTTCTGCGGTGTGAAATGATTATATATATATATATATATATATATATATATATATATATATATTGTTTTTCTTTAATCCGAAGTGGAAGAGTAGGAAGGTAAATTCCAAGAACCTGATCCTAATCAATATTAAAAATTTTTAACATTAAAAAGTGATGCAGTTATTAAAATTAGTTATTCTTGCACCCCGAATATAGACAGCCTCAGTAGTTCCCATAATAGGAGTATTCTGGTTAACTTGCACAATGCTGAATCTAGGTTCAGAATTCTAAACGAATGCAACTGTAATTCTGTGGATGCCTGCCCGGTGGAGGGAAAATCCAAATCCACCCAGGTGATTTATGAAGCCCGCATTTCTCCATCTAACAAAAAAACAAAAAACAAAAAAAGACTTCCGGAACTATATCGGTATGTCCGCCGCTCATTTCAAACAAAGACTGTTTAACCACAGGTACTCCTTTTCGAACCCAGGTCAGAGGTACCAGACAGCCCTTTCGCCGACAATGAAAGAAGAAGGGCTGGATCCTGAAATTAGCTGGAAACTGATAGGTTCAGCCCGTATTCCGAGTAATTTTTGTGATAGGTGCTGTCTATGTTTACTGGAAAAATTTTCAATATTAAAATACCCCCACCAACACCGGCTACTGAATCTTAGGAGGGAATTCATCAGTAAGTGCCGCCACAAGGCAAATTATTCGAATACTTAAATTTAGAATTTAAATCCCCGTTGACTAGATGTTAGAATATAAATTAGAAGGATTCAATTTAAGTTTTAATCTTAATTTTACCCTAACGTTAACCTTAGAAAGTATTTTAACCCCTCTACCTTCCTATCCCACGATCCTTTAATTGCCTATCTTTAGAACATTTTTTTTAATCAGATCACCCCGAGTAAGGCGGTAACGCCACTGATGTGCAGGGGGCTACGTAATAGTGAAAAGTTTGGAAAAGAGAAAGCCGGAAACCACATCCTAAACAGGAAACAAGGGATGAGCCTCTTAACATGTTCAATAGATGTGGGTGGAGAGTGAACCGGGCAATAGTTTAGTTTATCTACTCCAACTGAAAAAAAAGAAGTGAGAAGATTGGAAAAGAGAAAACCGGAAACCGCATCCTAAACAGGAAACAAGGGATGAGACTCTTCACCTGTTCAATAGACGTGGGTGGAGTGTAAACCGGGCGATAGTTTAGCCCATCTACTCCAATTGAAAAAACAGAAAGAAAAAAAGTGAGAAGATTGGAAAAGAGAAAACCAGAAACCGCATCCTAAACAGGAAACAATGGATGAGCCTCTTCACCTGTTCAATAGACGTGGGTGGAGTGTGAAGCGGGCAATAGTTTAGTCTATCTACTCCAATTGAAAAAATATGAAAGAATCCTCTGTGTGTGTGTATGAGAGAATCCTCTGTGTGTGTGTGTGTGTGTATGAGAGAATCCTCTGTGTGTGTGTGTGTGTATGAGAGAATCCTCTGTGTGTGTGTGTGTGTATGAGAGAATCCTCCGTGTGTGTGTGTATGAGAGAATACTCTGTGTGTGTGTATGTATGAGAGAATCCTCTCTCTGTGTGTGTGTGTGTGTGTGTGTGTGTGTATGAGAGAATCCTCTGTGTGTGTGTGTGTGTATGAGAGTATGGATTCTTTTACTAAACCCCTTTTTCCTTGGTTAACACATATATGTATATATATATTCTTTTTTCTCTAATATTTTTTTCTCTAATATTTTTTCTCTAATAATTTTTAAACTGATAACTTCCTGTAATTGCCATTTAACTCGCTTCTACCTAAAAGGTTTAATCAAATAAACTTAAAAAAATTTTTATATCGTATATTGAAACCCATTTCTTCTCGCCTAAATACACCTCTTCAAACAGCCCAAAATCTTAACTTTAAAAAGTAATTTAACTCATTTAGTTGTCTCTCTTTATAAAATATGAACTCCTATTCCTCCCCTTCCTAAATATACCATTTCAACACCCTGTAACCCCGCGACTACCAGCACTGTGCTTTTCCACTTTGTGACCATTGTTAACCAAAAACCCCTCCACACTCTAACTCAGGGCCTTCGCCATTTGGAAAAACAATGTCGCTGACGTGATGTAGAGTCGCTATTAGAGACCCTATGTCGAAATGCACATCCGCCACATTTGAATTTTGAAAATTTTCTCTAATTTATATATATATATATATATATATACGTCTTCTCCTTTTTCTCTTTCTCAGTATCCTCTTGATTTTTCAGCAGAATTATTGCATCGCTGCAGGTAAAATGATTAAAAAAACTTATACGTAGAAAAGGTTTATATGTCTTATTCCAGAAAGTCTGAACCCCTCCCCGAAAAAAAAAAGAAGAAATTTGTGTATAAATCATAGCAGAAATATTCACAGTGAGACAGTTTATCGGGATGCGCGCTGTAGTGCACTGGATACCGGCTCGGAACGAGAAATTGGAAAGCCGATTTCGAATTCCAGTTGAATTCATTGCCAGTACCCTTGGGAAAGGTATTAAACTGTCTCTTCCAGCCAGCTACAACAGGACAGATTTGGTTACATAGCTATGGTCTACAATAGAAAGTAATGCTAATCTACTGCGGGGAAAATGTATGCCTTGTCAGGCATGTTTCTTTCGCAACATGGTTGCCCAAGCGCGTATGGCACTTAATTATGTCCACACACACACACACACACACACACATATATATATAGTCATCCACAGACAGATCTGTTTCGCTGTCTTACAGCTCATCAGTACGGTTAGACAGCCGATTTTTTTTTTTTTACACAGGATTGAAACCCGACCGAATTGGCGTCAGTCGACGATTGTACTTCTGAGCTACGGGCTCTCGGTAGAAGGTGGCCGACGTTTATCGTCTATATTATCATTATACACGTCTAATAGCTGACATATATATATATATATATATATATATATATATATATATATATATATATATATATATATATATATATATATATATCGGATGTGCGCTGTGGTGCAGTAGAAAAATGAATTAAAGCTCCAGTTCTGTTCGTTATAATCACTTACGAGTAAATATCCTTAGGAAAGACATGAATTTATCAAGTCCCTGATAAGTGGGACAAATAGTACGACTTGTATCTGGATGAATCATTGTTATCCTCAAAAAATATTATATACACCGGAAAAAAGAAAAAAGTTCTTACAATCACAAAATATTTTACGGCTTTAAATAACCTAGAAAGAGTTGACAAACACAAATCAACTATGATAACCGTAATCTAAGAAGAAATCCAGAAGAAAAAAAAATCCCGTTTGATACGCAATTTTCTTCAGGTAAAATATATTGATCTTATTGGTGTTACCTAGAAAGTGTCATAAAAATGCGATGGCATCTGTAATTATAAAAGAAAAAAAAACTCGATCAATCAAAACAAAAACTAAAAAAACGAAAACCAATAAAGAATATTCAAAGAGCCTTTCCTTACACATTTAGAAGCTTACATCGCATAAAATCGATCAATCCTTCAGTCAGACATTTTATACCTTGCTATCACCTAAGTACTCGGTTGAGCACACATCTAATATTTGTTAAGAATTTCGTGTTTTATATTCCTGGCGCCAACAAGGCTTAACTTTTACATTCTTTTATCAGACTTCATGCATTGAACAAGATAAGAGCCAAGAACTGGCGACAGCTCACCTATTGGTGTGTTTTTAAAGGTATGCGATTGAATATAACACTGAACTAGCTTCGGAATATACAATTACGTTAAAAAGGATATATATGAAGAAACTGTCACTTCAGGGAGTGAACCACATTATAACTTGCACGAGTAATAAGTAGTCCGCAAATAGGTGCTTGATAAACTGACATTCCTGTTTATTGACTGTATTTCAAAAAGCGGTAACCAGTCAGTGTCTTGGGATGTCTGATCGTAAATTATCGCTTTCCAAACACTTGGATTGTATTATTGAAAATGACGTAATGATATTTTACTTTTAGGCTACATCTTTGATGAACTGAAATACGCATAACGCTCAATATAGTGGCAGCGTAGACTTATATATATATATATATATATATATATATATATATATATAAAACTTTTACATATCCATCGAGTGAACTTAAATCCAAATCTCTTAAATGGTCAGTTTATAATATTCACCTGATGATTGTGTAGTGCATAAAACCCTGTGTCGTGCCATTAACGAAGGATATATATATATATATATATATATATATATATATATATATATATATATGTGTGTGTGTGTGTGTGTGTGTGTGTGTGTGTGTGTATTTGTGTGTGTGTGTCTGTGTGTGTGTGTGTGTGTGTGTGTGTAAATTTGTTTTTTTTTAATTAATTAAATTTACATTGCGACACGGATATTTCTATGTTTCGAGATTTAAATTTTTTATCTCGTCATCAGGCAAAGTTCAATAATTTTGGTGAAAATTATTTATATTTGAATGTAGAAAACAATGCGTTTACTTTTAAAGGGTGAATATGGAGGGGTAAGACAGAAAATTAATATTTTATGGGTGTGTTTAATTTAACTAATGAGAATAAAGGTCGACTTTGAAATTTTAAAACATAGATTATATTTTGGGGTATGCGTGGTTTTCATTCATACTTACTGGAAAATATCATTTTATTCGGCTACAGTCTACACTGCTTACATCCGGTACACATTTTAGCTACAAGGTAATTCTCTTAGATGCATCTCAGCTATTTTAAAAACAAAAAAGAAAATCTTTTATTTTTGAACTGACTTAAAGAGACTTTCTGTATAATTTAAATATTTTTAATTGGTTCAGAATGCATTTTCCCCTATCAATTCTTATATTCTTAACTTGCATAAATTTTAATATCTAATAAATTTATATTATATCATAATGCAAAACAAAGTCCGGGATATATGTAAATTAATCGATATTCTATTTTGAAGAATTATTAACTATATTCTAAAATGAACATTTGTAATATTTATATATGACATTAATTTCATTACATTTATTTAATTGATTCTTATTTTTAAGAAATTTAATAATGCATAGTTTTTCATATAGACATAACGGTCGTTTAAAACTTACATATTTTAGTTTTTTTTTAATTTTCCATTTTATTGTGGGAGTTTTACTGGTTTCTTTTAAATACCAAAAATATTTCGATAGAGATGTTAGATTGTGGTGCCTATTATTATTAAAGGAAGAAACATGCTTATAAAATCTTCGTTTAAACGAATTTTTAGTCCTACCAACATAAATCTATATATTACTAGAGTTTTCAGTAAAAGAAAGAGTACATCGATAAATCATAGATTCTGTAAGGCATTTATTTTCCAGTGAATATTCTATAGGATACAATTACATGTTTCATTGTCTAAAATATTGATTTTGGTTTTGAAATTATTCTTATTTTTAATTAGGTTTAAATTTTTATTTAAAATATTAATGTAATGTTTTGTTTATAATTTTTTCAAGACTATCAGTACAACTATAAATTAATTTTAGTGTATTCATATGAAAATATTGTTTATGGATTATTGTTTGAAAAATGTTTCTTAATCAAAGCGAAACATTTTGCCGTATATACTGTTAACCACTTGGTTGAGAAAGGGTGTATACTTAATATTTATTCTATTTTAATTTTTCTTCGGGAGTAGATATTCTTCTTTATATATTTAATATTTGGTCTTTAATATCCACAATTTTTAAGACAGTATTATAAAAATCATTGTGCTTATTAAATACATCTTCATTTGCAGAATTTCTATTAATTCTATATTCTGTGGGTGAGGTTACATGCTTAATAATGGATAGAGGATGGTTAGATTTTGGGTGTATGTATAAAGGATTTTTTATTTGTTTTTTTATATATATTTAGTATTTATTACTTTTTAAATCGAAAGTCACATCTAGGAAATCTACTTTTTTCATATTTGTATTATATTTACATTAGTATGATGACATTATGGTGGTGAGAAATTGATAACATTAGAAAGTTAAAATGTAGAGAACTTAAAAAACTTAATTTAAAAGTTACTATTAATACAAACATGAAAAAAAGTAGATTTAAATAAAAAACAAATTTAATTTTTAAAAAGTAAATGCTATAATAATCATAAATAGATACTTCTTTCGTATACGACAGAGTTTTTTTGCTCAAATATTCGTTGGTTGGATAGGAGAGTGCTTATATATATATATATATATATATATATATATATATATATATATATATATATATATATGTTTTTATTGCCATGTCTATACTTTTTTAACAATGACATTCGTAAATTTTCAACATCTGACAATGCCATCGTTAAGGTTATTTTAGTGCAGTATTAAAAGAAATTTATTTAGTATGTGGAATAACAGAGTGCTTATATATATATATATATATATTTAATTTCCATGTCTATACTTTATGACAGTGACATTGGTAAATTTTCAACAGCTAACAATGTCATCATTAGGGTCACATTTCAGTATTATAAGAAATTCGTTTGACGAATTAACACTTTATATCCATAGTGAAACGATGGTAGTAAAAGTTGGTTTAGGTTCTCGTTAAGTGATATACAGAGTGGGATAGATAAATTGTCGTGTAAATGATGTCAAAATGAAATTAACACTAACAAATTTTAATAGATATACAGGGTGCGATGGATAAACTGTCGTCTAAATGACTCCAAAATAAAAATAATACTAGCATCTCATTTTAACACACACACACACACACACACACACACACACACACACACACATATATATATATATATATATATATATATATAACATGTTATGAATAATTTTGTGGAAAAATATGGCGAAACGGAAATAGGGCCTTATTTTATCAATTCTCAATTGTCAGCGTTTCTTCTGCTTCACGCGCATGAAGGAAAGGGTACGCTGAGAATTTTAAGTTTAAATTTCTTTTTTAAAATATATGTATCGTAGGTAGAGTTTAGCCCATTTCATTTAGTTTATATTTCTAGTTGTTAATACTTTCATCAATTTGCGACTTTGTGTAGCGGCATCACTTTAGTCCGATTCTAAAGTTCTCAAAGACGAAAGGCGGAAAACTAAACAAAAATCAGACTTAATTAAATCGGCTCGACTATAGATCCTTAGGGATGTGCGTTGCGTTTCAGTGGATATTGACTCCGAACGAGAAAATCGAAGAGCCGATTTTGAATTCTAGTTGAATTCGTTGCATTCATTCACGCGCAAATACCCTTAGGTAAAGTATCAATCCGTCACTTCTTTATCAAGCTATTTTTTTAAATCGTATCACCCCGAGTAAGGCGGTAACGCCACTGATGTGCAGGGGGCTACATAAGAGTAAAAAGATTAGGTAGAAGAGAGTGAAGAGAAAGACGAACCAGTTAGAAAGAAGCAAGAGAAGGATGGGAATACAGGTGTGATGACAGTTGCGAAGGTGGAGAGAAAGGAAAAGATATACAGGGTGGTGAAGAAAGAACTAGGGCCAAGTGGTTAAGAGATAAGTATTGACATTGCATTTACATTCCTGGAGGTTGTAGCCGTCAGGAAAGCAAGAATATGAAAGTGAATTCCATAGGCGGGAAGTGCGAGAAAAGAAGCTGCAGAAGTAGAATTGTCGTCTGCATTTGGTTAATCTAACTGTAAATGGGTGGGACCCAGTTGCCAGTCTGGTTGCACGAGTAAACACCTGTTGCAGAGGCACTACCGACTTAAGTTCGTTGGAGCAGAAGCCATGAAAGTATATATAGAACAAAGGGAAGACACATCCTGTCGATGGGAAAGTGGCTGGGGTTGAGCCGCGAAGTCGGTACCTATCACATTACTGATTCTCCTGTCAAGAACTCTGAGATAAACAGCAGGGGCGCCTGACCATATATGGCAGCAGTATTCCATGCACGGACGAATGGTTGATTTGTATATATACAGAATGGTTTCAGGCGTGAAAAACATCCTGGCCCGACACAGTGACCCAGCCTTCCTAGCAGTAGATTTAACTATAGACTCGATGTAGTGGTTCCATTTGAGATTAGAAGAGAGGGTAAGGCCGAGGAGGCGCAGTGTATTGCTCTCAGGGAGACTCGATTGGTCCATGCTTATGGGAGGCAGGTGAGGTTGCCTGTGATGATTGACAGACAGAAACTTGGTCTTAGACGCATTGAAATTTACAAGCCGCTTCTTACCCCAATTCACCACAGAATGTAGATCCCTCTCAAGATCAGCAGCGTCATTATAGCAAGACAGACTGAGTATTATAGCCTTGGTTGGCAACTAGTCTACCACAGAAAGTAATGGTAACCTACTGCGTGAAAATCTTCTGCCCAGTCATTCATGTCTTTTTCGAGACATGATCGCGCAAGAGTTTATCACGTATGGCAATTAACTGTGTAACTTATAAACCCCAAACCTCAGTTTTTATCATATTGTCATATCTAACATATTGACGGTGACAATCGAAAGTACTTGATCAAAAAAATAACTAAAATATAAAATGCAGACATTTTATTAACAACAGTAACCCGTATTCGTAAAAACCGATTTGAAAATGCTAAAAATAAAATTTTAATTTAATCAGACAGATATTTTCGTTTCAATTCATCAAAATTTGTTTTTATATGCGTCAGTAATTGTCTTATATATATATATATATATATATATATATATATGACATTTTTTATTTATTTTTTAATAATTTAATCCCAAGCAAGCCAATACTAGTGCGCAGTGGTTACATAACCGGAGAGTGAAGAGTTACATAGGAGGAGAGCGAAAAAAAGAGGAATCGAAGAGGAGTTGGCTACAGGGCATGTATGGAAATACTAGTGTGAAGAGAATTTCGTGAGAGGAAATTAAAAGAGGAATAACAGCAAGATTTAGTGGGTCTTTGGGGTGACTAACTAGATTCATTTCAATGGGGGAGCAAGAGAGACTGTCTATGTTGGTTGACGAATAGCAGCTTCGATTTGGAAGCTTTAAGGTTTACGAGCCTTTTCTGACACCAATCCATCACAGATTAGAGGTACTTCTCAAGATCAGCAGCGAGGTTTTCTTTGTCGACCTTGGCAGATTTCTGATTGAGTCGAGAGTGATGTCGTCAGCGTAAATGCCTACTTGGGATTTGATCACATCAGGGAGATTGTTGATCAAGGTCATAAAAAACGTCAGGCCTAAAATAGAGCCCTGGGTAACATTCGCGTTCGTGTGATAGGATCTGCAGGTTGAGTAGAAGGTCAGCGTGCCAGACCCTATCAGATACTTTGGTGATATCAAGGCAATAGTTCGCCGGTTTTATCGAAGGCCTGGTATGTGAAATCGCTGATGCTCGTTAGCAAAATAGCAGTAGATCTAGCAAAACGGAAGTCATACTGTCTGTCCGAGTATATTTTGTGGGCGGTGAGTTGTTAAACTATTTATGCATTGGCGATAGCCTCGAGCACTTTGCCAAAAATGGTAGGAGGTTGATAGGGTGATAATTAGAGAGGTTTTATGGTTCTCCTGAGTTGTTAAATACAGCACTACTGAACTACAGAAGAGGATTTCCCAGCAGGCAGGAAGACATGAAGCAGAGAGGCAGTAATTATAGTTTTTAGAGAGGGCAGCCGGAAGTTTAGGTGTACATAACTTTAAGACAATGACCGGGATACCGTCGCCTCTACTCGCCTTCTGGGGTTCGAGTTTTTAAATTATCTTAGAGACCCGAGACGAAGTTATGTAAAAATTCCTCGGTTGAGCCTCAGTTCTGAGAGATAAGTCGGATGCGGTAACTTCAGACGGGTCAAAATTTAGAGTTTGAGGAAAATCTGGTAGCAAAGTACTCGGCCTTATCCGCAGTGGCTGTGAGGATCTCAAATTTACTGATTAAAAGATAGAAGATATGCTGTTTTTAGCGCATATTTGCAGAGTAGCCAGTCATCTTTGAAGACAAACTTGAGGGTTGTTATACGCTGCTTCATTCTCTCGGTAAACAACAGCTTAGCGTCATTTAAGATCCTCTTACACTCATTTCGAGCAGAGGCATATAGGCGTCTACTGTTGTCAGGCGCATGGCTCCGATATAGCCGGAAGAAGTGATTCCTGTGAGTAATGGCGACAGAGCAGGCAGAAGAGAGTGGCAGGGAGACAAATGGGGTTTAGGTCGGAACTTCTTGACTGGGATAAAAGCATTGATGCCAGCTTTCACCCAAGAGGAGACTATAGAGGTGCAGTTCTCAACAGGAAGTCTAAACATTTTTCACCAAGGGACCTCACATAAGAAATTATTTTGATAAGAGACTCCTGGCGGGAGTGGCAGTGGAGAGAAATACTAATGGAAACGACAGCATGACTGGAGTTTCCAAGAGGACAAAGCGGCAATGCTTGGCAGGAAGAGGGAAGAGGTGAAAGAGAGATCTGGTAGAGAAGCGTGTCCTGTAGGGATACTGGGGAAGCGCATAAGAAAATTCAGAACATGCATAAGAGATTGAATAATAGCAGCGTTTATGGCATGAACGCCAGCAGGATCAATGGCATGGCATGGTAGGCATTAAAATCACCAAACACAAATATGTTAGCAAAAGGGTAGGAGGAAATAGACTTATAAAACTTACTGATGAATATAAAACAATTTCTTTTAAATTGAAACGAAAATATCCGCTTAATGTTATATTTCATTTTTGAATGATTATATATATATATATATATATATATATATATATATGAGAAAGAGTTGAGATCAAAATGATCAAATATGGATTGGGTTCTGACAATGATAAGATAAAGAAGAAATAAGAAACATTTATCAATTTAACATGTTTCATTTTTATTAAGTATTCACCAGAGAATGAATTATGGAAAAAAAATGATTTTTATTGGTCAAGCGTTTTAATGTGCATTCGACTCTTTCAACTAACATTAGTATGATTTTTGACGTTCCGAATTCAAGAAGAGGCGACAAATCCATTTGAAGTTTCAAGAAATTAACGGATTCAAAATCTATTTAAAAATCGTTTCAAAAATTTAAATGCAATGTCAAACGCTTTCGTAATTATTATTCTATTGTTGCCTCATCTCATCAATAGTATTTTTTATATTCTCTCACACGCAGTAATCGCTTACGTCTAAGTGACATTATTGTCTTGCTTAGGGTGAAATGATAAAAAAAACGAAAAGGATAAATATTGATATATGTATGTGTGTGTATAAAAAATAGTTTATCTCTGTATCTATTCGTAAGAGAGAGAGAGAGAGAGAGAGAGAGAGAGAGAGAGAGAGAGTGTGTGTGTGTACAGTGGACATTTTGTTTTCTTTTTTGGTTGTTGACTGAGGGACGTTTTTTTTGTTCTTACCGTTTTTCTTTAGATAAACATAAGCTAAATGTTTTAAGAATGGATTCAACAAATGTTGGTAATGTAATCTAATATCTAACGTATGTATATATATAAATATAAAACTTTATATGGTCTTAACTTTGATTTTAATAGAAACCTATACACACACCCATGTATATATATATATATATATATATATATATATATATATATATATATATATATACACGTTATGGTCAGTTTAGTAACAAATTTATCTGCATTGATTCTATTAACTCTCTATATCTGCGCCGATATCGAACACTTTTCAACAAAAACCTACTTGCCAAAATGCCTTTATATCAGTAAACTACTGGAAAAACACAATCTTGGCACTAAGCATCATCACAACACAGACTATATATATATATATATATATATATATATATATATATATATATATATATAGTGTATCGGGGCAGCAAATAATTTTCTAAACATATACTGTTGAATATGAGACAATGAATGTATATTAAACGTCGTAATTTGGCTTTAATTTCAGTTGAAAATAAAGACAAAAATTCTTCAACATTTAGATAATTTTTTTATGAATTCGGTTCTAATTTATATATATAATACATGAAAGTTCGCTTTTTTCCGCCGAGCACTCATAACTAATAGAGGTAGAATCGCCGATTGATGTAAAATCCGTAGGATTTCAAACCTGGCTAGAAGCAATTGGAAATTGGATATCTAACCGTAGTGATAATCTGTGATATAGTGAAACAGAACTGTCTACGGATGACTATATATATATATATATATATATATATATATGTGTGTGTGTGTGTGTGTGTGTGTGTGTGTGTGTGTGTGTGTGTGTGTGTGTGTGCAGTGCATCAAAAGTACTTTTACAAACTTTGGGGCAGGTTACGCTCACCAAAACCAAAACAAAGAAAAAAGTCCCCAAAAAACATGTCTGAAAATCCTTTGTTTTGGAGATATTCAGTTTAATGAAAATTATATATTTATAAACGCTTACACTCAGTAACTACTAACTTTTATAAAATGTATAGTACAAGTAGTCAATAATGTACACAGCTAAAATAGAACGTAGAATTATAAAATATAAAGTACCTTCGCTACTCAGGTTTTTTTCCTTACAATCAAGAATCATCATATCAGGTCATAGTTTTAAAATTATATTTTTTACTGTTGAGGCTCCACGTTTAACTATGTAGATTGAAATTCATTTGAAAACAAATATAGATGCAAGATTGCGATGTTTAGTGCATTTAGTCTTTCATATTATATGCGTTATTACAATATTTTCTTGGTATAATGATTAGTTATTACATTATCTAAGAGAACAGCTTAACATTTGAAACATTATATGTGGCAAAATATTTCCAAAGTTCAGTATAATGTCACGTACGATTACGAACGAGTAGGAAATCACATTCCTATATCTGTTCTTCGTCTAGTGACTTCAGACCACTACAGACAAATTCAACAAGCAAGAAATTTGACCACGGTGATCGATGACCTGAGCGTAATCACCTGTCTTTAGGAATGGACAATTCCATGTGAGCTCTTGTCTCTGTCTTTCAGATACGGCTACAAATTTGACCTGAGTTAAGAAAGAGTGACAGAAAGAATATAAAGAATAATCAGAAAGAGAGGAAGAAGAACGTGGAAAAGACATAGATGAGAGTGGGCAGTGATAAGAGACTATCCTCGGACTAGATTTTTCTCCGATTCATACAATGAGAATTTCGCAAGCAGCTGCTCTGTGACCCAGCAATTTTCAAACGTACCGAACCTTGACCTTCTTAAGGCAGTAAACGTTTGTGCAGATTAACACCTCTAGGCTTTATTCTCAGCAAACGTCTGATCTCTATGATTTCAATTCAAGCCTCTAGCGACTCATAAAATACATCTGCCTGTATAGCAGAAAGGCTAGAGCAGAGATATTGAAGATGAGAGACTCAAAGTTTAAGGTGATAATATCAAATAGTCGATTGTAATAGAGGGTAGATTTAAAACCTAAGGCAAATTGACACGCTTACGTCTAAAAACTTTGTATTTCTAAAACATGAGTGTGACGAGAAAATATTAAGATGGAAAAAATCCATCTAATAATCTTTAAGGATATTTGAAGAAATCCATGCCGAAATAAAATTGTGTTGTGGATCTTTACACTTTATAATACATACATACATACATACATACATATATATATATATATATATATATATATATATATATATATATATATATATATCATCTACATACAAGCATATTTCGCTGTATCACACCTCATCAGTGTGGCTAGACATTCACTTGCTTCTGGTTGGGATTGAATCTCGATCGATTTGGTGTCAGTCGGAGTCACTATATATATTTGTATATATATGTAGAAACACCTATTCCTTAGACTCTCCCTCCCATATTAATAAGAGTAACTGGAAGTTCTTGAGAAGTTCTTGGGAAGTTCATAGGAGTTCTTTAGAGTTCTATTGGAATTCAGTAGAACTACTAGACAGTTGATATTAGTCGGCATATTAAGGAGTCTACTTTCAGTGGAAGATTACCAAGTTCCTAACATTTTTGGTGCGTTAAGTCGATTAGCAACCGACATAGCCCGATTATAACCTACTGTGCGAAAACTACTCCACAACAATATATATAGGCAATATAAGTTGGTTATGCTACTATGGTTTTGAATTTTTTGGTCTCATCTGACGAAACCCACAAGGTAGCGTAACATACAGAAATAACTAAATGCTCATGTTAAAATTTTCATCTTCCGTCAAATATTCATCTTCCGTCAAACATGAGCACTTTCTAATAAAACTGCTTAATGGACTAATTTAAATTAAATCTAACCTATAACTGTTCAGCGTATATATACATATATATTTCTTTTATTTATTTATCTGTAAATTCAGAAAAAACTTTAGTCGGGAAATAGCCATTTTCAACATGCTATTTTAGGGCATGCATTCTTCAATCCCTTATAAAGAGAGAATGAGGTAAAATTCTAAGCCCAGAGGTTATCTTAGATAAAGGAAAGGGTTGGGATGTATTCGTTTTCATTGCGTTGGGCTGGGGGAAGGAATTTAGTAGTAATTTCTCCTTGTTAGTGGGAGGCATGTGGCCTGGCACTTGAGTTAGTGGTGGTAGGTGGTAGGGAAATAACTGCTTCGCCAAAGTTTAAAAAATTAAAAACATATTATAGAGACTAATTGGGGGAATAGGATAATTATTGTAATTTATACTTATTTCTATGGCGACAAATACTTATGATCTCTCTTTGTTTGTTTAGGAGTATATTTTGGTCTTGAAATTTTAAAATTTTCATTTTTTCTGTCAAACAAATACAGTGTAACAATTGAAAAAAGAATGCATACTGACACAATTTCCCTTCTGATATGTTCAGCGGAACAAATATATATACAGATGTTTTTCTCGTCTCTCGACTGAGATGTAATGTGAAACAAGTTCAAGTTTATTGTGAGGAGCCTAAACGCATACGCTCAAAACAGGGACAAAAATTGCCCTGCCCATGCATCCGTTGGATGGCGACCACTGATGTATCCCTTTTAATACATTGAAGTTATTCAGCCTCAGACATCTATTACTCACACCAGGTACCTCACATTTTCCCCAGAAGCTTATCTGTCATCAGACGGAGACACAACTGTGTCACACTCTGCCCGAAAACAGAGACGCAACTAAAAAATGATTATTCCTACCTAGCAAGCAAAGACGCAATTGAGAAATGATGAACCCTACCTGGCAATATATATAAAATAAAATAAATTTCGAAGTTCAAAAACGTTGTATGATCATTTCTACATGAAATTCCTAATAGATTTCACATTTCATCGGTAAGCTTTATACTCAAAATATAATAAGATATTACAGGCGGAAATTCAAAAATATACGTCAAAGAAAAAACCAGAGGGGTGGGATTGATAAGTAGATAGCAATTAATGTCTATTTTTAGATTTTGGACCACTTCACACACACACACACACACACACACACACACACACATATGTTTATAATACGCATTACACTTCAATCCTGAATTGAATTTTCTTGACAGCTGGCGTGTGTATGCACTGTGTATATAGCACGTTAAATCTCTACACCCTACTCTCAGCCATGCGCCGATAGTTTAGGGGTACAATAAGAGACTAATAGCAAATCGGTCGAGTTTCGATCCCGGCTGGGTAGCAAACGAATGTCTAACCAAACTGATGGGCTCTGACACATCAAAACAGACTAGTATGTAGATAAATACACGCACTGATTATAATATGTATATATATATATAGTGTAGGCCAAACACTTGGAGGCTCTCTCAGTA
Source organism: Ascarosepion bandense (assembly GCA_037127315.1). Classification (NCBI taxonomy): domain Eukaryota; kingdom Metazoa; phylum Mollusca; class Cephalopoda; order Sepiida; family Sepiidae; genus Ascarosepion; species Ascarosepion bandense. The sequence continues at coordinate 3,689,071 of JBBBDQ010001047.1, forward strand.
TTTCTTTAAAAACTATTTAAAATAAGGTATATTTAAAATATTAAATTTAGGTGACTACAGCGTTTTTATCTATATTTAGATAAAGAATATATACATTTAACTATAAACTTTATTAATAAACAGCATCATATTTTGTTTTCACCAATAAAGCCATCACCTGCCTTTATCATTGCTTTCGAAATAGATGATACTGTTGTTTATCCATGATTTATTTGACCGAAATCAATTTTCCAGCACACTCTTTCCCTGAAACACTCAACATCTCCACGCCATAACAGAGCCACCATTATATTTAACTATTGTAACAACATATTTATCATTCAATTATTATCTTGATTTTCTTTTCCCATACACTCTCCGGTAACTCTCCAAAAGTTCAAATTTTAATTCAATACATTTTGCAACTCAAGCTAATTATACAGCTGAAAACACTCCGACATACAAAATATTTGGATAATTAGTACATAATTTTTGTCCATGACAGAAAAAAATTACAAAAATACATAACCGCAGTGACTTGTCTGTCGTTTTTAATATATATATTGCATGATTTATAATATATATAGATTTTCTTACATATATATATATATATATATATATATATATATATATTATGTTTTTTATATAATATATTGGTTTATATTACACATATATATTGTCTTTTATACGTAGTATATATATATATATATATATATATATATATATATATATATTTTAAATTATATTTTAGAACATGTACAATTTTTTTTATATATCCACTACAAATCGTACATTTGTTTCGACATTGAAACTACAATGTCTCATCCCCTTACACTTTCCCTACTTTTCTCCTCTAAGAATTCCAAAGGATAAAGTCTAGTCGCAAGATCATAAAACTTACAATCCTATCTGCTAATGTTAAATCTGTCTACAAAACTCCAAGACACTCATTAATCAGCTATATTCATTACCACTTTCTTCAAAATTCAAACTGACAATTCACAAGACTTATTCCCTTATCACTAACCCCCACGAACAGCCCACACACAAATCACCAAATATAAGAAAATATGCTTTCCATTCCTCTCCACACCACCTGATGAGAAATTGTAGTTTCATTGTCGAAACAAATGTACGATTTATTGTGGATATATTAAAAAGAAAAAAAGTTGTACAAGTTCAAAAATATAATTTAGAATAAATATTCCCAGCTCTATATTTCCTGTTCTTTCAAGTGATAAGCCCGTTGTAAACTTATACAGTTTTCGCTGTTTAATTTTTAGACAACTTTTAGCAATTTTCTTTACCATCACTTTTTATGCAATATTTATCATTACGTGTACAGCATCAAATTTGTATATTGCATTCTTTCCTGTATCCATAGTTCTTCTTATATTTTACATTACATTAGAATGCAACTATATTTTACAGTCACTACTCAAAATAACTTTCTGCCACATTCCAGCATCCCATTTTTCTTTTTTTTTTTTTATAATTGTTTCACCCCGAGCAAGGCATTTCACAGCCACTATTGCGCAAGGGGTTACATAGAGTGGTGAGAAAGGATGGTTAGATGTAGGAAAAGTCGGAAGGAGGGTGATAGACGGGTAAGGATACCGAGAATGAGGGTTGGGTAGATGGCGAGAGTGTTGGAGATGTTTTTGATTAATAACGTTGTTTTTATTAATAATATTTTGCTATATGTCTCTTCAACCTTTCTTTTGTAATTCACTGCGTTTTATATCAACCTCATTATTACGACTGCATCCACACTTTAATTGTCTGGCTGTTAATTAGATTGCCTACCGAGATTATCATATTATTCTTTCAACTCCCCTATCTAAATTTTTTGATCTTCCGGTTGTCTTTGCATTTAAAACCCTTTCAGAAGTAACAAAAACTCTATTGGATGGTTTGAACACTCTTTCTGAAAGTTCACAACAGCTTACCTATATTTAATTGAGTCATCCTCTTCAAAGTTACAACACTGGTATTTGTTTCAGCAGAAGTTATAATTATGATTTTAGTTTTAAAAAAGCTAGCTAATGTTCAACGTTGTGGTTGGGATGTGCGTTGTGGTACAGTGGATATCGTCTCGGAACAAGAAACCGCGTTCGAGTTCGAATTCCAGCTGAATCCATAGTATTCACTTACGCGGAAATGCCCTTGGGAAAGGTATTAATCCGTCTCTTCCTTCCAGTTATGGGTTAAATAGCAGGACAGATTGGGTTCTATAGCCTTGGTCGGCAACCAGTCTACCGCAGAAAGCAATGACAACCTACTGCGGGATAATCTTCTGCCCAGTCAGTCATGTTTCTTTCGAGACATGATCGCCCAAGCGTGTATCACGTATGGCACAAATGACTGAATGTTCAACTACAGTGACTTGCTAAGACAATTTGTACTAAGATTAATGGTCAGTCAGTCATTTAAATGCCATATAGGATACACGCTTTGAGCGATCATGTCTCAAAAGAGACGTGACTGACTGACTGGGCAGAAGATTATCCCGCAGTAGGTTGCCATTGCTTTTTGTAGTAGACTGGTTGCCAGCAAAGGCTATAGGACCCAATTTGTTCTATTTTTTAACCCATAATTGGAGGGAAAAGACGGATTAATACCTATTCCAAAGGTAGTTGCGCGTAAATGAATGCAAGGAATTCAACTGGAATTCGAACTCGGCTCCCCAATTTGTTGTTCCGTGTCGATATCCACTGCACCACAACGCACATGGAAAAATTGAGGCCGTCAGTACCAGAATGTACTTTCCGGCATGTATGTGAAAATCAGTTAAGCTTAACACTGTATTCCCAAAACCTTCCTCAATATGGACAGCAACTTGACTCTATCATCAGGTACTCGCTTCAATGTCGAAATTCCTATGGCTCACAATTATGTAGCATACGCTTCTGCCTGACTGTGCAGTATCATGTCAAGTGTTGGTGTAGAAGGTAACTTCCGTAATATCCTGGTTGCTTTTGATTATGCTTTTTATACTATCAATGTTTCTGTTTACTCTTTATGGTTGTTATTTAACCACTAAGAGTGTATAATGATTTGTTTTACGATAACATGTCAGACTATTCATTTTTTCCCTTCAAAATTTTTTATTTTTTATGAAAATTCATTAGTGTGTTTATGTGCTAGCTTATGTTTACCATTAGACATATTCTAAACATTTTTATCTGGCTTTGAGAAGTACAGTGTCACTATTTTGTTGAGCAAATTTTGCGCTACGGTGATGCTCAGTTTATATTATACATGTATAAACTTTTTTGCTTCAAACAGCCACACATTCTAAGTGTTTGTATGTTAAAATAGATTATTTTAACTTCCTTTTAAAAACTGAGTGGTTTATCTAAAATAAAAAAAAAATGGCATTTCGGAGGTCGACAAAATTTAAACACGATTTTTTATTTTGCGCCGGAAAGTACCTTCTAATCCCAAACGCCTCATTTGCTGTGAAGAGAATTGCTATCATAAATACTTTATCATTGCAAATCTTTTATTGTCCCAGTGGTTTAAAAAGTCGTTTTTCTGCTTTAGGCGACCTAAAGATATTTTCTGTTCATGAAAGCGTGAGAACTTATTTCCCAATTATCAGAAACTAATGATAAATAATATTGCTGAATGATTTTAGCTTTTTTTCATGAAATGAAGGTGTATAATAATTTTTCTGCAGTTATCCCAAAACATTCTTTACCAGTTGCAATCATCTTGAGATTAATGTTAGTTCTTACTATTAATTTGATCGATTAGGTAATCGTCTTGTTAAGATTATCACATCTCAGAGATTACTGATGATTTACATTGTTTGATGCCATAGTAACGTAATATTTTAACAATAAATTTTGACTTAATTTGGCGGGATATATATATATATATATATATATATATATATATATATATATTATTATTATTAAGTAAATCAAATATATATATACGCATATATATATACGCATATATATATACGCATATATATATATATATATATATATATATATATATATATAAGCAAATTACTGGAAAGTAATTGACACTCACCTAAATCGAGCTGAATATAAAATGCTCCTTTTACCAATAACAATTCCACCGAACTTTTCTTCGGCTTATGACTTCATTGAACTTTGTCCTTTTGAATTTATATTTTAATTGGTGTCATCAGTAGAGAATGTGCACCGTTTCGGGGCCTTCCTCTCAACGGTTTCACTTGCACATCGCCCCCCACTAACTGATGTGAGGCCCTATTATAACAAAATACATGTGTAGTTACTTGTTCAAATGTCTAACAGTGAAATTACTTTACGAAAAACGAGAAACGGCAAACCTTGCTTTCGGAGAATGCAACGTGAATCTCATTACGCACTCACGATCAATCATGTCATGCCGTCATGTTCACTGAAATAATCCACGGAATATTTCTTTTCTTCCATATCCACATAGAACTATTTTCAGTAATTTCTATTAGGCGTTTCATACTTTTGGTCCTATTACGCCCTTTGATTCCAGTTTGACCCAGAATTTGGTACAGAGTGGCTGAAACGAAACCCCTTGCTCCAATTTCCACTGCTCTAACACTTACATTATACCCCTACTTTATTAGCACTGATTTTAGATTTTCGTATTTATTAGTTTTATAATCATGGCTTTGTTCCATCCTGCTTTCATATAGTACTGTTAATTCAACAGGATAAAAGAACAATATCTGGTTGCAGACCTTTACTTGATATTATTTTGGGGTAATCATTACGTCAACCAGGAAGGTCTGCAGATACCTCCCAAATGCCACCAGAATTAAGGAGATTTTTTCCGGGTATAGCTTGATATTTGCTTGTTTGCTTAGAACCGCCATACCTTTTGGCCTCTGCAACAAATTCCTGGGTTGAATTAGATGACTCAGCCTTCATATATTTCTTTATAATTCTGACCAACTCATCCAATACACACACACACACACACACACACACACACACACACACACATATATATATATATATATATATATATATATATGAACAATACAGACAATTTTCGTACTGTCTTACTTGCATTAAAGCACAAATATAAGAAGATTAAAAAAATAAATAAATAATGAATCAAATAATCCTTGTGTGTCATATTCAACAAAATACTTCTAAAATAAATTTTGCTTCCCAAATATATATTTTACAACATCCCATGATTTCTCTCTCTCTCTCTCTCTCTCTCTCTCTCTCTCTCTCCCTATATATATATATATATATATATAGTCATTCGCATACAGGCCTGTTTCGCTATATCACAATTTATCAATGTGGCTAGGCATACGATTGCTTTAAGCTAAGCTGGGATTAGAACTCGACCAATTTTAGCATCAGTCGGATATGTAACTGATATTGGCATTAATCGGTATATATATATATATATATATATATATATATATATATATGATAAATTATTGCTATGGATCAAATTCAAACTACAAATTAGGACAAAATTCTACATTTTGTTTCGATATTAAAAAAACAGTGTCTCACCAGGTAGTTAATAATTATATATATATATATATATATATATATATATATATATATATATATAATAATAATAATAATAAAATTGACTCTGTACGTATTCAAATCTTAAAATGTTACACAAGTAATTTTTAAGAACCACGAATAACCGGCAGAATCTAACTCCGTTATCGCCCTCGGCTATAAAGCTTTGGACAACGAGGGGAAAAAAAAGAAAACTGCGGAGCACCGACAATACATACAGCACTTCACAGCAAAGAAAAAAAACCCTCAAACGGAACAAACCACAAAGAAAGAAAAGTGCTCGATACTAAACTAACCAAAAAGGATTAACTAAAAGGCAGTTACGTAGAGCAAAAACACACGAGAAAAAATCGCAAGATCGCCAAGACCTACCGCGGTTTCGCACAACGGCTGACGAGCCGTTGTGCGAAACCGCGGTAGGTCTTGGCGATCTTGCGATTTTTTCTCGTGTATATATATATATATATATATATATATATATAGTCATACGCAGACAGATCTGTTTCGCTGTATCACATCTCATTAGTGCATTCAGACATCCGATTGCTTTTAATCCAGGATTGAAACACGACCGAATTGGCATCATTCAGCGATTATACCTCTAGCTATGGGCGCTCAGTGGAAGGAGGCAGACTTTTTAGCGTATAGAGGAAGACTGTTCGATATCAGCTATGATTTGATGACCTGTCAAAGCGTGGAACTATCAGTCACTATGAAATGAAGGAATAATACAAGATGTTCAACTCGGTGTTTTGTTGATATAATGTCCCCCGCTATGGATTTGGGTATTAAACGCACTTAGTATTCTTTAGCTGTCACCCATCATATCTATCTATCTATCTATCTATCTATCTATCTATCTATCTATCTATCTATCTATCTATCTATTTCAAACAGTCTTTATCTATCTATCTATCTATCTATCTATCTATCTATCTATCTATCTATTTCTAAATCTATCTATCTATTTCAAACAGTATCTATCTATCTATCTATCTATCTATCTATCTATCTATCTATCTATCTATTTCTATCTTTAGTCTATCTATCTATCTATCTATCTATCTATCTATCTATCTATTTCAAACAGTATCTATCTATCTATCTATCTATCTATCTATCTATCTATTTCAGTCTTTATCTATCTATCTATCTATCTATCTATCTATCTATCTATCTATCTATCTATCTATCTCAAACTATCTATCTATCTATCTATCTATCTATCTATCTATTTCAGTCTTTATCTATCTATCTATCTATCTATTTCAGTCTTTATCTATCTATCTATCTATCTATCTATCTATCTATCTATCTATCTATTTCAAACAGTCTTTATCTATCTATCTATCTATCTATCTATCTATCTATCTATCTATTTCAAACAGTCGTTATCTATCTATCTATCTATCTATCTATCTATCTATCTATCTATCTAACAATTATTTTACTTTCCTAATATCAGTTGTATTTTTATATATAATGTTTGAAAATATTTTTTATGGCTATATAGGTTGCATCGTTCTGTCTTTGTCGACAAACTATATTACAGATAAAAAAAACGAATCCTTACATAGAAATGTAAAGGTGTTTTTGCAGAAAGCATAATTTATTAAACCGAAAACAAAGTCAGATTCCTTCACAGCAAAAATATCCGTGCATCAGCTTTATTTTTTCTTTAGATTCACTATCGTCTGAGAACCCGGCTGTTGGCCGTTGGCTAGAATCCATTTCAACCCTCAAAGGTTAACCCTCTAACACTAAGATCTGAGTTTCCAATCTAAGCAAGGTCGGGGTCAATTATATTGATTCGATAGGTACTCCTGGGAAATGACTTTAGGCCATAGTACGGATGGGCCTAAATCATGTTAGGGAAATCGGAAAGTCGAAACACTTCAGAAGCCGTTGGTAGTTGTACTAGAATCAAATCACAAGTCACCATAACCTAGGATTTAAGTGTACTGATCTTGTTCAACTAGTAATCACACTATGTTTTATGTTCTCACCCAGAAGCACTAAGGTCTACTCAGCAGAGTTGTATTATAAAGCACAGTTTGGTTCTGTAAACGTCGAAGAAATACTAACATGACTGGCTATGTGTCTGCTTCAAAAATTATCTTTTCACCGTAGCAAAGAGGCAAACTTTGAAAAGAGCCATAATATATATATATATATATATATATATATATATATATATGTGTGTGTGTGTATGTGTGTGTGTGTGTGTATGTGTGTGTGTAAAAGAAGATGAAACAAACAGATTTTTTTTTGTTTCAAACTTATTTTACGTATATATTCGTATTAAAAGTATATTTATTTAATTTCGTTTACCGGCTCGATTATTCGAGGAACCTTATTAGAGAAAAAATATACGCTCTCCTGCGGGATTGAAACCTGCGTTTCTCTGCGGGGATCCGTCATTAGAACTGCTGTGCTACACTCTTCAATAAATAAATGGAGCGTCTACTCAAATATAAATATCCACTAAGCAGCTTCTTTTCTCGCATTTCCCGCTTGTAGAATTCTCTTCTGTATACTTGACTCCTTGACAGCTACAATCTCCAAGAATTCAAATGCCATGTCACTTCTCTCTTATCTCATTGATTTGCATCTTTTCCCTAACAACCCTTGTAGCATGTTCTTTTGCCTTTCCAGTCTACTCTCATGCAGCTCCCTTCATACCTGTGTCCTCATCCTCTGACACGCCCTGTAAATTATTTCTCTTTCTCATCACTCACCTCTTATGTAACCCACTGCGCACCAGTGGCAGTACTACCTTGCGTGGAGTAAAATTATTATAAAAAACGTTTTAAGCAATATATATATATAACAATATTTCCCGCTGATATATTTTTTCTGTTTGGTTTAATACAACGGAGAGAGAGAGAGAGAGAGAGAGAGAGAGAGAGAGAGAGAGAGCGAGAGAGAGATTAATGTTAGTGTTATTATTGGTTGTACTTTATTGCAATCTGCGATGTGAACATATGCAAAAAATATTTTAAATATAATGTACTTGTAAAATCCGCGGAATAGAGAAATTTGCTGACAATTTGGAAAAAGAGATAAATATGGTTTGGCTTCCTTTTTTAGTATACGAAACGAATTGTTTCGGGTCATAACAAAATGTCAGGATTTATTAGATGAGGTCAGGTAGGGTTAAATCCGCAAAAGTATTCCTGGGAAAAAAGGATTTGAAAGTCGAAAACATGGGAGTCATCTATTTGAAAAGAAAAGAAGACAGAAAGACATTACGTCATGTAAGCTGTTGATATTTCATTCGTCGAGCCATGGCTCCCCGCAAATCGTGTGGGTGGAAAATAATCTCATTGATCAAAAGCTTTGAGTCAGCTTTATCCTCCGAGAGGATTGGTGATGGGCATAAAAATGTAGACTCAGCGAGAAAAATGAGAAATTTTGGAAAATTCTTGAAATTGCAGTCGAAATGTAACGACTGTGGAAAAGGTTCCCAACCGAGGAACCAACACCCAGAGGCTGTTCGCCTACCACAGAACTTATGGCCAAAGAACTTATGTTGAATGAAGCCTGCCGCCGATTAACTTAAAGAGTTGATATTGAATCATGAGCCTCCGATAAAAACCCCGAAAAAATTTATTGTTTTAAAGGTCATTTGGAGAATTGACAGCTCTGATTATAGAGAATATGTCAAAAGACTTAATGAAAATTTGAAGAGCTCTGATTAAATTTAATGAAACTTCGAAAGGACTTGGTAAAGCTCTGGTATTTTTAAACGAATCCTCTCTCTGTTGTAAACTGGTATTCCGACAATTCAAATTGTATTTTATGCTTTTGTAGTTAATTATTTTTTTATAAAGACTTTCTTCGTAAGCCTTCAGGCGTCTTCGAATTTATTCAATTATTTAATTTTTTTGGTGCCGTGATTATTTTATTTTAACCACAAGTGTCTGGTCTGGATCTGGTAGAAATACAGTCACCGAGTTTGCACAACGTGACTTTCTGTGATCGTGGGCAGTGAATCCATTGTTGTAATAGACATCTTGAGAACCAGCTTCTGTGACGAGATCATCACGACCAGCGGCCCGAAAGCCTCGACATAATTGGTACCGTTTCGACATCATCGCAGCAGGCTCCATTTCCGAACCAGCGAACCAACCAGCCAGCCCGGCAGATAGTGTCACACGCACACACTGTCACACACACACACACACACGCGCGCACACACACACACACATACACATACACACACACTGTCTCACACACACATTGTCACACACACACGCACATACTGTCACACACACACACACACACACTCACTGTCACACACACACACTGTCACACACACACTGTCACACACACAGTATTATGATAAACGTTACTTTAGTGGGTACACTAACACATACAACACAAAAACACGCAAGCATGAACTAACACTCTCAGAAATACACACGCAAGTAAGAACTGGTACACATACAAACGCACGCAAGCACGAACACACACAGAGACATATATATATATATATATATATATATATATATATATATATGCGTGTGTGTGTGTGTGTGTGTGTGTGTGTGTGTGTGTGAGAGAGAGAGAGTATGTGCGCGCAGCCGTGTGTTCATGTGCTAATGATCTCATTTTTTTTTGTTTTTAATGTGATCGAGTTTGGAAAAGTTTTTACGGTCTTCTTTTTTCTTTTTAATCATTTCACCCCAAACAAGCTCTTACACTGCCACTATTGCCCAGGGGGTCACATAGGGGAAGGCGAGGAGAAAGAGTGGTTAGTCATAGAAAATGTCAGAAGGAGGGTGATAGACGGGTAAGGATACCGAGGCTTGGGCAGAAGCCGTGAAAGTATTTATAGAAGAGACACAGGGAAGCTACGTCACGCAGGTGAGAGAGTGACTGCAGCCGGTTTGCCAAGTCGGTATCGATCACATTACAGACTCTCCGCTGTATTTTGTCAAAAACCTCAAGGAGAATAGCAGCGCACCCAAACAGATGTGGCAGCAGTATTCAGTACACGGGCGGATGGTAGATTTATATATGAGCAGGATAGATTCACAGAGAATCGACTTTCATAGCAGCGGATTTAGCAATGGACTCGATATTTCACTTGAGGTCCGCTGAGAATGTGAAGCCAAGGAGGCGTAGTCTTTTACTCTCTGGGAGGCAAGCCTGTTCCATGCTAATGGGACGTAAGTGCGATTGTCTATGGTTGTTAATTGATAGCAGCTTCGTTTTAGAAGCATTAAAATTTACGAGCCATTTCTTACCCCAGGCCACTATGGATTGGAGGTCCTTTTCAAGCTTGGCTGCAAGGTTCGCTTTGTCGCCCACACCAGATTTTTGGTAAAGGCGAGAGTAAACTGTGCTGTCATCGGCGTACATACATACTTTGGAACTTATGACATCAGGAAGATCATTAATGTAGATCAGAAAGAGCGTAGGACCTAGGATAGAGCCTTGAGGGACACCCGCGTTCGTATGGTAGATCTGGGAGGCATGTCCCTTTAATACCACCTTCAATGTGCGGTTACAGACGAAAGACTGGATTAGGTCAAACAAATGTCCAGTTATACCATAGCCCCACAGTTTGCGTAGAAGGCCAGCATGTCAGACTCCGTCGAACGCTTTAGAGATATCCAAGGCAACAGATCGGGCTTCACCATTCTTGTCAAGAGCCTGCTAAAGAAACCTTAGCAGTGAAGTAATTTTGAATCGTTCATGCACAATGAAATCACACATTGAACTAAAAAAACAAAAAGAAACGAAAACAAACTGTGATCATATCTACTTCAATCATAGTGTAAATATTTTCAGAAGAAGCCGAAATGGTGAAATGGTTGTAGACAGTGATAACAAACTGTGAAATCAACAACAACCAACGTGTGTTTGAGAAATTGGAGGCAAATCGATGGTGTTGTTGGTAATGCTTGTTGTATTTGATAGTTTTGATAATATCCATCTTCATTAAGTTGATCAGTGGAAAAATATCGATTAAAACAAAAACTGAGATGATAAAAAAGATAAACTGAAGAATAACGAATGGGAGGAAATGAAAGCAGAAAAGTGAGAAGTTAAAATGGACTGATTTTTAATTGGAACAATATGGTAGAAAATAAAATAAATATTAGTTGTAGTTGGGAGTTAGGAATGAAACGGAAACTAATAAGAAAAAAGAGTACAATAAAAAGATAAGACTCAAGATGTAAAAAATGAACGAGCAAAAAAAACAAAAAAACAAAGAAGAAAAATATAAAATAAAACGAGAAAATAGAGTGTAAGAAGTTAATATTAGAAAATATTTAGAACAAGATAACCATCAGAGTATATTGGAAGAAGAGGTGAAGAACAAGAAGAAGTAGAAGAAGAAGGGGCGGGGGTGGAGAAAGAGGAAGTGAAGCAGAAAAAGAGAAAGAAAAAGAGGAGGAGGAGGAAGAAGGAGAAGAAGAAGGAAGAGGAGAGAAAGAAGGAGGAGAAGAAGGCGGTGGAAAAGAAGAAGAAGAAGAAGAAGAAAGAAGACGAATAGAAGAAGGAAGCAGTTGAAAAGAAGAAAAAGAAGGATTAGTTAGAGAAAGAGAAGTAAAAGGAGGAGGAGGCGGTGGAAGACGAGAAAAAGGAAAAGGAGTAGGAGGTAGAGAAGAAGAGGGCGGAGGTGAAGAAGAATGATGTGAACTAGAAGAAGTGGAAGAAACACTAGAGGGAAGAGGATGAGAAGAAGAAGGAGGAGAAGGATGAGAAGGCGGTGAAGGAGAAGAAGAATGAGGTGGAAAAGCAGAAGAAGAAGAGGGAGAGGAAGTGGAGAAGAAGGAAAAAGAGTAGGAGGCGGTCGAGAAGAAGAAGAAGAAGAAGAAGAAATAGTAGAGGAGAAGAATGAGAAGAAGAATGAGGAGGAGGTAGAGGTGAAGAAGAAAAAAAGAAAAAGGAAGTTGAGAAGAACGAGAAGAAGAAGGACTAGGAGGGAGGGGTGAAGAAGAAGAAAAAGTAGAAGAAGAAGAAGAAGAAGAAAGAAGAGGAGAAAAAGAAACGTAAGAGGGAGAAGTAGTGGTCTCAGGTAGAAAAATGCGGCGAAAAAATTTAAAAGATAAAATGTCACTGAATACAAATAAAGAATATAATAGAAAAAAACAAGAAAAAAGATGAAGGAAAATAGAAATGAAGGAATGTTTGAATTAATAAAACTATATTCAGAAAGAAAAAAAGAAAAAGAATACAGAGTATAGACCAGGAAAGCAAAAAAAAAAAAACAAAATCAAAACAAAAACAAAATCAAACAAAACAAAAAACAAACAAACAATAAACAACAAAGAGATATCAACAACAAAAAATAATGAATCCAGAAGTAAAATAAATAAAATCAATATGCATTATAAAGAAGTTGAAGAATAAGACGTGAAAAATCGGCAACAGATATGGAAAGATTTCTTCTCAAGTAAATGATCATAAGGATTGCAATCAGCTAATGTACATTGAAAAACTCCCCGAGCTCTTGTGGCCAGTAAGATATCGACGAGAAAGAGAAAATGTGTGATTAATCAACAAACAGCTGTTGCTATGCAATTCAGCCGTAATCAGTCTTTTTTCTATTTGGCAAAATCCCCAAAGGCTAACAAGAAGCAGAGTTAATCAATTCGCCATCATAACGCAACATTACTAGAAGTCATTTTACTGGCGGTTTATTTTGACACAGAACGGTGATGAGAATAAATAATAAATAGTTTTCATTGGTTTGTGTGGCAGAAATATTTCTACCACGGCACACGACATGAACTCTGTCAAAATCTGTGGTAATATGCATGCACATTAGTCATCCGCTGTCAGCATTGCGTGCTATGACGAAGCATTGACAGATTCTTAGTATAAAGCAATCAGTGACCTCTGTCGATTTGTATGTGAAAGTGCAGATAATTTAGTGATTCGTAATTAAAAGGTTGGCGATTAATAAACACCAACCTTATAAAATGCAGTGTTAGCTTTTCACTCTTGATAGTAGGAATTAGAACAAAATAGACAATATTGACCTAAAACGAGACTTAAGACGATCTCTAAGATATGATATCGCCAAATAAATAGTAATGTATTTTGATATACTTATAAAGATTGAAAAAGAAAATCAATAAAAACTAACATTGGATAAATATTGGCTTGGAAAAAATTAAGCTTAATTAAACTAATAAAATAAAATATATAGAAAAAGATAGAATCAGATTGATTGTAAGAAACAATTAAGTTTCGAACAAAATTTTCAAGATATATTTTCATATTTTTATTAAGGAAAACGATTTACAGGCTGCAGTAGAAATACTTCTTATATTTCATGTTTAAAAAGTAACTGTACCAGTGTCACAAGCAATTTATTGAAATTTCAAATAACAGACTAAATGGTTTCCTTTTCAAAGTAACCCCCTCGTGTTTAATGCACTTTTCCACCCTTCTGTCTCGTGCTGCTATGCACTACTGGAAGGTTTCTTCTTAGATGTTCCTAGGCTCCGTCGTTACGGCCCTCTAGATGAAACCCACGCCTTCAAAACGGGTCCCTTAGATGATCCCCTTGACCTAGGAGAAAAGTCACACAGTGCAAGATTAGATGAATAGGAAGGTTGCTCTAGTACGGCGATGTTCTCCGCAAGGATGCTCAGGGTGTTGTGAGCAGGCGTATTATAGTGATGAAATATTCCCAATTTGTCCAGTAACAACTCTCGCATGTAAAAAAAAATTAATGGTCGCAGAAAGCTCAGATTACAGTTAATTACTCTAAAGATATCATGTGAGATGATAACACAACCCAATTAACCAATTTTGCCCATAACTCGCACAGCACACAGTCACATTATTTTTTATGCAAAGCTCCTATATCTACCAGTAATATGTCCCACATTAATTAAATTAGTAAGATATTAATTAGAAGGCACTATTGCCAATAATGTCTTACCATTATTTACAAGATATATGTGGCAGGTATTTCTGCCGTACTCTATATAGAGTCTTATATCAGTCAGTTAGTTAAGTGTCATACGTGATACACGAGACATGATTGACTGGGCAGAAGATTTTCCCGCAGTAGGTTGCCATTAGTCTCTGTGGTAAATTGGTTGCCATCGAGACTGTAGAAACCAATCCGTCTTGCTACTTAACGCATAGCTGGACAGAGAAATGGCGAATTAATACCTTTTCCAAGGGTATTTGTGCGTAAGTGAATGCAAAGAATTCAACTTGAATTCGAAATCGGTTCTTTGATTTCGCGTTTCGAGTAATATCTACTGCACCACAATGCACATAAGTTTTGTACATAAATAATTTTAGGAAAATCTATGACAATGTCGAAACATTTTTTTCGGTAACACGTTTCATCTTTTACGACTTCATCAAACTAAATTGATGTTTACGCTGATGTGACTCCATATGCAAGTGAATTAGAGGGGTTGCCGACATTTTAAAATTAAAATCATTTTTTAATATGTGTATTGACTATATAGACTAGTCGATTTATTTTAATTTCTCTCGACAGGAGATTTGCGTCCAGACTCTTTGAATGTTTAACCTTTCTTGGCAGAACTTCTGTTATCTCAGTGTGGGATATTTAATTTCAAAAGTGATTAAATAATTAAAAAAGAAACTCCTCTCTCATTCATGTTTATTCGCATCATTGTAAATATCGCGTTATTCTAATGAAGTCCAAAAAACGAAACGCGTCACACAAACAATAGTTTCTACTTTGTCATGGTTGTTCCGAATTCTTAAAATTCTACATGACTATATTCAATTATATTAAAACAATAGGAATGGGTAGTGTTATCAATCGATGTTAAATCGGTTTCAACAGCAAAACATACATTACACATCCGGAAAACTTCCTTATGCCTGTGGTGGAACATGGCTATTCGTGTCGGAACATAGCATCATGTATTTTTAAACCAACTCAAACTGTAACTATAAAATTCTGAAAAATGTTTTATTTACGTTTCTGATCGTACTATTTGGTAAAATCTGTTATCAACAGGAAATGGCATAATAGCTTATATACGAGCTGCACGTATACATAATGTTAATAACAAGAACACTGTAAATTTCTTATTAAATACATATTTATACGTTTATTATAGTCATAAAAATGATATTACTTTACGGCTAACCAAATATATGAAGTCTGATCAAAAGGTAACGGGACTTGTATATAAAAAGAAAACTACAATACTTATCAATACAACAGTTAATATCCTTCGAAGTAGACCTCTTCTCAAGCAACACACCTTATCAAGCATTGTTTTCACTGAGAGACGGATACACAAAAATTTTTTTTGAGATAGCAAGCAGCTTCATCCTCACAAATCTTGGATTTCCTTGTCGTCTTAAGTGTGATTTAGTTTTTGAAGAGAAACAGCGATAAGAGAACAAATCTGGGGAAAATTGTTGTCAAAAGCTAGGGAATTTTGTGATTGACCAAACCTGCTGCAAAAGCCATGGTTACTGATGAATCCTTGGTAGTGTGTTGAAACGACCACACTCTACACACTTTGCTTCCAAGCAATGCTAAAAGCAAAAACAGTGAGCGTTATAATTTAGTGTGCATGCGTGACAGATTTTAATGACAATCTATGCTAAGCAGCTTTACGCTGCGGACTTTAGCTCCTTTAACATAGCAATAAACCCGATACTTTTTGATCAGACCTCGTATAAATTTGACTGCGTACCCGAGAAAAAACACTCAGTTTGTAACGAAATTCTAATCAATACAAGAGTCACTCGTGATAGAAGTGAAACGCGTGATGTAAATGGAAGAGAAGTTGTTAGCAATCAAGATGTCTGGAAATGATTAGAAGCATAAGTTGGTTAGATAACGATTGGCACTTTACTCGATGAGCTTAATGTTTAGTATACAGAAAGGCAACTACGTGAATTGTCTCTTTCAGCAAGTGAGAGTCCTTAAAAGAAAGCTATTTCCGTAGAAGTTTTTTCTTACATTTGAACCACGGGGGAAATGGATGTGCTTCGAATTCGTTGAATTGTCAAGGAGATAAAATCTGAACTAGCGTTCATTTGAATGAATGCCATAGAAATATGGATAGAGAAAAGCTTACCATGTGACGTCTGTAGGAAGGAGTTTGCAGATTGGAAAATTATTGTAGAACAGACTCACTGGATAACCATTTCTCATTTGCAAGCGTTTTAAATAGGTATCTATGAAGGTAGTGTGGCAAAAGCGTAAAATGTAGGGCGCGTTCCTCAAGAAAATATCGATATCAAATATCTGAAATAAAAAACAAAACAAAACAAAAAAAACAGCAGCTTTAACGTCGCTATAACGAGGGTAAAAGTTGGAAAAGTTAAGTGAGAACAGACGTAGAGAAAATGCTGTGAGGTAAGGCTTCTATATAAAAAAAATCGAAAACTTATGGAAGTAACCACAAAGACCATGAAGATCTTGCTGTTATTTGATGAAACAATTGACACAACATATCAGAGAGAAGTGAAGAAAATGTTAAAGAAGTTGAAAGGTGAATGAATGAGACGGTGCAACACTATGATGCGAATCGCGGACAATGGAAATGTCTTGGGAAGAAAGAAATTCGCTTTAGAAAAGTCCAAAATGAGTGAGCAAAAAAAAAAAAAAAAAGAAGAAAAGAAAAAAAAACACCAGCAACAAAGAATAACGTTAGAAAAATGTCCGTATTATTCACTGAAACTGCCGGCGAAAATATTGCAAAACTGCCTTGCAAGGAGAGCTTCAGTAGTTTTTATATACGTACCGGATAACTGATACACACCATGTTTCTTTCTCACATACTTATAAACATATATAGTACATAAAACCTAAACATATTAATATGTATTTAGACGTATCGATACATTCAAACATAAGTACAATTTTATAAGCATAACCATGTATATAAATTGTATAATTACATACAACACATATATTAAAAAAGGATCTAGATAATAATGCAAATATTTTTTAATAGATTATTAAATTATATGTTATTCACTTAAATTAGAATAGTAAAAATTTTAACATTGAAAAATCTGCTCAGAATTTAAAATAAGGTTATTAAATTGCTGGGTTGTCTGAAAAGCTCACATCAATTTTTAAAGGGAAATTAAAACACAAAAGAATTATACCATTAAATATTTATTCAACTAAATATGAATCATTTTCTTGATCCACCTTTCTCCATTGTTTTTTTAACTTAAAGATTCTATCTTCCCAGAGTGTCGGTGTATTTTTTTATGTTATCCAAAGCATTAAAATGTTTGTCACTGAGATTATTTGTCAAGGATCTGAATAGGTGCAAATCTGAAGGAAAGATCTGGTGAATATGACAAGTGGGGTAAAACATTCTAGCCAAGCCTCAACAATTTTTGACGGGTCGCCAAAAAAAAGTGAAGTCTGCCATTATCCAGATGGAAAGCTATACTTTTCTAGTTTTCAAATTCTGGAGGTTTTCTTGATTTTCTGCCTTTAATTCCTGTCCATGCGAGCAGAACTTTTCTGTACTTGGCTGAAACTCTTAGTAATACAGATTCCTTTCCAATCTCCACCAGATGCCCAGCATACTTTTCTGAGGAAAAAAGCTGAATTAGGGTGGCTAAACTTGGCTCATATCAATTGCCTCAGGATCTTTTTCGCTAAACATTGTTGTAAACAATTTTTTCTTAGCACAAGTCTCAATTTGCTTAAAAATCATTGCATTTTCATTGCGTTTATACGTCAAATTCCATAAAAATGCGACCCAAAAGATTCTTTTCACTCAGACCATGTGGTACCTAAACATCGAGACGATTTAAGTACCCAAGCTTAATTAATTTTGATAAATTTAGTGTTTCTCTCAATTACCGCGCTGTGTAATGCGAGTTATTACCAATTAACGTCTTGACTTGATTGGAATCTGTAGTGGGGGGTCTGCTTGAGCGGCCCTCTTCAATAAAGTTACAATCACCAACTCTAAACTTAGCAAACCACATTAATTACTTTCACCCTAAACAGCAATTTTTTTTGTTGCTTAGGTGACATTTTATCTTTACGATAGTAAAAAAAGCAACAAGTGTTGACAATGCATCTTATAATGTTTCATTTTCTTAACGATGCAAAATTGACACGAATTACGTACTTTTTAAACTTTATTTCTCAAGAGATATTTTGAAGTGCACTCTAATCGAAATTGAAAGATTATGCTATATGTGTTGATATATTTGACGTTCTCTAACGTGTCAGAATCTGAACGACTAAAATCAGTATGAACTTTTCGGGCAACCCAATATATTAAACAGAGTTGTACATAATAAATAATTATTAGGAAATTAAAAGTTAAAAGTACACACACACACACACACATATATATGCAATGGAAATATAAGTTTAAGTTATGCTATCCAGATAAGTAAATGATGGACACTGAAGTTAATAACGGTTGGTGACAGTCTGTTTCATGCTTGATCACAATCACCATGTCTAAAGATTGCGTTCAAGATGGAACAGAGTCTCACATGTTAATGTTGGCTTCAGTGTCTACGCTTTCATATATATATATATATATTAGTTATCAACATACAAGCCTGTTTCGCTGTATCACAGCTCAGCAGTGTGCCTAGACACATCTACTTGATTCTGTCCGGGATCGAAACTAGACCGATTTGGAGTCAGTCGAAGTCGCTACCCCCTAAGCCATAGGCGCATGCAATCAGCGAAGGGAAATTTTAACGTGTTGTATATAAGCAGTGTATACATATTGTATATATATAGTTAGATATAACAGACAATGAATATCTATTATGTTTAATCATGAGCCGTTCGCAACATCGTGTTCTGGCTTTAAATCCTGGTGAAAATAAAGACAAAAATTTCACCAGAAATTAAAGTCAAAATATGGTGTTTAGGTCATAACAGACATTCATTGTTTACTATATTTAACAATATATATTTAGATAGTTACCTGCTGCCTCATTACACTATATATATATATACATACTACATACATACATACATACATACACACACACACACACACATATATATATATATATATATATATATATATATATATATATATATATATATAAAGCATAGGAAGCCTTAGTTTTTTATTTATACAATTCTGTTTAAAGGCTGACGAAAATTCTTTCTTAACGATGTTTAAAATTTATTTATCTATAATTCTGACCATTTTCCTAGTTTTTGATACATATTTATAATGGTGCATATTTATAAATGTACCTTTAAAAAAGAAAATTATATTTAAATATTCTTAATTTAAAATCTCTTTTTGTTTTAATTGAATGCTAATAGATTAAATTGCATGCTAATAAATTAAATGTAATATATCCAATAAGCACAAAACTTTGCGGTATATTAAAATGCGTTTAAATTAATAGGAATTATTTTTTAAATCGCTAAAATAGGCCATATTGACAAATCTCTATATTGAATGAATGGCTATTTGGGTTTTTTTTTATGCCCCACTAAGATTTCGCTCAGCTAACTAATGTTTCTGTCACTATTAAGGATTGTGTGTTTTTCTTTTGTAAATTGTATTATGCATTGTATAAATATTGATCGGAGTTTTCAATTTAAAATTTGCCATCCCCCACTCCCCACAGAGAATTTGTACACATAGGATTATTTAGATTTTTACAGAGTTTATAGTAAGAATGGTAAGTAAGAATGTGATGTTTTAGTGCAAGGGATATTGTATAGTCTGCTTGGGTCAGCGAATGAGGCTAGTTAAGTTAATGTAAGACAGATGAAAACCAACATTCTACCATCCACATTTTTTGGCGTGTGCCATATTTTTGTATTTTTACAAAAATAAATATCGAACACGTGATCCAGACTCTTTCTTGTTCAACTTTCTGCTTCCGAGTAGAATGACCCAAATGAGACTCCGCCGAAGGGTGTACTCTACTCGGGGGTGAAAAACAAAAACAAAAAAATAAACAAAAAACAAAAACAAAACAAGAGCCTAACCCAGCCTTAAGCTGGGACTACGTAATATTTTTGACTGAGTTTTAAGAGTCAGAGTCCCCACTTTAATTGACCCTGTGCCATATCTGCTTTAGTGAGAAAGAGATAAATACAGAGCGATCGTACCGATTCAAACTCTTTTTGTTCAACTCTCTGCCTCCGAGCGGAGAAGAACCAAAACAAGTCTTCGCCGGCTGAATAACCAATCTTAAACTGAGTCTACGGGATATTTTAGCTGAGCCTAAGTGTTCGGGATCCTTACTTTGATTGACCTTGTATCTCATCTGCCTTGGTGAAGAGATGGTAAATGCAGAGTGATTATACTGACGCGGTAATCGCTCTTTGTTTTCTCATTGCCTATGGGCACGAGGAACCCAGAAGAGGTTCCACCTAGGTGTGGAGTCTCATCTGGGGAGGATCGACAGTGGCCCTAACCCGGTCCTGTGTAGAGTCAATGGGATATATTTAGACGAGATTAAGATCTCGGAGATCTGACTTTAAAAATAGACATTTGCCGCATTCCGACTATGTGAGTAGGCAGATAAATACAGATGGATTATACTGACTAGCAGTGTATCTACTTCACGAAGCGTGCGAGTCTTGTACTTGTTGATATACTATTATTCCCAACCTCTGTTTTCGTGATTAATCACGCAGTAAGCTTTTGGGTTTACAACACACACACACAGATATATATATATATATATATATATATATGTACATATATATTCTTCACTATTTGAGTTAATTATTGCACAGAAACAAAATTAAGCACTGTTAAAACTCAATCATGTGACACAAGCTTTGATAACTGGTAGTGAAGTTTAATAACTGGTAGTAAAGCGAAGGAACTGAGCTGATGCTGCCTCGCTATAGTCTCTTTCTCAGGACAGAAATACATATATACACGCCCTTATACAAATTAATTGAATCTTCTTAGGATCGTTCACACTTTCCCTGATCACGTATACGTCGTCTCTTGGCATTGATTTTCTTTTTCGATCACATTTCCTTTTACATTAATGGATCCAGTTTGTTTCTTCGCCTTGGTGACACGACTAGCAGTTGACAGGCTGACACCAACAATATCCGCTATCTCTTTGTAATGCGTGCCAGTGTGTTCATTAGAATTTTCGTAAGCTTCCTTGGAGTAATGTCAATCACAGACCATGACCGTGGGAGTAATAAATGACAGTCGATACACTAGTGTGCGGGCTTGATAAATATCTGATGCAATCACGGATGACGCAATTTTTTTCATAGCCGAACACATTTCATCATATACCCCAACAATAGATTCGTATTACTGCGCACAACTGCAAATGATATAATCTAAGGATAAAATAGAAATCGATTATACCCTTTTACTCCAGTGCATCTGAAACTGACCGTATGGTAAAAAGAAGGAAATAGTTGTTTCAATTAATTTACACAAAGGTGTACGTATATGAATAAATACACAACGGTCTTTATTGTAATTGAGAGGATTCTATCTTTGCTGTTTAGTTTCTCATTGAACCCGTCTGAACAGAATCTTTTGCAGGGCAAAATCTATTTGTCTTCGCATTCTTCTAGTATTTTTAGAACTTTGTCTTTTGTATCTATTTCAATCATTTTAATAAGAGTGAATTTTGTCTGTCTATTAAAATCAGGATTTTTCAGGTAGAAATCTTGTTATATAGGTAAGAATTTTTCGTATGAGCCGACCTAATCTGATTTCGATAATTATTAATTTTATAGTGAATGAGCCATTCATTTTTCTCTCACATATTACTTCTGGTAGAGTGTGCATTCCAATACGTAACTTATGCAGTTGTGGTAGATTATAAAAGTTGTGTTAGTGAATGAGTTAGTGAATGAATTGGTGTGTTTAATGTGGTTACAATATAAGCCCCTTTTGGTATTTTAGTTCGGAAATTTTCATATTGCTATTATTGGTCCGTTTCATATTACTTTTTACGTCTAAAATTTCGTTATAGTTTTCTGAAGGTTCTTAGGGCGTGTTTCTGAAACAAAGAGTTTATGTTTAGTCTGAGATGTAGTATTTCCCAGTGACTTTTGATTATTTGTAATAATCGTGGCAGAGTAAGATTGAAAGAGGTTACTATGGGGATGCATATGGATATATTGATAATTCTATAATTTAGGGGGTCTTCTCTCGGTGTGAAAATTTATTTATTCCATGATTCTTCTTCTTCTATATGCCTTGTCCTTTCAGGAGGTAGGCGATCATGCCCTTCCACGTCTCCCTATCCCTGGTGGCTCTTAGCACGCTTTCTCCTGTTACACCACGCAACCCCCGTTGAGCCATCCACCTGCGCCAAGCCAGTAAAGTACGTCTCTGCTTCCCTCTATCTGACCTGTTAATATTAGGTTTTCCAAGCCCTCCATCCTTATTGCATGTCTCTTCCTGGTGCTGAGTATTAATTTTTCTTTTCATTTCCATCCTTTCCAAAACCGCGTCATTACTCACCTACTCGATCCATGATTTTAGTTGCTTCAAATTTTTCCTTCATCGTTGATGATATTGTCCAACATTCCCTGACATATTGAATAACTGACATCACATACCAATCCAGTACTTTCTTCTTTGTTTTTAGCAAAATTTTCTTGTCTCTTAAAATCTACTCAGCTTCTAGAACGCGTCCTTTGCCATGTCGATTTGCCTTTGGATCTCTGTGTCGCACTTTCCATCTTCTATGAGAACATTTCTAAGGTTTTTCAAATTTTTGTACCTGTTTGATTTTAGTACTCCCTAATTGTATTTACCATTTTGTGCTGCTTCTTTTGCTGATGACCATGCATTCGGTTTTCTTGCAGTTTATGTGTAGTCCTTTCTGGTCACTCTCTTCATTTACCTTCTGTAGGAGGTCTTGTAGTTTCCTTTCCGTGTCTGCTATCAGCACTGTATCATCTGCGTAAATTATGTTGTTCAAATTGTGGCCTCCGATTACAAATATTGTCATAATATCTAGAGTCCTCAGAATTGTCTCGCTGTACAAGTTGAATAGATCTGGTGAAAAGCCATATCCTTGTCTTACGCCCCTTTCTGTTATTGTATATCTACTGAATTCGTTACCTTTCCATATGCATGTACTTTGCTGCCAGTGGAGTTTCTTGATTACTCTTATATCTTTCCCAAATATGTCGAGGCTGAGAGCATCTCCATCAATTTTTTGTGGCATATTTTGTCCAACGCCTTTGTATAATCGATAAAACATAGATAATCATCCTTCTTCATTTGTATTGCCCTTTCGGAGAGCATTTTAATCATAAATATGACGTTTCTTGTTCTTTGACGAACCCGCACTGTTCTTGTCCTATCTCTGGCCTGATTCTACTTTTCACTCTATTCATTAGGATTAGGACGATCAGTTTTGTTATATGGCTCATTAAACTGATTGTTTGGTGGAGTTTACAATCGTTTGCAGCTGGATTTTTAGGCAGTGCTATAAAAGTCGACCATCTTAGGTCGTCTGGTATTATACCACTGTTATAAATTTCATTTATTATTTCTGTAATTTTCTATATGTTACTAGAGATATTTAGTGTGTTTAAATAGTTGTTCATTCTTGGAACATATTCCTCTCAGTCTAAGTGTTTCTGAATAAGAAAAATTCTCTTTGAGGTGTTTTGAGTGGAAGGACGTGAAATGTAGATAGCGGTGGGTGTCTGTGATTCGAGTGTTTAGTGTTTGTAGTTTTCTATTTTTATTAAAGTAAATACAGGTGTCTATAAATGCCACTGACTGTGTTGACTTTTCGTAATCGAACTTAGTGGAGTGATTAACGACATTTTAACATTTTCCCGTTTCACAGGCGTTAAAGAATACATAGAATTGGCCATAGTTTTATTGTTCCGAGATGATTCTCTCAGTACTTAAGCCATTGTTAGTCATGCTGTATTCAGTCAGTTACGTGCCATACGTAACTGATTGGGCAGAAAATTTCCCGCAGTATGTTGCCATTACTTTCTGCGACAGACTTCTTGTCAACCAAAGCTATAGAACAAAATTTGCCCTGCTATTAAACCATCGATGTATTAATACATTTCCCAAGGTTATTTGCCCATAAGTGAACGCAACGAATTCAACGGGAATTCGAACTTCCGAGCTGAGATCCACTTCACCACGACGCATATTTTATTAGGTATTTTTATTCTCTGCGTGTTGTTCTATTTGTATTAGGTAATTTTTATTTTCCGTGTGTTGTACTACATGGTAGGTTTTACTGTATGAAGAATGTTGTGGAAGAGTAACCGTTTAGAGAACTCACATTCCATGCGGGGATCGTTGAAAATCACTTAAGAAAAAATAAAACAGAAAACAGAAAAATTATAAAAGCATATAAATAAACTTATTACAGCGAATAAACCTGACGTTGTTAGCTTAAAAATCAATAAAATAGTTGGCGAATACTAAACGGGATATATATATATATATATATATATATGCATGTCAACTGTCGAATCAAAGTGCTATTAAATTATGGGGTAATAAACGCTTTTTAACAGAAATCCTAATGAAAATTATAGTTAATAGCAAAACAACAAAAAAAAACAACCTCTATTCAATCCATAACCATCGACATGTTATACTTAAATAAGTCTTATTCATTAAATACCGTTTTCCCGCTATCAAACAGGCACTATTCAGTAGCGGAGAGGGCATGTTAAGTATTTTTTTCAAAATAGAATTTACCCTCACGTCAAACCATCGTCTCATGGAGTGTGACTGCTCTTAACGGTCACTTTTCCACAAGAGTCTTCACATAGTAAAAACTGCTATTTAGTACAACACACGGAGAATAAATATACCAAATATAACACCTTTGAGAATAGCTAAAGAACTGTTCGGAAGCGCTCGGAGTAATAAAAACGATGGACAGATTTGTATTTAACTACTCCTGAAAAACGGAAAAATGTTAAACAGTTGGAAAACTCAATAAAGGTTTGATTAAATCATCCTTATGAAATGTATTCAACGAAAAATGTTTAAAAGAAAGTTTTCTGTCCAAATATACATGAATATATATACTTGTTAAGTATCTATATGTATGCGTATGCAATACACACACACACACACACATATATGTATATATATATATATATATATATATATATATGTGTGTGTGTGTGCGTGTGAATTTCAGTGTAACGCGAAACTTCAAAGTCTTATTAACCTACCTTTTATTCAGTGTCACGACGCAAAGATGTTTTTTTAAAAGTCGATTTCTTTAAAAAAATCTATTAATGTTTACTGTTTTCCTCTTCGTTTAAGCCATTGTTACATTAAACGTTTGCCATGGTAATATGCACAAATTTGTTTCTGTCACGAACTTTCATCTCTTCTGAAGAATCACAGAAAACCTTACCAAAATGATTTATTCGCTGATAAGATGAGAATATCAAACATCTATCTTATTTTTTTATAAATGACATTTCCCCACGGGACGAAGGAGGTCATGTCTTGCCGTAGATTCATTTTCTATTCTTTTATTTGCTTTTATGATTTCCATTTTTTCCTCGTGAGTTCTCTCATCATCTCTTGACAAAGGCAATTTCCCGTTGCCTTTATTCTCGTTTTGGAAAGTTTTCCCTCATTTATATGGCTTGCTACCTGTGGGAACAGAATCTAGTTCACACTGCAATTTAACCCAAAATTGAGTGATAAGGAAAACATGGATTAATTACGATCCAACAATAGACTAAACCAAAATTTGAACTCGGATCCCTGAAATCACTTTCTAGATCGAAAGGTTAATTTATACTTAACATCAGGAAGAGACATGAAATTTCCTGGACATATAATAAAAAAGAAGAGTTTGGATAATCTGATATTTACAGGGTAGATTGAGTGTAAGGAGGACGAAGGAAAACAGCGAAGAACATACTTGATAAACTTAAGTAAATAGATAGCGGAACAGAATTTAAGAGATATAAAGAAAATGAAAAATTAAAAGCTACAAAAGACAGGAAATTATGGAGAGCCAGGATCGTCTACGTTCTGAGGAAAAACGGCAGGAAATTATTACTTTGATTTTTTAGTAAATATTTTCATGTGAGTTTGTGTATAGAAAATTTTCACTTACCTGACTTTTATTTGATAAGCTTTGATTAGAAAGAAATTAAAATGGTGAGGATGTGCTGCTCACTTGAAAATTTGGTATACGATTTTACATGGAACCGAACCGCACATTATAGTCAGTCAGGTAAGTGCCATACGTGATACACGCTTGGGCGATCATGTCTCGAAAGAGACATGACTGACTGGGCAGAAGATTATCCCGCAGTAGGTTGCCATTGCTTTCTGCAGTAGACTGGTTGCCGACCAAGGCTACAGAGCCCAATCTGTCCTGTTATTTAACCCATAACTTGATGGAAGAGACGGATTAATACCTTTCCCAAGGGTATTTGTGCGTAAGTGAATGCAAGGAATTCAACTGGAATTCGAACTTATAATACTGGTAGCATTTATACATTTATAGAAATTACAGAAAATGTTATTTTCATATGTCCTTAATGTTATAGAGCAAAACTACAAATGTAAAGCGTCCAGTGGTAAATGATCTATCATTTCGGTGCAAAAGCTTTTGCCGGTTTGTAAAAGGAGCATTTTAAATCATTGTAATTTATTTTATACATATTGTTATTACTTAAACATATCACCATGATTAATTTATAACTTTTTCTTTCAGATTATTAAAGCAACATTCATATTTTTCTGCAATATTCTCACCCATGTTTTCCAGAGAACGTGCGACAACGTGTTTCTTGTTGTGAATCTTTGCTTTCACCATTTTTGGGTAGGCTTGTCACAGGTGATGAGAAGTGCCATCTTGTCCCATCATGCATGTTTTCTGACCTAGCTCTCTCGGAATATCACTTATTTCGAGGATTACAAAACCATTTATATATATAACCATTTATATATTGTGATATTTATATTGTGATATTTATATTTATATATTGTGATATTAACCTTAGGCCATTTAGATGGCCTAAGGTTAATATCACAAGTGGAGATTGAACATGAGTTAGATTCGTATTTTACATCAAAACCTAAAGAATTTTACAAGCGAGGCATTTATAAGCTCGTTGGCAGATGGAATCAAGTTATAGAGTAAAGCTCGTTATTGTTATGAATAAAGATTTTCAAAAACACAGTTGTTCATTTTCAAGGTGAAATTTTAAATAGGCAAAAATTTTGCACCGACCTGATAAATTTGCCAATTAGTCAGAAAGATGAGACTGTTCTTACTCTTCTTTCGGTCGGGAAGAAGACGGTGGAAAATGAAATTTAAAGCCAGGTGATTTTGAATGGTGCCAAGACAAAATATTCGAGATGAAATAGATTTAAAAATTCAGAACAAATGAAGACTACACAATGTCGGCGCGAAGTTCTTGAAATTTGGAGAAACTTGTCATGACTCAATTTCCAGCAATAAATCGCCAGGCAGTTCAGGTGGTATAATTGTTAGCGTCTTTGAGCGCGGAATCAAGGGGTCAAGTTCCAAAATACCCAACTTTATTACATACACTTTCGTGTATTTACCTTTGATGTAAATCCACCCCGTCTCCCTACGAACACATCTTGCGAGGAAATAGTAGAACAAACTGTACTCCTAAGTCTTGGTTGGCAACCATTCTAAAAGAAGTCACACTCTGAATTCAAAACCAAATTTAAGAGCACATATTATGCTGCGACTGGGAGCACCTCGCGGTGGTTTAATGGTTAGCAAGCTTGTTTCGCTAGAACCATTACAATTGTGTAGTGAGTTCGAGCCTCAATGGGTGTCCCATACTTTCGGTCTTTTGCTTAGAAAGTCACCATTCTATGCAGTGACTGACAAACTTATGGTGTTCACAAAGGTTCTGTAATATAGACTCCGTTTGACCTACGATTTCGTTGTTGCATTTTTATCACAAGACATTTAGTGTAAACACGCATGACATGTAATACTTTTAGTTTAACAGAAGATAGAAAGCGTGATACTGAAATTTGAAGACTATTGGAATAGCAAAAATGCCCTCGAAAAGCTAAGTAAACTATTAAGAAAGAGGAAAATGCTGTTAAAACAAACAGGTATTGAATTGTTGCTTAATATCAGTTTTCCTATCCGGCGGTTAATACTGGACAATCTGCTCGCAGATAGTAAAGAGATTGAGGAAACAGAAATGTAGTTCTACAGAAAGATGCTGAGAATACCAGGAAATGATCATGTCAGAATCTATAACTATATTATTTGCATATATCAACAAAGAAAAGATTCTAATATGTCTTTTAATAAAGAAATAAAAATGCTACATCGAATTCCGAAGGGAAATTTTGATATATTCCTTCCAAAAGCCTTGAAAAGTATTATGAAAAAGGAAAACACCGTTAAAAATAAGGAAAAGAATTTTGAAGTGTTACGAAATATCAGTCCTTCTATATGTGAATGTTGGGTAATCTCAACGCAAATAAAAAGATGCTTAAGGCAATAAAAATTTGGTTGTACAGAAGGATGCTGAGGATAAAAAGGACACCACATGTAAGCAAGGACGAGTTTTCAGAGAAAATGGAAACAAAAAGAAAACATATTTAGCATAAGAAAGAATTAACTGAAATTTCTAGGGCGTATAATCAGGCAAGAGATTTTAGTGAATTTCACACCCACAGAACATATAAAAGGCTAGAAAGATTGAGAAAATCAAATCTAGATAAACAGGATCTATAACCATCCGTCCGTGCATGGAGTACTGCTGCCATTTATGGTCAGGTGCCCCTGCCGTTCTCCTCAGTGTTCTTGACAAGCTCCAAAGGAGAGTCTGTAATGTGATAGGTACTGATCTGGCGACTCGACTGCAGCCACTTTCCCATCGTCGAAATGTGGCCTCCCTCTGTCTCTTCTATAAATACTTTCATGGCTTCTGCTCGGATGAGCTTAAGTCACTGATGCCTCCTCAAGAGGTGTTTACCCGTGCAACCAGACTGGCAACTGGGTCCCACCCATTCACAGTCAGGTTAGCCAAATGCAGACGACAATTCTACTCCTGCAGCTTCCTCTCTCGCACTTCCCGCCTGTGGAACTCACTCCCGTATTCTTGCTTTCCTGACGGCTACGACCTCCAGAAATTTAAATGCAAAGTTAATACTCACCTACTAACCACTGGACTCTAGCTCTCTCCCCTCCCCTGTATAATCTTCACTTTCTCTCCGCCCATGTATCTGTCATTGCACCTGCTTTCTCAGCTTTCTATTGTTCCTTTCTAACTAGCTTTTACTCCTCACTCTTTTCTAATTAATATTTCTACATTTATGTAACCCCTTGCACATCAGTGGCGTTTTTGCCTTGCTCGGGGTGAAATGATTAAAAAAAAAGTAGAAAGGGGATTAGGAGAGTGATATATCTTGGGAAGGAATATCAGTTTAAAGATTACTGGAAGAATGGTACTCGACACAGGAAATAGATATAACGGATTTATTGTACGAATGTACAATTAACAATAAGATACAGATAAGCAATCAGCGACTAGGAGCGGAATAGACTATCAACTAGAGAATGGGGGATGGTAGGATGTTCCACTATAACAGAGAGACAGGAAAGAGATGAAGCTTACTAAGAGCTACAAAAGGCAAGAAATTGTTAAGAGTCATGATCGCTTACGTCTTGTAATGCAGAAAATAAATTTAATACAAACTTTTCCACGAAAAAAATGCAAACTTTTCCACGAAAATAACTTTTACTTACATCTAGCAAAATTTTAACTACTTGCGTCATGTGGTCGATGATCATTATATGTAGGATTTTGTTATGAAGGAAAATCTATACTAGTTTGGAAAAAAGATGTGTTGATTGGGTTTCCATACAGTCACGCGACAAAGAAGAAAATCTACGGCAACATATAATGCGAGACGAAATTAACACTTGCAATATGTAGAGAAAACCCGAATGAAAGAAAACTAAAAAACAAAAGCTTTGCAGACGCAGTCAGAACATCAATGTAAAGAGACCGTTTGCACATAGAGTGCTATATGGAATGATTACTTCAGACATCACACACTATGTTAATGTTTGTGAGCCAAACATTGAACACTGATTCTATTAATATCACCTCACTTGTAAACCAGGTTTTAGACGGAAAATTAGAGGTTCAGTTAATTAAATGCATTTTAAAGTGTCTGCAGTATAGTTCATTGGAAATGTAACCCAAGGAATATCAATATAGTCTATTGGGATTCGATTTGACATAAGAGCAGGTTTTGAGAAGACACTTTTCTTAAGTTCAATTCCTTACATCATTGTATAACGTTCCATAAGCTCCAAATTAAAGACGCTTGCAGAGGAAACTACGCTGAAACGCCACCAACGCGTTACGCCTTACTAGTTCTTTTCTCCTTATTTTATTATAAACAAATCTTGGATAGAAAATCATTCCATTAGCAACCACAGTGCTACTAGGAGGGCTAGATGATCTTCAGCTCCTCTCTTTTACTTTGAACTGAAAACTAAACAGATTCCAAAATAGTTTTTCTTGGCTTCAACCTATGAGAATGCTACCGAGTTGAAACGTATCATTCATATCGAATATTTATAGCCGTTAAATTCGAAATAAATCAGAAAAAAAATTAATCTTCCGTTATTTTTTGTCAAAACATTAGCTTCTAAAACTGTTATATAAATCTTATATTTAAAAAAGTATACAGATCTCAGTCCAAAAAGTAAGAATAAATGAACATCAATAAAAAGAGAAGTAAACGCTTATTTTAAAAAAAATAACCACCAAAATGATTTGCAGTAGAACGACAGATTTAAAATATTCATTTCATGAGATCACATGACAAATTAAATCTTTGAAAACAGCACCGTGCAATTTTTTAAAATTCATATTTAGCTCCTCGACATTTTTATTTTGTGGCACAATTTTTGTTCATTAATACATTTTTTACGGTTTATCAACACTTGCAGGTTATTTCAAGCCAGAAAATATTTTTGATTGTGAAGACTTTATTTGAGATATTAATGATTTTGTGATACAAAACCAACAGACATGACCATATGTATTTTAAAAATAATAAAAAACGGTTAAATTAAAAAATCTTCCTTAAATTAAAATTAATGAATATATAAATATAAAATTAATATAAATAATAATTACATTACAAATACAAGACAATTCAACAACACATACAAAGTTTACTCACGTTTATTAGGGACTAGCAGTGTAGCCCGGCGTTGCTCGGATGTAATGAATGCTTTAAAAATGATCCATGGTCCTGGAGTTCAGACTCATTGGACGTTGGCACGAAAGACTAAAAAGCAATAGTTGTTTCCAGTTAAAGCGAAAGCGTGGACTGAAAGAAAAATGAATGGATGTAAGTCAAATTTTGATTTCCTGGTATCGATATCAAATAAGTTTTTTTCGTCGTAAACTGAATTTTGAAGGCTAAATAAGTGCTCTGAGTAAATAGTATCATGGCTGAGACTAAGAACTACAATTATACCTACTGAGAGTCAAACCCGAAGCAAAATCTAAAATAAAAGGATGAAAAAAATACAGACATACAGGCAGATAAACAGACTCACACAAAAACATCTTTCCTTTTATATATATATATATATATATATTATGGATTTTCTGCACTATTGTAAGAACTGCAACCTTGAAACTTCTGAATATCGTTTCTTATGTCTTTATCTATTAGTATCAAATTTGATTAAAATCGGACTACTCCTTTTATATATCCCGAGTTTTTCGATTATTGATTTTCAATATTTATCGGGGGTACCTCGACAAACAACCTAGGTAAGAACAGTCGCAGAAGCTTATAGTACAACTGTGTAAATTTTCAAGAAAATCGGTTCAGCTGTTTTGGAATCTATAGGTAACACACACACACACACACACACACACACACACACACACACACACACACACACACACACACACACAGAGACAAAGTTCCATTTATAAATAAGTTTAGATCAACATCCACCATAGTTTACATGTTTTCACAGTGAGTCTAAAGCATATTTATATGATCGTTCTAAAATTAAAAAAGACATTGAAAACCTAACGACATTTCTTCTTCTGTTAAATAACTGCACTAAAACATTCGTACATTTGCTCAATAAAGTCAATCAGAGAAGAAATACATTGATAAAGAAAAAAGAATTATATTTATTCACTGACATACACCCCCACATACATATAAATATTACGTAGTATTTGGTATATTTTTAGGAGGAATGGTGCTCAAGATCAATTATAGAGCATATGTACATATAATCTATCTATCTATCTATCTATCTATCTATCTATCTATCTATCTATCTATCTATCTATCTATCTATCTATCTATTGCAACCAGTTCAATATCTCTCTGTCTCTTGAAACCAATTCAATATCTCTGTGTGTATGTATGTATTTATGTATGTATGCATCTATGTATGTATGTATTGCAACCAATTCAATATCTGTGTATGTATGTATGTATGTATGTATGTATCTATTGCAACCAGTTCAATATCTCTCTGTCTCTTGAAACCAATTCAATATCTCTGTGTGTATGTATGTATTTATGTATGTATGCATCTATGTATGTATGTATTGCAACCAATTCAATATCTGTGTATGTATGTATGTATGTATGTATGTATCTATTGCAACCAGTTCAATATCTCTCTGTCTATTGAAACCAATTCAATATCTCTGTGTGTATGTATGTATTTATGTATGTATGCATCTATGTATGTATGTATTGCAACCAATTCAATATCTGTGTATGTATGTATGTATGTATGTATGTATGTATGTATGTATTTATGTATCTATTGCAACCAGTTCAATATCTCTCTGTCTATTGAAACCAATTCAATATCTCTGTGTGTATGTATGTATTTATGTATGTATTCATCTATGTATGTATGTATTGCAACCAATTCAATATCTGTGTATGTATGTATGTATCTATTGCAACCAGTTCAATATCTCTCTGTCTATTGAAACCAATTCAATATCTCTGTGTGTATGTATGTATTTATGTATGTATGCATCTATGTATGTATGTATTGCAACCAATTCAATATCTGTGTATGTATGTATGTATGTATGTATGTATGTATGTATCTATCTATCTACCTATCTATCGTTTTATTTTTACATTTCCATCATTCATCGTCTTTCTATGAATACAATAGCATGTCACCTGCGTTTCACATCATTATTCTTTTCGAGCATTCATATTTTGAATCTTTTAATGCTTTTAATTTTCCTTTGTCTGCGTTCTGTCACCTACTCTCCAACTTCTCTCTAATTGTTACTTATTCTATTTATGTCCACCACTTTCTCTTTTACCAGCCAGCTTATTAACGCATCCGATTTACATTTAGAAACACACAAGCCCATTGTCGATCTACGTTTGTGCCTGAATGTTTCCCTCTTGTAGGACCGCCCATTCCAATCGACTCCGACGGAAGATTAAAAGGATTTATGTATTTCTCTCTATCTACGTTAAATTGGGCTTCGAAATTCTATCCAATTCCTTAAGCCATGCCATTCTTTATTTCCTTTGGGATTTGTCTGGTTACTTCCTGAAATACATTGTTAGTACTGTTCTTTGTCTTCGGTAGATCAGTGGAACATAAGAAAAAATCTCTTAGATTTAATAACTCCATTCATCAACGGAAGTGTATACTTTATGTTTTCAATTATTGCCTTCACTTATGTTAGTCTTCAGCTTTACATGGAATGAAATCGATAACTTCAACACCTTCGAGGGGATTTTTGTGGTTCTCTTTCTTACAAAACTGATGCAAAAATTGATCACCATCAATTTTAGTAACAATTTTAGAAAAATAGTTACGTTAACGATTTCCATAATGAAGAGAGTTCGATCCTTACTGGATATCTAGTTACTACGACTTTTATCCAGACTATGTTAGTCTTGAATGTGAGAATACGAAAACTGTTATTGACATGGAAATTGTAATCAGAGAGCCGAGACCAAGATTCGGTCTATCCTGTTGAGTTTATTTTCACACAAATCTCTATGCGAAACGCATGAATCGAAGCATTTAATAGCAAAGTAGAATGAGCTCTTGATCCTTAGCTGGCAACTAGTCTAAAAGAAGAAAAACTGAATCCCGTAGATGTATTAGATAATCCCGCGATTATCTTTCCCAAATCATGATAATTTATAGCTAATCATAAACACTGGATTCTGTTGACAATCATAAACAACCATGTCCTGAAAGAAATGGCATTAAAAAAGCTTAGCTTATTAAATACGACTTTCGCCTTAGCCTGAAGTAGTTGTGCATTTCTTATATGTTTGATTCGGGACTTTAAGGCATGTATAGTCCTGGGTATGACGATAAACTACAACCGGGAAGAAGACCTCTTCCGAAGGCGAATTGGCATGACGAAGGACGCATTCTAGAAGCTGAGTAGAGCATTAAGAGATAGGGAAATTTCACTAGAAACCAAGAAGAGAGTACCGGATTGCTATGTAAGGTCAGTTCTTCAATATGGCAGTGAATGCTGGACAATATCATCGAAGATAAAAGAAAAACATGAGACAGCTGGAATGTTGTTTTACAGAAGGATCCTGCGGATATCATGGATCGAGCATGTGAGCAATGATAAGGTTTTGGAAAGGATGAAAACGAAAATGAAAATTAATACTGAGTATCAGGAAGAGATAGCTAACGTTTCTGGGACATGCAATGAGGAAGAAGGTCTTAAAAAATTTGATACAAACAGGCCAGATAGAAACAGGGGAAAACAGCGTGTAATGTACTGGCCTGAGAGGGTGGATGGCAGAACAGGGGTTGCGTGGTATAACAGGAAAAAGCTTGCTAAGAACCACCAGGGATAGGGAGACGTTGAAGTTCATGATCGCCTACGTCCTGAAAGGATAAGGCACACAGAAGAAGAAACCGCATTTTAATTTCTGTTGTTCCCAGGTTCACTCTGACCCGGGTCGTAGCACCTGTTAGGGTCCTAGCTATGGTCAAATAGTGAACCCCCGAATAAAAACGAAGCACTGTGAAAGTATAAAAATATTTTTTATCTAACAAAATTACCAACAATACACATTTATACATATTTGTGGTAAAATCCTCAAAACTACATTTTTAAAGCAAAATGAACAATAATACATTTTCTAGAAAAATGGCCGACAATACAACTGAGTTCAAAATATGTCTATTTAAAGCCATAAAATTGTGTTCAAAATATTTAAATTTCGGCATTAAATAACTCACAGATGTGTTGATAACGAAATCAATGAGCCAAAAATAAAGAAGGTTTTAGCGATCGTTAAAAATACATTTCCCCATAGGTAACCTTGTTCCTTGTAAAGGTAAGCTAAGTAAATAAAAATAATTTCAAAATGGAGACAGATTTTAAGATTCAAAAAATACTTACTAACTCGCCTCTGGGAGAAAGAAAACATAAAATGCGGAGATCTAAAGCAAAGATTTATATTTTAACCAAAATATATATTTACCGTTGTAGTAAAGTATATATATTTGATAACAAATAATAATTTTCCTTCAAAGTTTTGGCATTTTTCTCTCATAAATAATATCTTTCTCTCAAAACTATTTCCTTTGCTATTTCCTATCTCAAGTAACGATAATTTTTCTAAGTAATGTTATTTCTCTATCACAAGTAAATATATTCTCCACCAGGAGTAATGATTTCCCTCACAACTAATGATATTTTCTCATCATAAGTAAATATATATTTATAATAAATAATGACATTGTTCCCTCAAAAGTAAAAATAATTTTAGCTAAAACGTAATGATATTTTCTCTCGCAAAGTAATGATACTGTTTCATCATATGTAGTGATATTTAATACATAAAAAAACGATGTTTTTCCTCACAAGTAAATATATTGTTCTCTAACAGGTGCTTTTCTTTTATAAATAACATTATTTCTATATAAAAAGTAGTGGTATTTTTTCTCATAATTAATGGTACTTTTCACTCATAATTATTAGCTATTTTTCAACCTAAGTAATGACAATTTTCCATCACAGGTAATGATATTTTTGCATTAAATGGAATGATATTTATTTTGCAAGTAATATTTTCCATCATAATTAATATTTTATACATCAAAATAAATGAAATTTTTCATCACAGGCAATGCTATTTTACCTCACAAGTAATGATATTTCTATAAAAAAAAGTAGTGAGGTGTTTTTTGTAAATAATGACATTTGTCTCTCACAAATAATGACCTTTTTCACGAATTTATTTGGAATTTTTTGTATTTAGCATAACTCAAAATTATGCATATTTTTAATTCTATTTCAGTCCATGAATTTTCATTTTTCTATTTATTTATAGAGCTACATTTTTATAATTGTAAAAAGAAAACGGGTAAATAAATTATGGTGCTTCAAATCTAGGTGTCAGGTTGCATGGAGGCCCTGTCAACCTATAAGTATCAAAACAACTACAGTACATACAGGGCGTTGGCAAAATAATGGAAAAACCTAGTCAGTCAGTTAATACGTGATACACGCTTGGGTGATCATGTCTCGAAAGAGACATGACTGACCGGGCAGAAGATTATCGCGTAGTAGGTTGCCATTGCTTTCTGTGGTAGATTGGTTGCCGACCAAGGCTATAGAACCCAATGTGTCCTGTTATTTAACCATAACTGTAAGGAAGAGACGGATTAATACCCTTCCCAAGGGTATTTGTGCGTAAGTGAATGCAATGAATGCAGCTGGAATTCGAACTCGGCTCCCCGATTTCTCGTTCCGAGCCGATATCCACTGCACCACAAGGCACATCCAGTATCATAACTTAAAAAAACTGATTGTAGTATCAAAAGCTTGTCT
Source organism: Ascarosepion bandense (assembly GCA_037127315.1). Classification (NCBI taxonomy): domain Eukaryota; kingdom Metazoa; phylum Mollusca; class Cephalopoda; order Sepiida; family Sepiidae; genus Ascarosepion; species Ascarosepion bandense. Next base: position 3,726,364 of record JBBBDQ010001047.1, read on the forward strand.
ATTTTTATGTTTGCTGAGTTAATATTAGTACGACTATATTTTGTTGTTAAGGTTGTTTTTAAATATTTTAATAAGTTTATTAAAGTCAACAGCCAGGAATATTTCAGAATTTTAAGTAATCAGCTTCATTCTATGGTTCAGGAATTGTTTCCGGGGTGAAATCTCATCTTTTAAGATGATAATGCACTTATCCATACTGCTAAAGTTATAGCTGAATGGTACGAAAATATTCTAGTGAAGTAGAAGATCTTATATGCCCACCAGAGTCCCCGGATCTCAATATCAGTGAGCATTTATGGTTCATTTTAGAAAAACAATTGAAAAGTCGATAATCTCAATCATCATCATTGAAAGACTTGAAGAATGTTTTAGCTGAAAAAGAGATAAAATGACATTCAAATATTTTTACTTCCTCATAACTTACAGATATTTGATCGCAATAAATAGATTGTTAATTGAAATAAAAGGTAACTATTACTGTCTGTTCATATCTATCTATCTATCTATCTATCTATCTATCTATCTATCTATCTCTTATTGTCTGTTCATATCTATCTATCTATCTATCTATCTATCTATCTATCTATCTATCTATCTCTTATTGTCTGTTCATATCTATCTATCTATCTATCTATCTATCTATCTATTGTTGTATGTTCATATCTATCTTGATATGCATTTATACTAAATATTTAAGCTCGTATCATATTTAGGCATTCAGGAAAGAATAGACATGAATTCGATTTATCGGGCAGGCTATATTTATCGAAGTATAAAAACATTTAATAAAAACGCTGAAAGAATCCTGGGTTGTCTCGAATAAAATTGTGTGATAGTCATCCTAAAATCAGATAACATTTCTGTCATCTCTAAGAATAAGGGAGACACGAAACTTCAAAGCTTTACCCTACACTAAAGGAAAAGCTCTCATTTTATACAGAGAGAAGTACATCGTTACATACGTACGGATGTCTGTGTATTATTTTTTTTTATCTTTTGCTTTCGGAATGAGAGCAGGCAAGTGAAGGAGGAAGTTAGATCGAAGCGGTGTTTCGATTGCTTGCTATTTGGAGTAACAAGAGTTAATCAATATGAAAGTTAGGCTTAACTGCAATACAAGAGAAAAAGTGTTTTTGGCAATCATTTGAGCTACAAAGAAACAAAAGTGACATACATGCTGAATGATATCCAAGATTGAATGGAAGTTATCTGCTGCAATATTATACTCTTTCATATTTACATCTCTTCATTCTTCTTTTTCCTTCTTTCCGCTTCTTTTTACTACTTTCATAATTTTTACTTTTTTCTTCTTTGTCTTTTTCTCTCTCGAGGTTTTTGTCTCCCTTACTTTTGCTCGACCTTTTTCTTTTTCTGTCATTTTCTTTTCATTGTTTCTCATTTACGGGCCACATTTCTCTTTCACTCACTCTGTTTCCTTATCTTTCTCTGTTTTGTTCTTCCCTTCCCTCTTTCTCTCATTTTTTTACTTTGCTCATTATCCAATTAGTTCTGATTTACCTGCCACTCGCAGTTTCTGGCAGTGCCGCACTTCATGACAAAGTAGAGCGTAAACAAGGGGTTAGAATTCTTTGCACATGATAGAAGTGTTTGAATATATATATATATATATATATATATATATAAATCCAAAACAAAAGTGGCATGTAGGTAAAATCCCAAAACTGATCCTATAAATATTAATCTTATTAATATTAAAAATGATCCAGATAGCGTGATTGATGTAAATAATATTCTCTCTCTCCCTATCTGTCTTGTACACACACACACACACACACACACACACACACACACACACACATATATATATATATATATATATATATATATATATATATATATATACACGAAGTACTTTCCTAAATTTTGGGTCTTTAGTTTTTCCGCCAAAATTAATGCCGTCTGGGTAAAATCCTTTGAGTTAGAGCTGATGCCATCTTTTTTGAGCATGCGTGAAAATGTCAAAGATGGTACATTTCGTTAGATCCGAGTTGTTACGCCTTGAGTACAGACGCTGGTCGCATTTTCGTTTTTAAGCAGAATTACCGAACATTACAATCTTTACTCTCCTCTATGGCCACACAATATTCATTTTCTGCTTCCAACACTTATAATCCATATCATAGGGGCTCATTCAGTAATCATCTACCTTGAGTTTCGTTTGAGCCTTGTATTGGGTGAACATTTGTACGTAAATGTCTTCTCCCTATGTCCTGTTTTAATATATACATATGTGTGTATATATACGTGAACTAGATTTTCTTGTGTTCTTGCTCTTGATCAAAATAAAGATTTCTGCATCACTTTTGTCATCCTGACAAATCCATTCAATGCAATAAGCAAATATGGCCTCTCAATAACCTTTTAAATATTGGGTTGCCTATCAAAATCTCTCGTCACGATGAGGCGCAGCCTGTAAAAATCACATACGACAGTAACTGATTCACCCCCCCAATTACAATCGGCTTCCAGGTAAGTTATATGTTGGCTTCCACACTGTTTTTCATATTCTTCAGAATGATGTTGAAATAGGCTTCATATGAGACTGATGACAGTGATAACTTGCACATCAGCAGTGGCAAAAGCATCAATCTGTCCAACCTAACGTGTCTCCATCTCGCACTAAGATCTCGGGGTAGGTGTTCAGAGATCTCCTCTTTGCAGACGCGCTTCGATCGCTCACACAGAAAAAGCCTTACAACTGGTAACGACATATAATTAAAGTAAAGATCGATAAATCTTCATCAACCTGGACGAAATCAAAATTATCACCCGCCCTGGAATTATCAAAGCTGGAATTCTGTCATACAGTCTTGCTCTAATATCTCACTGGGGAAAAACTGACAATTGGGTTTTAAACTCACCTCAACCTCAAGTGGAACTCGTAGATACGATCCAGTAAGTACATGACCCCGCACATTATTCCCTGTCTTTACAAAAGCCAAATCAAGGCTAAAGTGCTGCCTAGTCCTCACTTTCCAGTCTCGACAGATTTTAAAGGCATTTGAGAGTCCTCGTTGGTGGCAAATTATCTACCCTTCAACCATTCTTTCACAGACGCGATGTGGCAAACATCCCACTGCTCTATCGCTACTTCCAAGGAAAGTTCTTGGACTAACTGCATTTCCACCAGTTAGAACCTTCACGACCAGGATCCGCTATGCCACACACATTAGAGCGAACCACCCACATTCCTTCCGTATTCCACTGGTGAGAAGTAAGTTTCACTCGAACAACTTCTTCTCGTAAACCAATGCTCAGTGTAGCAACCTCCCAAGAGGATGTTTCCCCGGCCACTACAATCTGAACCTGTTCAAATCTAGAGTTAACCATTATCTGCCCCTTCTATTCACACAAACTTCTTTTTGTTGTTATTATCAAAGTCTAGGATTATAAAAGAAATTAATAGAAACACTATAATATTCTAAGATACTATACTCAGCAGTGAAATAGTCAGCATACTGAACAAGTTATTTCTGAAATTATTTTTTACTTGAAATTCAAACAGTAAAAGTCAAAAGTCCTGTTAAAAATTGTTTTGACCTCGTCACTAAGTTATTGTGATCCGTTGGGGCCAGAAATAAAAACACAAAGACGGAATAATGTTAAAAAAATATATTACAAAAACTGTAGTTCAAACATATACCAATCAGCGGCCACTTCGAGGTGGTCTAATGGTTTACAAGCTTGTCTCGTTAGAATCATTACAAACGAGCAGTGAGTTCGGTCCTCACTGGATGTCCCATAATTTCGGCCTTGTGCCACATCTTAGCTATTCTTAGAAAATCACCATATACCAATGAACAATTATTATCGTGCCCGTCAGGGTTATATTGGAAGAGATTCCACTCTCTCTTTGCTTCTGTCTTCTACAAATCAGAACTGCTATTTATTTATAGTTTGGACGAGTTACTGTGTCATATGGATGAGTCCCAATAACAAAAATGAATTATAATTCCGACACAAATCTATCCTGGATCTTTTTTTACACCAGGGAAAACATTTTTTTCGTCAAATCCTGTCACTACTGGTTGGGCTACGGAGACCAGACCAACAGAGCATGGTATTTATTACCTATTTAAGGAAAGCACAGTTCTTATTGTCTGAATGGAAATAGGCTAAATTATTTATGTATCGATATCAGTGTTAGCTGCTCGCATGCTAAATGGAAAACAGCTAACTTTTCACAAAAATGGATTCAGGTATTTATTTTCCTGATGATTATCAGCTAAGCGAAGTGATCTTCACAAGGACTATGGCAAACGGCTTCGACAAACAATGGATATAAATTACTTTTGTAGACAAAGATAAAAAGACAAAGAACAGTGTTCTCTATAAAACAATGGTCACTACCCTAAAAAAAAATAAACGAGTGGCACAGTGACAAAAAGATCGACGTGTAAAGCAAGACGCCCATTAGATTTACCTCCTCACCTACGATTCATCTCGGCGTTACTCGTCCATTGCAACAGATCACAATCGCAGAATAAAACCTGCTGACTACTACAACTTCTCATGAGATTAATTCGTAGGCAGTGATCTGGCTGGAATGTTATTTTTAAGCAAATAATTGTTGACTGGAAGAAGCTACACATTAAGAACGAACCTGATGTCTGATCTGAGCCTCAACGCCGCATTTATTATCAGACTTTTCTACAAAAGAAATGCTTGTTTAAGATAAAACATTTATCTTTTATATCTTTAATGATATAATAACGAACCAAATGATATAGTAAAACTCGTATTTTTTTTTCTTTTTAAATATTGCGTTTTTATAAGTGGCATGGCTGCATTCATTGAAAATATTACAACTTAATTCTATCTTTTCTTCAGATTAGATGTATTTTTTATAATAATTTCACCTCAAGCAAGGCAGGATCGCCGATGATTAGCAGAAGGTTACAGTGAGAGAAAAAATCAAGGCACAGATAATGACGAAGAAAGGGTAAGACAGAGACTGGAATTAAGGAGATAGAAGATGGCAGTTGAAGTTGCATTTAAACTTTTGGAGATTCTATAATTTATATCTATAAAACAAAACAATTAAAGAATCAAATGAAAAATTACATGAATAAACATAATCATCACAACTTGTTTATCATTTTTAATGAAACCTATATATATATATATATATATATATATATGTGTGTGTGTGTGTGTGTGTGTGTGTGTGTGTGTATACACACACACACACACATATATATATATATATATATATATATATATATGTATATCTTCTTTAAGATAACATATAGTTTGCTTCAATTATTTTATTGATAGTCAATCAGTTAGTCACGCTTGGAAGATCTTGTCTCGAAAGAGACATGGCAGACTGGGCTGAATATTATCCCACAGTAGGCTGCCATTACATTCTGCGGATACTGGTTGCCAGCTAAGTTTATACAACCCAATCTTTACTGTTATTTAACCCATAATTGGAGGGAAGAGACGGATTAATACTTTCCCAAGTGCGTAAGTGAATGCAAGAAATTCGACTGAAATTCGAACTCGGCTCCTCGTTCCAAACCGATATCCACAGAACGTCCTATTCAACTTTACAAGTTAAAATGTTTACAAAAAATGTTGTTTTTTTTAAATATTATACCTCTGGTATTTTATGATTTTATAATAGCTTTTATAATGATATTGCCGAATTATTCTATAAAGGTCATTTTCTGTACTCAGTGCGTTAACCACTTACCCGTTTAGATCACAGCTTGTGCGTAAAAAACAGCAAAAAGAATCAAACATGTTTAAAGTAATATTTTGAAAATCTATTTTGCAGCTCTGAAATATTTACATTTTTATGTTTTATTCATAAAATAAAATCGTTTGTATGTTTTGTATTTTTTAATGTAAAAAATTATTGAGAATAATATAGAAAATAAAAAATGTTATTGTTAAAAACAAATGAGATGCTTTGCTTTTCGTGTTTAACAAAACTATCTGAATACAAATATAGAATTATTCTCACTTTATTTAATAAATGACATTGAATATTTTGTTTAGTGCTGTAGCATCATTAAAGCGCATCTTTTGTAGTGCATTAGCAATATTTAATATTTTACTGCGGCTTGAACCCGTGACTCTTTGATATTGCTGCGGTGTGCTTATCATGACTGTACAACGCCCACATCGCGAATTACGAATATTTTGCTAAAGAACATTTAAGTGCATGCGCAAATATCTAGAAAAGAAAGAAAGAAAGAAATATAAATGAAATACTGTGTAGCATAGAAGTGAGAAGGAAATGTGTTTGGTCCCCGCAGCAACGGGTATCACTGCACACACACACACACACACACACACACACACACACACACACACACACACACACACACATAAAAATATGCGCGTGCGCAGATACTTTTAAGTTAAAAAGGGAGGGAAAATGGAAAGATACGGAAATAACTCATGTAGACATGAAGAGAATTAAAACAGAATTGTTCAGCACCTCGAAGCAGCGTTATAGAATGGGAGAAAGAATATGAAGTTGATATCGCAGAACATAAATCATTAGAAAAGGAGAGAAAGAGAGAAAGGGCGCGCGCGTGCGAGAGAGAGAGAGAGAGGAGTTAGGAGAAGAGAAAGAAGAAGAAAATACAATATTTAAATAAAACAATGAAGAAGTGGAAATGAGGAAGAGATAAAAAGTTCACCGCATTAAAAACAAAATCAAGACAAAATCGCTGCTTTGCTTTTTCGACGAACATAAATAAAAGAAGAAAATTATAAATCAAAATTAACGAACCGTACGAAAATATCACGTATTTCGCACATGAAAATAAAATGGATATTTTTTCTTCAAATATTCAAAGGAAGTTTGACATGAGAGACAACTTACAAATAATATATCTTGAAAGATTAAAAAAAAACGTCAGAGATAATATTTGCAAGAATTAGTTAAGTTGCAAATGATTAGGGGAAAACATGATAAAAACAACAAAGAGAGGCAAAAGTAATGGAAAGAAATGCAAGAAATAAGAAAAAGTTATAAATCGACAAGAGCAATTTCTTTCCGGTCGCGTGAATATGAAATTGATTATTCTAGCAATAACGAAGATCGATGCACACATACAGGCGCGCGCATCCGTATGCACGCCAATATGTGCAAATTCTCCAAGAAAGAAATACAATTCAAATATTGTTAAAGGAACGCAGAAGTTCATAGTTTTATCAAAGATTATTCGAATATATATATATATATATATATATATATATATATATATATATATATATAAATATATATAGTATTGTGCAAAAGTATTAGGACAAGAACTATTTTATCTTTTATGAGGCTTATTAATAGAAAATAAACAATTTAATTAATTTTATTTGATTTTCTCAACAAATGCTTTAACAAGAAAAATACTTGTTACAAAATGAATTTAATATTTAGTATAATAGCCTTTTGCTTTGATCACAGCCTTTATTCTGTCAGGCATTGACATCACAAGCTTCTTTAATGTATCTAATGGTATCTCCTGCCAGGCAGCTTGTATTTGTTCCTAAAGTGTTTTGCGAAGTAACATTAGATTTATCAATTTTTTATACAAAATATTCTGTAGATGTTAGAGTAGTTTCAAAATAACTTGTTTAATAGAAAATAGGACAAATTAAATAAAACCTCTTTTTAATACATTTCTTTTACACCTAGTTTTAAATAATCAATATTTATTAGGAATTTACTTGACTTTTTACCCTGTATTTGAATTTCAGTGAGGTTTTGAGGAAAATCACCCCTGTTCTAATACTTTTGTACACTACCGGTAGTGTGCAAAAGTGTTAGATAGGGTTGAATTTAAACTTTATTTTGATGTCTCATAAAAGATAAAATAGTTTTTGTCCTAATACTTTTGCACAGTACTATCTATCTATCTATCTATATGTATAGGTAGCATATCTTCATTCAAGCCTGTTTCATTAAATAATATAGACATATGTCTATCTATTTTATAATATTCATTTCTAGTTATCTAATTCTATTTTTTGATGTAAACGGTAAATTCATCAATTAAGCGCTGTACGTTTTGCTAGCCCAAGTCAGTCAGTTAATGTGCCATACGTGATACACGCTTGGGCGATCATGTCTCGAAAGAGACATGACTGACTGGGCAGAAGATTATCCCGCAGTAGGTTGCCATTGCTTTCTGCGGTAGACTGGTTGCTGACCAAGGCTATAGAACCCAATCTGTCCTGTTATTTAACCCATAACTGGAAGGAAGAGACGGATTAATATCTTTCCCAAGGGTCTTTGCGCGTAAGTGAATACAATGGATTCAACTGGAATTCGAACTCGGCTCCCCGGTTTCTCGTTCCGCGCCGATATCCACTGTACCACAGCCCAAATACTTTTGATTTTCTCGAGATCACTCTCAGGGGTAAATTGTTAAGACAAACTTAGTGTAACTGTAATAGTTGCGATCGTAATTTTTGTAAACACGCGTGAACATATTCTGTTGTAATTATTTTAAAATTAAACGTTGTGGTTAACTTGTTTTGTAAACAAGCGTTTACAGCATAAGAAAGTTACCAAATGTAGTAAATTACAGAGCATCATAACCACGACCGTTAATTTGGGTTAACAAAACTAAGGCGCTTTCCTTAATGAATTTCAGCTGAACATCGAAAATATATTTCCGAACAATTTCTTTCTAATCATTTCACCCCCAAGCAAAGTAATAAAGCCACTAAGACGAACATATTTAGAGTATGCTAGAGAATATAACAGAAAAACACTATTAAGGAGAGGGAATAAGAATAGGGAAGACAGAAGATAACATTCGACATTGGGTTTATAATTTTAAAGTTGACCGAGAATCAAGGAGCCGGAAATTAATTCTACAAGCGAGAAGTGCGATAGAAGAAACATTTAGGATACAACTTACGGTTACATATAAACATTTAATTTGTAAAATGATGAGACCATTTACTAGTCTAGTACTGCGTTTCAATGAATAAAGTCTAAGTCAACATCTGAACACTTGCCATGAAAATATTTATAGAAAAAACAAAAAGAAGCTACATTAGGGCGGTGCTAGGAATGTGACTAAAGGAATCCCAGATGGCAGGTCACGCAGGAAGATTTTCAAATATAGGATGGTATCTTTGATGTCTCTGTCTGTAGAGGTTGATTGCAGAAGATCAGTTATGTTTCTTTGACGTCGCCGCTGTACCAAATGAGTCTTTGGAAGGGAGTAAATCTAATGACTTATTCCGTTGCTGTCTATTGTCGGGAAAACTACCGGCTTACAGGCCTAAAGAGTTTGGGTTTTAAATAGATCTATTGGATTTAATAATTATTATGATTAAACGAAACCGTGAGTTGGTCTCTGTCAAGTTTACTGATATCAGACTCGAGGGTTATGTCTAATTTGAGAGAAATGTAAACGCAGATTCTACCTCATCAGCTTCTTTTTTCATGCGCTTCACACCTGTGGAATTCCCTTCCGTTTACTTGCTTCCCCTCAGCTACAATCAGCAGGAGTTTCAACGTAAAGTCAGCAGTCATCTCCTGTCTCACTAACTTGAATCCTCTCTCTCATGCTCCTGTCTCCTTCCGCTTCACTCGTTAGTATTCTCATTCTTCTCTTAGCCATTCCTAAAGCCCCCTGTAACCTGTCACTTTTTCTCATAAATTTCCTCCTATGTAATCCCCTGAGCACCAGTGGTAGTAGACTACCTTGCTTGGGGGCAATATGACAAAAAAAACAAAAAACAAAAAACAAAAACAAAACAAAACAAAAAACAACAAAAAACTCTAAAAACTATTGTTGGCTGGTTGTTATATCGCCTGTCATTGGTCATTTCTTATGCTTCAATACGAGTCCGTATAATGCAATGTCAAAAAACAGTTATCATCTTTCCTTTATTGAAATTAAAGCTTGTAAAATACAATGCTCGAGATCCACTTTACACATAAAGAATTGTTTTTTAAATGGCAGTGATATATGAGGAGTATAATATGGATTAAAGAGGAGGTGGTAAGATAGGACTATTATGAGGACAAAATATTTAGGTTACAATTGATTCTTAACCGGAAGAAATTAAGCTTGTAGTGTTTAGGGAAACATCAACACGGGCGTCTGTTATGCAAAATGATAATTCTTGGGAAAAGAACATTCGACTTACGTTCGGGACATGGAGGAAGTGCTTAGATTTAGAGTGGGTAGTTATTTGAGCTCTAGGAAATATATGAATTGGATTAATAAGCTTCAAGCAGGTACAGAAGTTCAAACAGCTGGTAAGCATTTTACAAAAGACGGAGACTGTAACATCGAGATCTGAACAGGGATTGAACTAGAGAAAGAATTTTCCAAAAGCTTAGTAAGGTACTGGACAAACTGTAAAAATGGTTAGAAACAAAATAGAAGAGATCTTTCATAGAGCAGTGAATGTTGGACAATCTACCCACGGATGAAGAAAAAACAAGAAATGTGGTTCTACAGAAGGATACTGAAAATCCATGGACTGAACATGTAAACAACAAGGATGGCTAAAAGAAAATAGCATTAGAAAGAACACTTATACTCAGTATCAACAAAAAAAAATCACCTAAGATTTCTTGGGCATGTAATGAGAAATCAAACATGGAAAAATTAACCCTCACGGGGCATAGTGAGGACAAGAGAGTTAAGGGAGTGCTGCTTGTCACCTACTGGAATTGATTGCGGTCTCGTGTCAAGGGCCTCATCAAAGGGAGAATGACAGTTAAGAGACAGGAGGTAGTGGAGACCCTGATTGTCTATGCCCCGAAGAGACGTGACAAAAAGAAGATGACGAATAAAAGTAGAACAAGAAATGTCATCAGCAATAGCCGCAGATATACAGGGTGAGTCAAGGGAAACGGATATTTTTTTAGAACGCTCCTTACTCCCTTTGAGTAGGGGATACGTGGGTGAGAAAGGTAGTGTTTAAATCCGCTTAAGATGCCATTTAGTTGGTTGTCATTTGTTTTTCTTTATCGTTAGATTTTCTTTTTTTGCTTTTGTTATTTTGTTATTTATACGCTTTGGAGATCTTCCGTGGCATTCGCGCTCAACCGAACTACGGAGGAAAGTTTGGAGAATTGAAGACTGCAATACGTAAAAGTATCTCAGAAATCGTTGAAGAGACTTTGGTAAGAGTGGAGGCTAATTCCATAATGGCATTGTTTAGTAAATGTTTTTATGCACATTATAAAGTTTGTGTTTAAATATTCGCATAGTTTTGCTTTCCTCAAAATATCCGTTTCACGTGATTCACCCTGTGGCCAATTAATCTTTATATGGTTTCTATAAGGGAGTTTTTATATGGTTTCTATAAGGGAGTTTTTATGTATATTTTTATATTTATTTTGGCGACACTATTCTTTGTTTTTTGTTTTTTCATTTCCATATTTTGGTCTGCCATGAGCATTCTGTCATTTGGATGTGCGTTGTGGTGTAGTGAATATCGACTCGGTAGAAAAAATCGAGGTGCCGAGTTCGAATTACAGTTGAATTTCTTGCATTCACTTATGCACAAATACCCTTGGGAAAGGTATTAATCCATCTCTTCCCTCCAGTTATGGGTTAAATAACAGGGCAGATTGGGTTCTATAGCCTTGGTCGGCAACCAGTCTACCGCAGAAAGCAACGGCAACCTGTGATACTACCGCAGGCCGGACTGCTGCCCTCAAGCCAGATCCTGGTCGAAACGGCACCAGATGTGACGCATCAGCCTGGCTGGCCGTCTGTCTAATGTGACGCTCGTTCTCGATGATGGTCGTGACGATCCCAATTGTGACACTGCCACCCGGTTGTACGATTGGTTTGGTCGCTGTTGCTGGTCGTGACGATCCCGCCCGATGATGTCGCCACAAAAGCTGGGCTACAGGACGTCTTTTGCAACAACGAACCACTGTCCCACGTTGTGATTAGACCCCAGAAGTCTCGTCATGCAATTTCAATAGTCGTTCTTTTAGCCAGTCCGGACACTGGTGTACACTTGTGGGTTGAAAAAAAAAAAAACACGGCACCAAAAAACAAAAAAAAAACAAAAAAAAAACTAATAAAATAAATGAACGAAGTCGAACACGCCTGGAGAGCTACGTAGAATGTCTTTATATAAAGAAAAAAACAATGTCTGTCTTTTCCCAAGAATACAGTTGTCGAAAATGATATACAATCGTCGAAAATGATTTTTACAACGGAGAGAGAAAGTTCGCCAAAAGCATCAAAGCTTCTAATCTTCAAGTAAAATGTCTAAGTTTCGTTAGCGTTGAAATAAACAGATCTCTTCAAATATTCGCCAAAGTCTCTTGTATTTCATTAAAAGTATTTTCATTAATTCTCTATAATCAGGACTGTCAATTTTCCTATGTAACTTCTAAAACAGCAAAGTTCTTTCGGGTCCTTATCGGAGTTTAACGGAGTTTGCCGAGGTTGAACGAACGAAGAATCAGAATTTTTCAATTTCCCGTGATTAAAAAAAAAAATAACAATTACGTTCTTTCGGGTTTCATGTCGATGGCGCATTATTCTAAATTAACTTCTTTGAGTTAATTTGCGGCAGGCTTCATTCGAAATTAACTCTTTAGTCATAAGTTCTATGGTGGGCAACCAGCCGTGGATCATGGCTCTCCGGCTGGGACCATTCCCCCCACCCCCAGCCGCTACATTTCGACTGATAGCAGCTCTAACTCAAAAACTGTCAACTAACTGACAAAAAACTCTCTCCAACTCGAAAAACTTCCACAGACTCACTTTTTCGTGTCGAGCATCTATTTTTATAACCAGTTTCGATCCTCTCTGGGGATCCGGCCGGCTCACAGTCTTCGGCCAATGAAAATCGGTCTCCGCCCCTTCAATTTGCGAATGTCTTAGCTCGTCCAATGAGATCATGCCAACTCACATCGAAACGAATCCAGCTCGGGTCACTTCGGACTGTTGGGTTACACAGCGGCCTTGACATCCGAGTGACCTTATCAAATCATTCTGACACTTGTTTTGTCAACGCGTTTTCAGATTAGCGGAATACATTTCAAAACTAAGAGAAATCCATATTGAACATGAAAAGAGGCGAAAATAATGAAAGACGAGAAATGTATATTTATCCAAAATAACTTTATTTTATGCTCCTGTGTTTTTAGAAGCACTTGATGGTACTAAAATTATTATTTTTTTCCTAAGTTTACATCGCGTGACGCAATAAAACATTAATAATATCACCAATTTCAATTTCTCTCTCCGTTGTTTTAAGCCAATCAAAGGAAATTATCCCCGCGGGAGAAGGGAAAGCATCACCGTGGGAGATATTGTCACAAACCTACTGCGGGATAATGTTTTGCCCAGTCAGTCATGTCTCTTACGAGACATGATCGCTCAAGCGTGTATCACGTACGACACTTAACTGACTAATTAGCGTGTAAAAGACACTACCCCCTGGTATCTTTGAAGCAATGGCGATAACTATAATTTCAGACAACGTTATGAAAATACGACGGAATTAAATATTCTATAATATATAACATAAGGTAATTTTATATATTTATCGATTCCTGATATCTTTTTCATAATGAAATACTGCTAGGAAGGTTGGGTCACTGTGTCGGGCCAGGTTGTTTTTACCGCCTGAAGCCATCTTGCACACATACAAATCAACCATCCGTCCGTGCATGGAATACTGCTGTCATATATGGCCAGGCGAGCCCCGCTGTTCATCTTAGTGTTCTTGACAGGCCCCAAAAGAGAATCAGCATTGTGAAAGGTACCGACATGGCGGCTCAACTCCAGCCACTTTCTCACCGGCGGGATGTGGATTCCCTCTGTCTGTTCTATAGATATTATCATGACTTCTGCTTCGACGAATTTAAGTCACTGGTACCCCTACCACAGGAGTTTACTCGTGCAACCAGGATGGCAATTGGGTCCCACTCATTCACAGTCTACCAAATGCAGACAACAATTCTACTCCATCAGCTTCCTTTCTTGCACTTCCCGCCTGTAGAACTCTCTTCCATATTCTTGTTTTCCTGACGGCTACGACCTCCAGGAATTTAAATGCAATGGCAATACCCATCTCTTAACCACTTAATTCTAGTTCTTTCTAAATCACCCTGCATGTCTTTTCCTTTCTCCCTATCTTTGCAACTGACATTACGCCAGTATTCCAATCCTTCTCTTGCTCCTTTCTCTGACACCCACCTATCCAATCTTTTATTCTTATGTAGACCCCTGCGCATCAGTGGCGTTACCGCTTTGCATGGGGTGGAACGATTTAAAAAAATTCGGTACTTACGTATTATCGGGAGGACCTTTAAAAAAACGACTCAAAAATTAAAGTAAATTATTTATTGAAACGGTTAAAACAATAAAATAACATTACATTTGTAATTCCGGAGGCCAGAACGTCGCAATTGCTTCCAAAAGTGACTCAAAGACATCAGTACAGGCAACATGCTTCCGCCACATGAATTCGGCCAAATACGACTCCAAATGGTGACGTGCAGTGCCACAGTGCTTCTTGTTTCGCCACTTTGTCGATCCCCATAGGCGTTCCACTGTCTGCGTATGAGCCCCGGTGTTCGAATCCACAAAGTTGTACTTGTGGTTGACGTTGAGGTGATGAAAGCCTGATTTTTCCAGTTCCTTAGTGTTATAAGCGGGCCACAAAGGTCCTCCCGATAATACGTAAGGACCAAAAATTCCGTCTTTATGGGAAGACAAATGCATTACTCGAGGTCTATATGTGACTTCAAGAGAATATAATATTATTAAGTAGGGGAACTCAAGTTGCTAATAACCTTTTAATTATTTTGGTTCTTGTTTTTACGATAATTTTACTTTTAATAATTTAAAAAAGTAAAATAATTTCTTACATGGGGCAGTAGAGTTTCATGCATGATACCATCGTTAAGCTGGGTTTAAAGATTGACCGTTGTAAAATTTAATTATTAATATTAATAACTTACTGTTTTTTACAATAATGTTCACTCTGCACAATGCCCATGAGCCACCCAAGTTAGCCGAAGGACGCACAGATTATAGATATATGTGGGGAAGATAACGGTTAACGCTAGACTTGGACGGATTAAGATTGTAGAGATTAGGGAAGTATCATCTTCTAAATTAGGAGAAACTAAATGAGTAATATATTTCATTTTGTTTTGATCTGAGCTAGGAATGCTTCCTCATAGTTATGCTATTGTAGTGTTGTATCAAACAGTTATTTCTTGTTCAAATGTACATTACCTGAGTTCACCTCAAGGTCAAACATTGGCTGTTTTGTACAACATGCATAGCATTTGAAATGTTTAAGGGATTTATCGCAGGATCTCTACGGACTTGGATAAATTCAGGGAATGAGAAAATCACAATTATGTTCTTTTCTCAAATGTCTATCTCTTTCGTTCTTTTATTTTTTTGTGAATTTATCTACTCTATTTCTATCTGGGTATATCTATCTCTATCTCTCTGTTACTCTACCCCCCACCCACGATCGCTGCCAGTTTTTTGTATGTTTTGTTTTTGTATTTTTTTATCATGTATTATCGCAGATTCTCTTTTGCTATCACTCACTTCTAAGAAAAAAAAACTGAAACTGTATACTTTTTTTAAAAGTCATTTTTGGAGAATAAATATTTTGGTCTCTTGTTAACCGTTGTAAATACAATTTTAAAAATTTTAAAATGAGGTATGCTGAATAAATTTCTTTAAAGTTACGCCATTTTCTTATGTTCTCATTTATTTATTATCAGATTAAATGGTAAAATTCTAATATGTACATTCTGATGAGTGGAACATACGTTATTGGCGTAAATAAGTCGTGACTATGAGCTTTTAATGAGCGACCACCTACCGTATGCGACCAGTGTTTGATTGCAGTAGGGGTGGTCGCATACGACAGGTTCCCCTATATATTTATATATTAAAAGCAACAACAAAAACCTAGTTATCACTTATTACTTGGGATATCATTTCAAGAAACAAATCTAATAATGAAATAATGAATAGATGTAATTCATGTCTTTTAGAAAAACTTGTCATCTTAAAACACCTAAATAACCCCAATTTATTAAATAGAAGTGAATTTATGACCACATGCAGTCACAGAAAGAAATATCTGCTGAAATACATTGACTCTGATGAGCATAGATTCCCTCTTTCATTTTTTTATTTTTACTTATTTATTTATTTACTTATATTTTACTCCATTTTTACCACATTTACCACCTTATATTTTACCCTATTTGATTATTTTAGCATTAGTTTTAATTATTTTTATTACCTTTTATTCCCTGAAAATAATTAACTGCATGTTGCCCTCTTTGGGCTACACGTCCACATCTGCCCCTTATAAAATTTACCGTTTAATATTAATTTTACTTTTTATGATTTTACTTTTCAATATCATATTTAAGTTTTAGTATAAACCAAATTAAACTTTACATTTAATAAATTGAAAATGAAATCCCAGAATTATAACTATAAAGAACGTGAACATAATATGCACCTGATGGTTGCGTAGTGCATAAAACTTTGAATCTTAGAATATATATATACTAGCCTTCGTTCAACAAAACGACATGAAAAACACACACACCGAAAAACCTACAGACACACACATACATGCGCACACACACACATACATGCACACACATACACATACACATACATACATACAGACCAAATTCAAAAGATAACCCCAAACAATAAAAAAGAACCAGATGACCCATAAAAAATTCTAAAACGTAAAGACGAAATGAAAAAACGCTTACACACACACACACACACACACACACACACACAGAGAGAGAGAGAGAGAGAGAGAGAGAGAGAGACTCACACACACACATCAAATTCAAAAGCAATAAAAATTCAAAGCAATAAAAACAACCAACTGACCGATGAAAAGGATTGTAGATAAACAAAGGCGACTAGAAGATAATTTTAACGTACAAAAATGTAACCCCAGACCAAAATCATTTCAAATTGGGATAAGCACTTGATTCATTCGTCTGT
Organism: Ascarosepion bandense; assembly: GCA_037127315.1. Classification (NCBI taxonomy): domain Eukaryota; kingdom Metazoa; phylum Mollusca; class Cephalopoda; order Sepiida; family Sepiidae; genus Ascarosepion; species Ascarosepion bandense. Next base: position 3,743,364 of record JBBBDQ010001047.1, read on the forward strand.
TTATTTATCTGTTTATCCAATTATCCACGTGCTGATGTGAGAAACCACACACTATTCAACATGCCAACATTTGATTTATTTTATCTTATTTTATTTTATTTTACTGATTTTATTTATTTTCTTATTTTTTCTACTTACTTATTTATAAAACAACAAATTGGCCATCAGAAACAAAAGGAACTCGATACCTAAAGCCACAAATTTATTCCCCTGAAGAGAGTCAAACTCAAAACACGTGTAGCGTCACAAATACCATTGTGGACACTTAATGTATCATAACATGTATAATAATAATAACAACAAATATACACTTTAAAGAAAACGTTCACGGCCTCTAACACTTTATTCTATGCTAATTTCTCTCGTTGGAACAACTCAATTCCTTTTTCTTATATATATATATATATATATATATATATAACTGGGACGCGGTTAATTGCATTTTACATTTCGTAAATGCAGTAAGATGGTTTCGAAAATTTTATTCTCATAGTGAAGATTGAAGACAAGAGAAAAAGAAGAAACAACGCTCAGGCTACTAGGCGAGCTTGAGTAAATGTAAAATGCAAAAAATATCAAGAAATCCAAAGAAAATTGCATTGAAACATGGTTGCCAACGTTCTGAAGAGACACAAGAAGAAGAAGAAGAAGAAGAAGAAGAAGAAGAAGAAGAAGAAGAAGAAGTTTTCATGATAAAAGCCAGCGAGTGTCTTTTAATTTTAATTTGTCTTAAGAAGAAGAAAATGGTGAAGTAATTTAAACGAGTAAATTTTGAGAAGAATAGAGACTACATTATACTTAAAATCCGTAAAATACGGTTGAATTTTCTAGGACACATAATGAGGAACGCGGGCTTGGAGAATTTAACACGAATGAGACATAATGACGCAAGAGATTTATGGAAAGTGCGGGAAGAAATAAAGACAGCAAAATGAGTGAATGATTACTTAGAGTAACAAAAACAGGAAGCTGTGGAAAACCATGATGCTCACACCCTGAAAAGACAGAGTGAAAAAAAGATATATGTATATAAGTATACGTGTGCATAGTGATTTTCTAAGCGTAACGTAAATGTGACACAGGTTTAAAGTATGGGACACCTAGGCATGATCGAATTCACTACTCGGTTGTAAATGTTCTAGTGAAATAGACGTGTGTATATATCTGAATATATTAGTAATAGACATCACTAATATAATGACATATTTCCTTGAAGAGGATCTATTTTTGTGTATCGACTGATGAAAATTGATTATCTTGTTTCCCAATAGACAATAAAAAACATAATTATTATTCATACATTAGATTTTATCAAAATCAATCAGACAATTTCGCCAAAACAAAGTTGATCCTTGCGGAGGAAAAACAAACTTTACGTCACCAGTCACCAGAAGATTCTGCGTTTATTTTCAAGATTTCTCTCACCTCATTTTTTTTCTTTCCTTTCTTTCATTTTTCACTTTCCTGTTTTTTTTTAAACCGAAAAACAAGAACCAAAGTGAGTGAATCGAGGGATTTATTTTGACAGCTGGTCGAACGCTTGTTTACCGGAAAAAATAATGTGCAGACACAAAGTTCATGAAGCTTGTGGCAAATTGCAGGCGAGAAATAAAAAAATGGTGGCACATAGTCGTCACGTGAACCTTTTCAACGCAGGAAACGTTTAACTTAGACGCGGTCAACAATGTTTCGTGACCAGCATAGAACGCCTGGAGAAACTAGATAGAGAACTGTTATTAGTTCAACGTATCTGACCTGATTGGATTTTGCTATAAACTATGTAAATTCTTCGAATTACTATTCTATGTTTTTTTTTTTGCCTATATCAGCTTTCAAAGAAAAATTACATATTATGTTTTTAGGGAAAATATTTTGGAAGTGAGTCGCGGTAAGTATTTGTTATTTTTATTTTTTGCTTTCATAAAAAAGACCGGAACATTTGAGTTAAGTGTATGAGTAATATAAACACAAAGAAATTTAATGATCATGAATATTATGTGTGTTTGAAAACGTTTCTTTTTTTTTTTTTAACTTTGCAGAAATTATCTTGTCATGCTTTTGTGTTAAAGTGAGTTAAATATTCATCATTCAGTCTGAAATGATGGGGTCTGCTGGAGTTTCGGACGCGTCGTTATAGGATTTACGACTTTTTCGAAACGATTCGCTCTTAATCACACGATGATTTAAGAGCAGAAGAGGAAATAAAGATTTCAGAAAAAAAATAACGAAAGAAATGGAAACACTTTGGGGAGAGTAAATCTTACACATTCTAATATTAAAAATTATTTCAGTGTTCCCTCCTTACCATTTGCATACCTTAATGTCTGATGAAAATAATTATATTCACCATTTTCTTCTACGTGCCGTGTCCCTTCAGAACACTGGCAATCATGGCCTTCCACATCTTCCTTAATTCGTAACTTAACGTTGTAGAGCAGCTGACACCCTCTAGCGCTCTCAATGATGAAATGATCTGTCGAACGAAATAGCTATATAAATAAAGTCTAATAGCAGTCAGGGAATCGGACAGTCATTGACAGATCGAGAACGACTGCGTCCGCTAGTCATTCCCTTAGTCGGACTCTCTGCTTTCGGGCGGAGAGGAACCCAGATATTTTTCAGAGCTTAAGAGCTCGGTGTTCCCACTTAAATGGCCTTGCGACGCATCCGCCCACGGGGGGAGGTGGTTGATACTTCGGAGTTAATGACGATTATTACTGGACTGTGTTCTCTGCGACTTTAACAAATTAAACTCTCCTCTCTCCCACTTATTTTGTTCGGTCTTAATTGCGATTGCTTAGTTTGTACTTGATATCTATTAGCAAGAATATTGCGCTTTAGACACTTCAGCATACATCATCTGATATCGTACTGCCACCTTGGCGACACAGCACTTCATAATCACATTCTCTCGTTTTTAACCATCCACTAATACGGTCCAATAAATCTATCATCCACTACAGCTAAAGAGAGTCTAGCCTAATCCGCCTCTCGAACGACACAGGTAGGTATATAAATTAATTTATTTTATTTCTTTTATTCATTAATATGTATTTGTGATGTTACAACAAACTCACTGTCGTACTGTCGGCGACCAAACTAGTCACTCCACTGCATGGTCTTGTGAGTGAGACGGAATATTAGCAATCTGTCAGGATGAAAAATGAAACCTATAAAAAGGGAGGAAGAACTCTCAAAAAGTCAACGGCAAGTTAATTAGAGGCGGTGTCTCGATATATCACCGTGGAGAAAGCAACGTGATACCACTCCACTATTATTTCCAAGAAAAATCACGTCATTGAATCATCAATTTACCCGCAAGTAAATTAAAAATATATTTAAATTTTGGAATTAGTTTGAAGATTTTATGTAATGTTCTTTGAAGTTAAATTCCTACATTCAAATTATGACTTGAGGTATTATTGTTCTTTAACAATTGGTAATAAATGAAAATTCAGTTTGAATTAAATTAAATCATATTTTAGGGATTAACAAATATTACATTTTTTTAGTCAGTTGACACATTTCCGCCTCAGTGTTATATTATCTCATTTTTCTGATAAAATTAATGCTTATTATTTGAAAATGTAATAACGTTCTATAGTTTTTTAAAAATTGATTCACTATGAAGAAGATTAGAAGAGAATATTATCAATAGTGTGAGACAATATTAATTTATGAAAGAGAAATTTGAATGTGATATGAGATCATTATTGAATCTTATATGAGATCATCATGTTATGTGACAATATGAAAATTATGAAAGAACATTCATTGAAGAACATTACGAATGTTATGAGAAAATATCATGAATCCTATGCAACAATACAACATATATTATGAAAGGACATTGTGAACGCCAGATATAATATTATGAATAAATATCTCGATCATGAGAGAATATTATGAACATTGTGAGATATGAATATTATGAATGTTCTGAGAAAATATCTGAATCATTTTATATATAAAAAAATCAACATACTTAATTTTAAATACATTATCAAAAAGCTTATCTTGAACACTGAAACATAGTGAACATAGTGAGCAAATAATTTAGTCGCTCAATAAAACAAAAAACAAATTGGAAAATTGCTTACAAGAAAAAATAGCCAAGTTTTATGTTGATATTTAATGTGTAAAATATTTTGACTAAATGTATTTGGTTAAAAGACAGTTGCACTATTGAAATCAGTTTAAACAGTTGATAACAGTTCACACTCCACCCATGTCTATTGTACAGGTGTAGAGGCTCATCCCTTGTTCCCTGTTTAAGATGTCGTTTCCGGTCCAATCTTTTGCTCTTTTTTTTCTCAATTGGAGTAGATAGACTAAACTATCGCCCGGTTCACACTCCACCCACGTCTATTGAACAGCTGTAGAGACTCATCCCTTGTTCCCTGTTTAGTATGTGGTTTCCGGTTTTCTCTTTCCAATCTTTTGCTCTTTTGTTTTTCTCAATTGGAGTAGATAGACTAAACTATCGCCCGGTTCACACTCCACCCACGTCTATTGAACAGGTGTAAAGGCTCATCCCTTGTTCCCTGTTTAGGATGTGGTTTCCGGTTTTCTCTTTTCCAATTTTACTCTTACGTAGCCCCCTGCGCATCAGTGGCGTTACCGCCTTGCTTGGGATGATATGATTAAAAAAAAAGATAAAAAATAAAACTCATGTTTCTTTTACGGATTAAAATCAATCTATTTGATTAAAGTATTTGTAAACCACAGAATGTTTAATTGAAGACTAAAATTACATTAAGAATATGTTACAGGTACAATATGAAAATGATATGAATTGAAGTATTTGTCACCAGACTCACCACTTAAAAGAAGATTAACGCCCCAAACTTAGTATCATTACTGATAGAAATTAAAAAAATAACCCAGTATTAGTTTTAACCTGTGAAAATGTCACGGTTTTCTTATTTTGATATTCTGGTGAATCTTAATTCTTCAGTTGAATAAGCGCATTGCAAATTCTATGACAATAAAATATCCCTGATGCATCATTAAATATTTGAATTTAACAACTTTAACAATATATTGCAATAACAATCATAAATGTAAAGTTTTCTCTCTTCTTTGTTCATATAATTTCTCCTAGCTTGCATTCGTTCTCAATTATGTTCACGGATTGATTGTCCCTGTTCTGCTTATATTCGTTCTCGTCTTCTTCTCTGTTGTTCTCTTGCTGGCTCTCTTTGTTGACTTATTCTTTCTTCCATTACAATGATTCTCTTAGGAAATATAATGTACTTACAAAATACGTTTAATTTCACTCATTACAGCAAAAGTGTGACACGCGTAAGTACCTAGATATGTACTACTGTATTATGATATGGAGACTACGACTTGCTATGTTGTTCATAGCGAGAAATGAAGAACCGATTGAATCAGTCAGTTAAGTGCCATACGTGATACACGCTTGGGCGATCATGTCTCTTTCGAGACATGACTGACTGGGCAGAAGATTATCCCGCAGTAGGTTGCCATTGCTTTCTGCGATAGACTGGAAGGAAGAGACGGATTAATACCTTTCCCAAGGGTATTTGCGCGTAAGTGAATACAATGGATTCAACTGGAATTCGAACTCGGCTCCCCGGCTTCTCGTTCCGAGCCGATATCCACTGTACCTCAACGTACATCCCCGTTTGAATAAAATAAATAAAAATAAAACGGATTAAAAGTACTTTTAGTTGAAGTATAATCAAGAGCAAGAAAACAAAGAAAAACTTGAAATTATTATTTAAAGCAAACAACGCTATAAGTAGAATAATACTCTCTATTTTACTGATAATAGATGATGTATATTTTGCAGTAATTCTATTTTTGTTTTATATTTCCTGTTCGACGTTTTCTTTCATTTATCATGCGTGTTTGTGTACGTCGTCGGGCATTCCTATTTTTTTTAATCTTTCGTGTATATGTGTGCCTTCATATCTCTTTCTAGAATGTGGCACTCGTAGGTACTACGATATTAAGATAGAGATTAATTGCAGGTTTTTTTTAAAATCCAGTATTAATTCTAGTTTTATAAAAACACCGATACTATTAGTTTCTTATAACATTAGTTCCTATCTTTTCCAAAAGGGAACGGTTGGAATTAATGGGTTGTATACATAGAAAGTAATTGCTATGCGTATTGCTGAGGTGTTTTATCAATTATAAAATTATTCTTTCATCGTTCTTTGTTGTTTTTATCAAAACTTTTCACCGGTTCTACCGTTCAGACTTACTGCGGTATCTGTTGCTTTTTGGACTTCTTTAAAGAATGAAAAAAAAATGCTTTATTTAATCCAATGCAATACCTTATCATTCTTTAACTTCAATATCACGTGTTTTTTATCAAGAACCTCAGCGCTTTTAAACTTTCAACATTTCTCGCTGTTTCCCATTCAGTAGTTGGTTTAATGAGGTTTGATTAGTACATTTGTAATCTTATCTGGAACCTTTCGTGAACGCAAACTAAAGAACGCGTGAAAAATCCTTTCGTTTAAAAAATCAAGAAAAGACTGACATGCCTTCTTTTTTGTTTAAATTAAACTTTATCATCAACAAATGTTTGATTTTCTATCGTAGATGGTTGGCTCAAATACACTCTAAAACTTATACTCACAGCATATATCATTTTTTGATGACCAAAGCTTTAACTGATTCGGTCATATCTTAATGGGGCAAAAATCTACAATTATATTACAAAATTTATAATATTTACCAAATAATGTTATAGAGTGTAGATACTGGGTCAGGATGGATATCTACTGTACGTGGAATTTTGAAAGTGATGGATTGTCCTTTGTACAAGTTTGGGATATACGACCAAAACAGCTCCGAAGTAGATACAGGTCTGCATAAATTTTGAAGAGTCATCATGCTTTCCACATCCAGATTCCTCAGTGCGGGTAACTCGCACGTGAGACTATGCTAAGCTAACGAGTTGACATGCGTTTCCTTGATCTTCCTCCCGCTACCTCCTAGAAGCGATACTGCCACGACTATCTTCTATAAGAGAAAATAAGGAAGAATAATCGTAATTCATTGGTAGGGTTTAGGTTGTGATCGAAAGAAATGCAGCACGTTGGATTTTAAATATATATATATATATATATTCTATTGCTTAGTAATATTCCCAAGTAAAAGACAAATTATTTTTCCTGCTAATTTTTAGTTAGTGGATTAAAGAGGTTCGCTTATCGTCTAGTTCATACTCCTCCCCTGTATTTGGAACCCCCGTTTCCTCTTTAGGGCTAGTTTTCAAGGTATTTATTTATCCTCTTTCATTCCCAGTAGCTCCAAGTATCATAGTGTTATTGTATACTTTCTAGGGATTATTTGATTAAAAAAATTGTTTTCAAGTTTGCCTTGTTATCTATGAATGGTTTCATATTTCTTTTCTGTTTTAGACAGCAAACTTACTTTATTGTAGAATTCAACTAACGGCGCTTTGAGTGTAAAATAAGACCGTACACTTTTAATATGGAACCACGCTTGCTGTCTGTAATTGTCTCGTTGATTACATTTTCGCGAGCAACGCCTATGGTGACATATAACGCATTAATCTGGAAGGCGTTCGAGCATAGAAATAGGCTTTCGGTGGATGGCTATTGCGTAAATCTGACACTCGCATTGGAATAACGACGAGGTACTAATTGCATAATAATGTCAACGGCTTCTCGTGTCTCGATCCGCTCACTCCCGCTGTCTCAGCCGGATTTTACTTTAACAATAGCTAACCTTCTGATGTCTTTATGACCCATTGTTTCTTGAGTGCTCTGCCTGCCCATACAACCGTAAACCCCCCACCCCCAATCCCTTATACCACCCGAAGCCAGATTTGCGAGGCAAGGTGATTCGTGCTCGTATAGAAGAACAATGCGCGTTCGCTGACGCGATCGAACACACACGCACGGACACGATCACGCGTACAGTGTATACATATTCTTCTGAAGGGCACCCACAGACAGTTTTGTGTATCTCGGCATAAGACGTGTCTCTTTTGTTCATAGAAATATTCATTCCACTTCACCTAATAGCAAACTAACGCGTTTCTTTTCTGAGAAATCGAACTCTTAAGCTGGAATATAAATAGGCTGGAGACATGGCTTAGCTAAAATGTGTTAGGAATTATAACCAATTCGCAATTTCTATATATCAATTTCGGAAATAAGAAAAATAGTAGAATGTCGGTAGTTCTGACTAACATATCTTCCAGTGGTCGGACATTGTGTTTCACGCACACAGACAGAAAATATAGGCACTAATTTGAAAATATAAATCCTAAAATCAGTCACTTTCACACCTACGTGACGTAGCTTCATTCTGTCTTTTCTAAAAAAATTTCATGGAAACTGCTCTAGTGAGCTTTTCCCCTGGTGTTCGTTCACGCGAATTTAAGCGTGCTAATACATTGGCATCTAGGTCTCACTCTTTTACTGTTTAAATAGTTAAATGCAACCGTCTCTTCTACTTCAAGAGTTACTTTCCTCGCACTTCCCGTCTGTAGAACTTCCTTCCGTTTACGTTTACATGTTTCCCTGATAGCTACAATCTCCAAAAGTTTAAATGACATGTTAATTTCCATCTTCTATCTTTATTCTTTTTTCAATCCCCCTTGTACCCAGTCTTTTCTTTTATTGCAAGAACTTGCAGGCCCACCTTGTTTGAGGTGAAATGATTAAAAAAAATTATATGATATCTACACCGTATGAATTTCATAGCTTCTGCTCGGATGAGCTTAAGTCACTGATGCCTCTTCAACAGGTGTTTACTCGTGCAACCAGACTGGCAACTGTGTCCCACCCATTCACAGTCAGGTTAGCCAAATGCAGACGACAATTCTACTCCTGCAGCTTCCTCTCTCGCACTTCCCGCCTGTGGAACTCACTCCCGTATTCTTGCTTTCCTGACGGCTACAACCTCCAGAAATTTAAATGCAAAGTCAATACTCATCTACTATCCACTGGACTCTAGCTCCCTCCCCTCCCCTGTATAACCTTCCCTTTCTCTCCACCTATGTATCTGTCATCGCACCTGCTTTCTCAGCTTTCTGTTGTTCCTTTCTAAATAGTTTGTACTCCTCACTCTTTTCTAATTAATTTTTTTTACATTTATGTAACCCCCTGCACATCAGTGGCGTTTCTGCCTTGCTCGGGGTGAAATGATTAAAAAAAAATGTATATATATTTTTTAAATGTGATAACTGATCAACAGGTAGCGGTCATGGCTCTCCATAAACTCCTTTTTTTATTATCTGGAAGTATAATAACCTTGTGAGAAAGTTAGCAAAGTTGTTTCATTCGGTGTTCTCCATAGTTTTGAATTAATAGATTTCTTCCTATATTGCTTTCAAACAAAAGACATATACCCCAATTTACTCTCGCTATTTAAAGCGCAGATGGTTTGGAGCAGAAACAGATATATGCCTTTACCAATAGCTTTAGTTTGAAAGTAAGCGCAACAAAAAACGAATTCCATTTGCAGATTCTATTATTCGCCCCGATAGCCGTTATGCCATCCGCACAATCTTCTGCTTATAAGACCTATTTTCAGTGGAAATATTCCCCGTACCTTAGTAAACTATATGAACTCCTACAGGATGTAGTAAAAAAGTGGTAAGAAAGAACGAAACAGCAGTTGCAAGAAGACAGGATGTGTCAGCAAAAAACAAAACAAAAATACAAAAAACAAAAATCAAAACAAAACAAAACAAATAAACAAAAACAAAAAACAGCACCACATGCAAATTAGAAATTGAAGATACTAAAGCAAAAATAATTTTAAAATAATTCAATAACTAAGAAGTGTTTTAACAGAGGACAAGAAATGTGACACCGAAATCCGAAGACGCATTAGGATTAAGAAGTATGTTTTAAAAAAGCTAATCAAAGTATTAAGAATTAGGAACATTTTGTTAGAAACAAAAAGTAATAAACTGTTATGTAACAGATCTTTTTATAGGTCTTCTTAAATGTTGGACAATGTGAAGAAGAGAATTAATGTGGTTCAAAAGAAGGATACTAAGAATACAATGGACTAAGCATGTGAACATAGACGAAGTTTTAAAGAAAAACGAAACAAAACGTATTGAAGTTAAGAGGAACAGAGGAAAACCTACCTAACGCACTTGTGTAAATGGTTGGCAAAACAGGATTTATGTGTGTGTGTGTGTGTGTGTGTGTGTGTGAGAGAGAGAGAGAGAGAGAGAGAGAGAGAGAGAGACAGACAGACAGACAGACAGACAGACAGACAGATAAAGCGACAGAAAAACAGAAAGACACAGAGAGACAATGGAGAGAGCGGGAAAGAAAGAAAGAAAGAAAGAAGAAGAAGAAGAAGAAGAAGAAGAAGAAGAAGAAGAAGAAGAAGAAATTATTTGCTACTTGGCAGGCTGGGAAACTTTAGCTTAATGTAAATAAATATAGGAATAATATAAGTACTGATAAACATTATGTAATTTCAGATGTATAAGTATTGTTATAGGTTTTGAGAGAGAAATAAAATCAAAAGGTACGAAGAGGTATATTAAAACTATTTGTAGTGATTACTATAGAGTAATTACTAGTGATTACTATAGAGTAATAAAACCTAATCAACTATCACGATAATAATAAAGCAGCGAATCTTAAGAGTTAACACATGTGAAGATAATATTTTACGCTAGTTTTGAAGAACTGAAATTATATGTCGTTTAAAGGTTGTTAATGGTGGCATAATAAATACATAGAATTTTGGTATAGAATTAAATACTGAATTCGTAAAATTTCGATTAAGGTCTGTAATATTTTAGGTCCTGATCTGGCATCCATCTGTCTTTTCTATAAGTATTTTTATGACAGTTGTTCTCATGATCTCTTGTTACTTGTAAATCGACCGTATGAATTTAAGTTTATTAATCGATTGTTAGATCTCGTCATTTTATTGTTGAATTAAATGTTACTCAATTCTGTCGTAATAATATTTTACTAACGCTTCTCACCTATGAATATCACTTCTACTTTCCTGCTTCTCTGCCACCTATGTTCTTAAACATTTAAATGTAACGTCAACCTCCATCTTATGACTTCTAGATATCCGTTCTATTATTGTCCCTTCTTCTAAACGTTTTTTCATCCTCTTTCACTCGCTGTAATCCGTTGAATGGGATTATCGCCTTGTTTTGGTTTGGACTGATTTATAAAAGGAAAGTTTTATGTAATATTATTCAGTAAATAATTAAAATAAACAAAGGTCCAAGTAAAATCTATGCATTCCTTTAGTTCAAATATTTTTTATAGTATTTATATTGTCTTGGTTTTATAAGCAGAATTCCCTAAAGTATTTCGAGATGTGTTCCTAATAGTCGAATACAAGTATCATATGCCAAAACAATATTACCAATGATCAAATAATTGTTCGTATGTTTTGGAACTAAACGACAAATGAAAAACTTTATGCGTCCACAACATGAATATAACTTTTTTCTCAAATGTTACACATTCAAACACAGAAAAAAAACGATATCAATAGAGAAGTCAAATCAGTTTTTAAAATTAAGTATGAAACCTAATGAGCAAATGTTCTCTGTAGCATCTGGATATAGAGAACACTTTCTCATTTGGTTTCATACTTCATTTCTAATAAAATCATTTCCTCACAAGGAAAGTAATAAAAATGCAAGAAGCTACTGAATGCGAAAGAATATGAAACAATTTTTAGGAAGAGAGCACAATAAAAGAACACGAATTTAAGAAGACAAAAAAAAAGATTAACATTGCATTTAAATTTTTGAAGGTCAAAGTTAACTGGAAAGTAAGGAGCAGCGCGAGATTTATACAAACGAGATTTATACAAACGAGAGGTGAGAGAAACTAATCTCTTAGATTTGAACTTACGGTTACAAATAGCCATTTCAACAGTAAAATGATGAGAACGTTCTTCTAAAATAGTACTGTGAAGTCTAGATACCGATATGGAAAGCTCATTCGAACAATTACCATGAAAGTATTTGTAGAAAAGGCACAGAGAACTACATTACGGCAGTGGGAAAGTGATTAAATCCCAGATGGCAGGATAACCAATAGCATTGCAAACTTTTCTTTGAATTTCATAAAGAATTTCTAAATATATAACAGAATCAGCAAACTTTTCTAGTTCCTTGCTTTCAAGTTAACTTTGTCAATCCTTATTTTCTCTCGTATTAATTCATGTTCTTTCCTGTTTTACTTTTTTTTCTCATATTCTTTCACACTCAGCAAACTCATTGGTTTTATTGACCTACATGGATTTCAAGCCTTGGATTCTATCCTGCTTGGGAGAAGAAATACCCTGAACTCAAAATATATCTTTGATATTATTTCAGTGAAATTGAACTTAACACCAGTGAAAAAAATTATAAAAAGATAAATCCATAAAAAATAAAAAACGTAGAGTAGCCAAGAAAAAATCATTTCTTGTATTTTTTACTAGCAGTATAGCCCGGAGTTGCTTGGGTGTAATGAAAGCTTTAAAACTAATCCATGGTCCTGGAGCTTAGACTCTTTGGACGTTGGCACGAAAGACTAAAAAGCAATACTTGTTTCCAGTTAAAGCGAAACCGTAGACTGAAAGAAAAATGAATGGATGTAAGTCAAATTTTGATTTCCTGGTATCGATATCAAATAAGTTTGTTTTGTCGTAAACTGAATTTTGAAGGCTAAATAAGCCTTCTGAGTAAATGGTATCCTGGCTGAGAGTAAGAACTACAATTATACCTACTTAGAGCCAAACCCGAAGCAAAAACTAAAATAAAAGGGCTGAAAAAAATACAGACATACAGGCAGATAAACAGACACACACACATAGAAAAATCTTTCCTATTATATATATATATTAACGATATTCTGCACTATTGTAAAAACTGCAACCTTTAAATTTCTGAATATAGTTTCTTATCTCTTTGTCTATGAGTGTATCAAATTTGATTAAAATCGGACCACTCTTTCTATAACCCGATTTTTTCGATTATCATTTTTCGATATTTATCGGGGGTACCTCGACACAAAACCTAGCTAAGAACACTCGCAGACGCTTATAGTACAACTGTGTAAATTTTCAAGAAATCGGTTCAGCCGTTTCGAAGTCTATAGGTAACGGACACACACACATTCACACACACATACACACACACAGACAAAATTCTTTTTATAAATAATTTTAGATAAGGTAAAATATTCCCTAGATAGTAAATGAAACGATATTGGAAATTATTATTGTCTATTTTCTAAAGACACATTAAATTTAAGATTATTTTAAAATGTGCTTGACATTCTGAAATATTAGGTCCGTGCAAAAGTTTTTGCCGATTTAAAATTTCATCTTGAAAATAAAAAACTGTGTTTTTGAAAATCTTTATTCATAAAAATAACGACCTTTGCTCTCTATAACTTGATTTCATCTGTCAACGAGCTTATAAATGCCTCGCTTTATAAATCTTTTAGGTTTTGATGCGAAATATGAATCTGTTTCATGTTCAAACTCCTCTCGTGATGTTAACCTAAAGCCATCTAAATGGTTTTGTAATCTTCGAAATAAGTGATAATCCGAGGTAGCTAGGTCAGGAAAATATGCAGGATGGGGCACGATTTCCAACCAAATTTTCCTAGGAGATCTTTGGACAGTAGTGCTGAGTGAGGACGAGAATTATCATGATGGAAGATGGCTCCCTTTCTGTTGACTAAAGAAGGTTGTTTTCAGGTCAAAGCAGTTTTCAAACGACGAAGTTGATCAGAATAGAGACTGGCAGTAATGGTTTGACTGTTGTCTAAAAGTTCGTAATAGATGATCCCTTCAATACCCCACGATATGCTCAACATGATCTTTTTGGGATGGAATCCTACTCTCGGTTGCTGAACTGGATTTCTCTTTGATTTATCTACGATATCCTACGTTTAACGTTATGGTAGAGAATCCACTTTTCATCACCTGTGACAAGCCGACCCAAAAATGGTGCCTGAAAGTGTCGTGAGATTCATAGAGTAGAGCATGTCTAATAAGTTCTCTAGATGGAAAGAACATGGGTGAGAATAATGAAGAAAAATATGGATGATGCTTTAATAATCTGAAAGAAAAAGTTATAAACTAATCATGGTGATATGTTTAAGTAATAACAATATGCATAATATAAATTACAATGATTTAAAATGACTCTTTTACAAACCGGCAAAAACTTTTACACTGACCAGATATGATCTCAAATTTGTTGGTAATTTGTCAAATGACCTCAAATGGAATGACTATATTAAAACCATAGTTACATCTACTGCTAAGGAGGTTCTTTCACTGTGTCGGGCCAAAAGATTTTTCTCGTCAGGATCCGTATTGCACATATACAAATCTACAATTTATTCGTGCATTGAATGTTGTTGCTATATCTGTTTGGCATGGTGGCCTTATGTGCAAGCTCTAAAGCTATGGTATTTCTGGAAGATTGTTTGATTTAATTCAAACGTTCATAACAAATTGTGAAATGAAACTTCCAGATTCTTTCATACAAATGCGGACCTCACTCAAGGGTAATATCCTTGGTTCTTCACTTTCTGATCTGATTTCTGATGTAATCAATTCCCAAGTTGGCATCTATGCAGATGACAATACCACTTAAAACCATCTCTGTAACCACCATAAAGAATCAGTCCTGCCTACAAATAGAATGAATGGCGCTAGTCTCCAAGAGAGGAAATCATTGAACCTCCTTGACCTCACTCTCTCAAATGACCTCAAATGGAATGACTACATTGAATCCATGGCTGCGTCTACTTCTAGGAATGTTGGTTTATTGATTCGAGCCAGTATGTCCTTCTTGTCAGAATCTATTTTGCACATTTCTATATCTACCATTCCTCCGTGCATTGAATACTCTTGCCATATATTGTCGAGTGCTCCTGGGCATCTTGAGAGTTTCGACAATACCCAAAGAATGATCTGCAATATAGTCGACTCTGATTTGGCAGCCTGCCTTCATCCATTTTCTCCCCGACGTGATGTGGCTTATCTTTATCTGACGAGCTTTGTTACCCTGGTACTCCGAACACATGTATTTACATCAAGGTCCTACCTTTTTACCGACAAAATAGTTAAATGTAACCGCCTCTTCTGTGAGGCCTTATGCCCGGGGGCTGGCCGTTCAATTGTGACACTCGTTCTTGTTGACGGTCGTGATGATCCCAATTGTGACACTGCCACCCGGCTGGCCGGTTGGTTCGGTCGCTGTTGCTGGTCGTGACGATCTTGTCCGATGATGTCGCCACAAAAGCTGCTTTACAAGATATCTCTTGCAACAATGCGCCACTGTCCCACGTGAATTGATCACAGAGGTCGCGCCGTGCAATTTTAGTAGTCGCATTTTAGAGACAGTCCGGACACTGGTGCACATTTGTGGTTTAAAAAAATAAATAAGGCACCAAAAAAAAAAAATAAAATAAAATAAATGAACAAGGTCGAACACGCCTGGAGAGCTACGAAGAATGTCTTTATATATATAAAAAACAATGCTTTTCTTTTCACAGGAGCAGATAATACAGTTGTCAATAATGATAATATAGTTTTCGGAATGCCGGTTACAACGGAGAGGGAAAGTTCGCCAAAAATATCAGAGCTTCTCATCCTTAAATAAAATAGTCTTGTCTAAGTTTCGTTAAAGTAAACAGAGCTATTCCAATTTTCACTAAAGTCTTTTCACGTATTCATTAAATTTTCATTAAAGTCTTTTCACATATTCTCTATAATTAGGGCTGTCAATTCTCTATGCAACTTTCTAAACTAACAAAGTCCATTCGGGTCCTTTTCGGAGTTTAACGGAGTTTACCGAAGTAGAGTGAACGAATAATGAGAATTTTCGATTTTCCCGTGATTAAAAAAACAATAACGTTCTTTCGGGATTCATATCGAAAGCGCATTATTCCAAATTAACTCCTTAAGTTAATCTGCGCCAGGCTTCATTCGAAATGGACTCGTTAGCCATGAGTTCTATGGTAGGTGACCAGGCGTGAGTCATGGCTCCCTGGTTGGGAACCTTTTTCCACAGTCGTTACATTTCGACTGATAGCTACTCAGCTAACTTAAAAAGAAACTAACTGAAAAGCCACTGAGAAACTGATTTTTCTCTCTGAGTTCGGATTTTTATAACCCTTTTCAATCCTCTCAGGGGATTTAGCCGGCTTGAAGCCTTTGGCCAATGAAATAGTTTTCCGTCTACTCAATCTGCAAAGGGGGTTAGCTTCGACGAATTAGATATCGCCAGCTCACGTCGTATCCAGTTTCCCACAGATTTCTGTTCCCAGAAAAATCTGTTGATGGATTTTAACCCCGCCTGACCCCATCAAATAATTCTGAGACTTTGTTATGGCTACCAAAAAAAAATATCCACTTCGAACATGAAAGAAGAAGAATTATATTTTTCTCTTTTCTTTCCCCAAAGATAGCTAAATTTTATATTCCCCGGATTTTAGAAGTTCATGATAGTATTAAAATAGTTTTTTGTTTTTTACCTAAGCTCACATCGCGTATTACAAATAAAGCATACTTAATAATATTACTAATATCAATTTCTTTCTCTCCGTTGTATTAAACCAAACAAGGGAAAGTATCCCTGCGAAAGATAGTGTCACACTTCTACTTTCTCATTTTCTTTTTCTGGCACTTCCTCTTTGTGGAATTAACTTCCATTTTTTCCTTCCCTGCGGGCTTCAATCTCAAAAAGTTTAAATGCAACTTCAATTATCATCCTTAAATTTACTTGCTTTCTATTCTTTCTTATCTTTTCTTCGACATCCCCTGTATCTTTATTATTCACTCAGTGTAACCCGATGCGTGCCATTTTTTCTTTGATTGGGGTGAAATGATTACCCCCCCCACCAAAAAAAACGACTGAACATAGTATACTTGAAGATCGCACAGAAAAATATTATATAATATTACAAATGATTGACAGCTTTCTGATAATTCTGCTGTGAAGATTATATATTTTATCGTTTTGCCTCAATATTATTTATTTCATGAGAAATCCCGTTAAAATATTTATGCTTTTCGGTTGTCTGGCCCATCTCAACACTTCTACTGACGGAATCAAATTCGTCTCTATTAGTTGCGTCTTAATCGGTTCATCTATGACTTACTCCCTGTCATATTTTTCCCTTTTGAATGAAATTTTCTTATGTATTTTCTTTATTTTTTCTTTCAATAACGAGTGTCAGTTCTGTTGTGTCTGGATGTGATCAATCGTCTTGCCGAGCGCCGTAAATAAAATTGAATGTAAGAGAAAGGAAATGAGTGACAGAAACGTTCAAAGAAAACAATTGTTTACCACGATTTATGATGTGTTCGTTTCAGGATCTACACTTGTTTTTATAAGACGTAAAACAACAAATGATTTCGGCTTTCTACTTTGGTTCATTTATCCACATCTAAACTTATTTATAAATGGAACTTTGTCTGTGTGTGTGTGTGTGTGTGTGTCCGTTACCTATAGACTCCGAAACGGCTAAACCGATTTTCTTGAAAATTTACGCAGTTGTACTATAAGCGTCTGCGAGTGTTCTTAGCTAGGTTTTGCGTCGAGGTACGCCCGATAAATATCGAAAATCGATAATCGAAAAAATCGGGTTATAGAAGGAGTGGTCCGATTTTAATCAAATTTGATACACTCATCGACAAAGACATAAGAAACGATATTCAGAAGTTTCAAGGTTGCAGTTTCTACAGTAGTGCAGAAAATCGATAATATATACATATATAAAAAGCAAGATGTTTGTGTGTGTGTCTGTTTATCTGTCTGTATGTCCTTTATACAAATCCACAATTTTTATCCGATTCTCACTAAACGTCACACAAATATTCTTTAGGCTGAGTTTGAGCTCCAGGACCAATGATTAGTTTTAAAGCTTTCATTACACCCGAGCAACGCCTGGCTATACTGCGAGTAATAATAATAAATATTATTATTATTATTATTGTTATTATCATTATTATTCATCTATGTGTGGAGTCCTTTTAAGAAGTTGACGAACATAACTCTCTCCAATTCCTAGTCTTTTGTAGGTCCTTTACTCAAGTTCGTTAGAGACGTTAGGCCCTGTTTCGATCTGTCCTTTGATTATCAGACTTTCCAGAACCTCTTTCCTCATTAAGTGCCTTAGAAATTTAGCTGTATCTTTCTGATGTAATATATAAAAGTAATTTTTATTTACATTTTTTTCTAAAACTTTGTGGTTGTTCACACATTCAGTCCAGAGTATTCTCTGGATCCATTATAGAACCATATTGCGTCTACTTCAAGTCTTTTCTTCATGCGTGAGGAGTTTGTCCAGCATTTACTGCGATATAAGAGGATTGACTAACGTAAAATAAAAATAAATTAAAAATAAGTACAAAATCGTAAGCACTTCTCTTATATATATTTGTACACATGTATATATGTCTGTCTACGTGTGTTTTTGTATATAGATATAAAGATATACGTTGATATACGAAAGGAAAGACGTGGGTGGATTCATTAAATTACATTTATTTCTTTGATAAGTTTATTGATTTATTTTTCCTTCAATAATCATTTTTCGCATAATTCTCTACTTGAATCAATGCTAAAAATATATCAGTTTTGTTGAAAGGATATAAATTACCTTATCTAATATGTCTTTATTTTTATTCTTTTAGTACAATTATGAAATAAAATCAATGTTATTTCCAATTTCAAATTTCCACGTAAAAACAACTGCTCAATTCTTTTATCTTCTCTTCGAATCTCTCGGCTGTGAATAGCAAAGATAAGTTTTTTTCCTTTTTTCACACCATCTAAAATCGCAAGAACAAAAGCCTATGTTTAAAATAATTTAGAAGGTTAATAATTGGGAATTAATATTTTAATCGAACTTTTTGCGTTTTTATTTTAGAGAGTTTACACATTGACATTACTAAAACCTAACAGATTTCAGATATGATAATTTCGTCATCACAATAGAAGGAGCTGTTCTGATTAACTGTTAGGTCAAGTCAACAGACGTCGTAGTTTTCACTACTACGAGCCAACAAAATGTGCGCCTACCGTGTAGTTTTAAAGTACAATACAGTATCACTTATAAATGAGAAAACCTGTACACCTTAAGTTATATTCTTTTTTAACCCCGCAAAATCCCTATCTATTATAATAAAGACCAGTAAATATATATATTATGAGAAAGCGAAAGAACAGGTAGATTAAAATCCAATGTTCAGGCATTTACTTTTATAGAGAGTACTAGATACAAAGTAGAGCTTAATATTGTAATTTTGTTATTACAGTGGTTTATAAAACCATTATATCACAACATCAAAATTTTCATGTTTCAGAACAATACTGTTCTTCTTCAGGTTACATTTTAAAATAAATGGGGAAAAGGATTTATTTAGAACATATAAGATGAATTCGAGGTTATTTAAAAAATGAAGAGGTAGTAGTTGGAGAATATGCTTGTAGCGGTGTCAATATTGTTCATTCAAAAATGAGAATTAGGTAACTATGAAGTTGGAGATTTGGGTCGTGAAAGAAAGCAGAATGGTCTGGCACAGATATTATTATTATTACTGTTAAGTTAATTTTTATCATAATTTGATTTCTGCTTTGGTTGCTCTGCCTAAAGAGTCTGCGGAAATACCGAAGACAGGTCGTGGTGTGTTGTTATAGCTCCATTTCATGTTTTTATATCTCCCATAACATCCCTAGCATTACATAGACAAAGTTCTCCATTAGTGTGTGAGCTGTACTTGAGAAAACAGTTTTTTGTATAGCTAGAGTTTCTGAGGATTCTTTTAATGTGTTTTGTTCCATTTTCTATCATTTAAAATGCACCTACAATTACTGGTACTATTCAGGTTTTCACTTTCTATATTTTTCTATTTCAATTTCAAGGCCTTTATATTTTTATAGTTTTTCGAATTCCTTGATTGCTACGTTACAATCCTCTGGACAGGGCATATCAGTTAATAAGCAAGTTGTTTTCTTTTTGGTTCATACCAATAATGTTTTCTGTCTGCGTACATGGTGTAATCCTATAGAATGGTGACATCTTCTATTTATGTAACCGGTGCTGAGTGATGTTCATACCAGTGTTTGTTTACATATAGCGTTTGCACATTGTCCAGTGTATATATTGCCCCACACTATCGTGATGAATTTAATATTAATTTGGGGCTAGTACAGAATATCATGAGATAACATGATTTATTTCTTCTTAGTATTTGTCACAGAACCTGCATTTTAGATTCACATTATTAAGTATGATTTTAGCCAGAAAGTTGCTAGTGAAACGGCTTTGGTCTTGCGCTGCAAGAATAAAGCCTTCTGTTTTAGACTTTAATCCAGCTACTCGTAACTATCGATAAGTTTTAACTTTATCAACATTGGGTTTATTAGCACGTTCTGGATATTAGCCATCTATCGCTTGCATTAACCAATCTGCTTCTTTGTTATGTTCTTTAGGGCAAGCTCATATTTTTCAAAGAACTGTATAACCTCTTCCATTTTGAGGCTAGAACTGTCACTTTAATTCTTTGTTTACCTATTTCCCTGTAAACCTCTTTGCATCGGTTTGAATGATCTTGTTATGTTTGTAAAATCTTGTTCTTTTCTCATAGCGTCTGATTATTTGAGCCTTCAGTTGTATTTTTGCTTTAATCTTGTTCTTTTCTCATAGCGTCTGATTATTTGAGCCTTCAGTTGTATTTTTGCTTTAATCTTTCTTTAGTTGATAGGACTTTATTTTCATTTTGTAACATTGTATTTTCTTCCAACTCTTCTGCTTTTTCTAATTCTTACATTTATTTCTCTTGCCAGTTCGTCGAGTACTGATAATTCACTTTTAAATTGTTGGTGGATCTTCATGTCTGTGAAATTACTTTTTTAAAATTTTGATGTTCATTTTTTCGTTGTTGCTATTGCTTCATTGAGATTTATATGAGTGTCTTTTTCCACCCAGAATTAATTTAAGTGCTGCATTGTAGAGCATACTAGTTTCGAGGTTATGCTTTTTTAGTTGTAATTTTGGGAGTTGTTCTCGTTCCTCCATTGCAATATTTTGTATCTGACTCACATGGCTTGTGATTTCTTCCTTGGATTTTTGCATGCTGTTCTTGTTTTCCGCAAAATAATTCTGTTCAAAGTGTTTTGAACTCGTTTTATTGCCGTCTTGTAACCGACTCAGATTACACCTTTCCAACCCTTCTAAACTTTGAACATTTTCTTCTTTATTATATCCTGTGGCTTGTGTGATGCTACTACTTCTTTTTAAATCCCGGTTCCTCTTCATGTTTTGTTTGCAATTTTTTTATTTCTTTAATGTCAACCTCTGTCAAATGGTTATTTTGCATGATGTACCTTCGTACATTTGCTAGTTTATTTTTGTCAATGTAATTTTTAATTGTTTGTCCAACCTTTTCTCGACAAATGTCATTGGTTTGACAAGTGATGTTTTTCTGTAGCTTGAGTAACGCTTCATGAAATGCAGTCATAATGACTTTGTGCTTCTCACGAAACCATTTAAATTTCTCTTTTTTTAAATGTACGGTTATGGATCTAGCTGAAGAATTCCAGCGCTATCATTAGGATTATCCTTTCTGTGGGGACCTGAAGATTCATTCTTTGTGTAGAAGTTTCTTTCTATAGCAGAAGGACGGGCTCCCTATTTATCTACTGCAAAAGCCATAGTAGACCTTTTATTTTTATTTGTAATTCTCATATTATTCTCAGGAGTTGCACGGTACCTTGGGTAAAGTCTTTTACAAACAGTGTTCTGAAACCTGCAGGGGTTCGTTTTTCGACGTCATAATGCAGTAGCCATTCACTTCTCGGCATGGTTAACACCTTGAGTTGAGGGTTGTTTTTAGGAATTCTTCTTCTCTAAATGGGTTGCCAAGCAACAGTAGACAGAGATGCGATTGTGATTCAAAGAGAAAGACGCTGATTAAAAAAGAAAAAAAAACTTGGAAGAAACAGCCGCTCAACAAAACAAACATCACTACACTAGAGTATTATGTATAAAAACATGAAAAAATATATAGCTAGCAATATTTTCCTTTCCTTTTCTTTTTTTACTCTTAAAAAATGAAGAGGTAGTAGTTAGAGAATATGCTTGTAGGTGTGTCAGTATTGTTTAATCAAAAATGATAATAAAGCAACTATGAAGTTGAAGATTTCGGTCGCGTAAGAATGTAGAATGGCTTTGAATAGTTATTATTATTATGTCATTTTTCATTATAAATCGATTTCTGCTATGGCTGAACTACCTACCAAGTGTGCAAGAAGACCTAAGGCATGTCATGGTGTGTTGTTATGGCTCCATTTCATGTTTTTTTTATATCCCCTAACATCCCTAGTGTTATATAGACAAGGTTCTACCTAGTGTGTGCGCTGTACTTAACACGACAATCTTTTGTATATCTCTGAAGCTGGGGTTTTCAGGGATTCTTTCAATGTGTTGTTTTGTTTCATTTTTTATCATTGCAAGTGCACCCGCTATCACTGGTACGATACTTGATTTCAATTTCCACATTTTTTCTATTTCAATTCTTAGGTCACTTTCAATTTCCATATGCAATTAATTAAAACGGATAAGTTGATAAATTATAGCAAATAGTAAACCTATCGAAATAATTTTAGATATATTTATAAGTATGAATAATCTTATGGTGACAATAATTAGTAATTTCATTACGCTGTTTTAATAAGTTAGTTCTTGGGAATTTAATTATATGGATTTTTTCTTGCAAGCAACGAAAACATATATCGTATAACGACTTACATATTCTAGCTTTAGTTTCATTTTACCGTAGAAATTTTATTTGCGTCTGTCTAGCATCTAAGTTGAATATATATATATATATATATACACATATATACATAATTATTAAGCCACCTCAGTGTTTTAAAGAATGATATATTTCATACTCGTTTTTAGTATTTTTTGCCAAATAAATAATCTTAAATGAAAATAGAATGGTTCTCTTGTTAATATTGTACAATAACATGTGCATCAAATGAATTTATGAATATTTAATAATTACTTATATTTCAGTTTCATCAATGAAAGAATGAAGAAATCTTAGGGTGAGTCGAACGAGTTCATCTTTGCTTCCTTGTCTTTTAAAACCTTGCAACGTAATAATAACAAAAGAAACATTCTATTTTCATTTATAATTATTCATTTGGCAATAAATACTAAAAATAGTATGAAATTCATCATTTCTTTAAAAAAACTCGGATGGCCTAATAATTATGGTCGGTAGTGTACATTAGTTTAAACTACTTACAGACAGACAAACAGACAGACAGACAGATAGACAGGCAGACACACACACACATATATATAATTATATAGTTGTGAATTAATAGTACATTGTGACACAGAATTTTCTCTTCATCAGGCAATGTTTGATGTTGGTTGTACAAATGATTTACATTTAAAATTCTAAAAGAAGCTAAAACATGTAAATTCTTAAATGAACCACGTTCATTATGTTTATACGAAAAAACTATATACTATTAAATCACTTAAGAATAAAAATCTATTAAGTAAACGTAATGAGATAAATGTCGTATGTAGACATTGCAAAATGTTCACATTAGAATATGGATAAAATCCCTCTAAATGAAATAACATGCATATACCCAATAAATGCGAACTATCAAAATAAAGTAAATTGGAACAATAAGTTATTTAAAAAAATTTCTTTCTATAAAAGAAAATATTTACAATAAATAAATTGATATTAAAATTTTTTTTTATCATTTCACCCCGGGCAAGCCGTAAATGCCACTGATGTACGGGGGGCTACATAACTGAAAGAAAATTAATTAGAGGAGGAAGAAGAGGATTACAAACCAATTAGGAAGAAGCAATAGAAAGATGAAAATGCAGGTGTGGTGACAGTTGCAAGGGGGGAAAGAAAGGGAAGGATATACAGGGTGGGGGAAGGGCTAGAGTCAAGTGGTTAGTAGATGAGTATTGACATTGCATTTAAATTTCTGGAGGATGTAGCCGTCAGGAAAGCAAGAATATGGGAGCGAGTTCCACAGGCGGGAAGTGCGAGAAAAGAAGCTGAAGGAGTAGAATTGTCGTCTGCATTTGGCTAACCTGACTTTGAATGGGTGGGACCCAGTTGCCAGTCTGGTTGCACGAGTAAACACCTGTTGAGGAGGCACCAGTGACTTAAGTTCATCTGAGCAGAAGCCATGGGATAAGTATAGCAATAAGTAAATCAGAAAAAACAAAGAACAAAAATGTTCCTTATAAATAAGAGGTTTTGAGAAAATTAGAACGAGAAAAGTACTGATAAGAATAATAAGTCCCTCTCTTTCTTCACCCTTCTCCTATTTGCTAGAAAAGGAGACCAAAATCATAAGAAAGCGAAAAGGGACAGCTTTGGTACTAAATGGGCACATCACATCAATGACAATAAAACTAAGCAAGAAACAATAAAAGTAGGTTGACATCTTGACCGTTAGGGAGGAAAAAGAAAAATAAGGAAAGGGAAAAAGGAGGAAAAAAAAAGAAAAAGTTACATAGTATGCATTCTTTGCGGCCAAATTCCAAAATGAATATTGGCCCTAATTAGTTAAAAGCAACACACATGTAAATTTTAAATTTTCTCCACATCCATAAACAGGAAACCGAAGCTTTTTGTTTTCAAATGAAAATCATTTGTACAATAAAACATTGCTTGTGGAAGTGTAAGAAACTGCTTCGGAGCGAGAACAAATGATGAATAATCGGGAGGGTAGCAGATAGCGATTAAAATTACAGTTATAAATTATGTTAATTCCGCGTCACTCTTAAACTAGTGCAACGATTTTATAATGTTAAATACTGGTCAAATTTGTCAGTTAAGTGCCATACGTTATATAGGCTTGGGCGATCATGTCTGCCTAGTCAGAAAATTTTCCAGTAGAACTCAAACTTGTTAGACTCTTTGCTTTCGGGCGGAGAGTGATCTAGACGAATCTATGCGGTAGGGCAGTGTCTCGCATTGTGGAAGAGTAGACAAGTTTAGATCCGGTTTCTGCAGTGTCTAAGTAATTTTTATTCGAGCGTATGTGCACAGAATGTCTTACGTAAAAATCGGCCTACATCCCGCCATTTGTGGGGAGGTCTTACGTAAAAATCTTACGTAAAAATCTTACTTTTGTGGGGAGGTCTTACGTAAAAATCGGCCTACATCCCGCCTTTGTGGGGAGGTCTTAGGTAAATACAGCAGATAGATAAACGCAATAGATTACCTTTTTTTCTGCGGTAGACTGGTTGCCAAACAATACTATAAAACCAACTCTCTTCTGTTATTCAACACATATGTATGGGAGAAGAGAACAATAGTTATCTTTTCCAAGGAATGTAATGAACCCTAGTGGAATTCGAACTAGGTTCACCGAGTTCGCATTCTCGAGCCGATATCCAATACACAAGAAGGCGGAGTTCATATCACAAATTAACTGTTTCCTCAGTGCATAAAATACCAACTAGAAGAACAATAGTTTTAGAATTGGTATTTAAATTTGTTTTTATTTGATTAAATATCTATTAGTGAAGACGAATTTGTTGCTAGATCTAATCTCTATGTATTTAATGTTAAAAGGATATGTCAGATGAAGAAGAGGCTTGAGGCAAAAAAAGATGCGGTTCTACAAAACAAGGCGTGAAATATAATAGACAGAGAAAGTTATAGACAAAGAAGTATTAAGAAAAAAGAAACAAAAATGAAAGTTATATTTAGAATAAGTAAGAGACAAGTAAAATCGTTGGTAAGCATAACGAGTGAAGATGACTTGGTGAATTTGATACTCTTAGAATATATTGAAGGCAAGAGGTACATGAGAAAACAGCGCATGTATTATCTAATAAACTTGCGTAAATGGATGACATAACAATAATTGGAAAGGATCGTAAAAAACTAAAACAGAAAATCAATAACACAAAGATTAATACGAGACACAAAGTTTCAGAGTTTGTGGAGGGCAATAATCAACCAGGTTCGGCCCATACAAAAATACTTCATTTTACTAGGTCACGTTTTGGACGCCTATCATGCAGAGACATTAATGAAAATCTTTAAATCTATATACACTAAAGAATCTGTCTTGTGCCGCGGCCATACGATTATCTCTGATGACAACGCACTTATTGCCGTAAAGCAGGCATGACGCAGACATCATGTATGTTTTAATTCATCCGCCATATTTAGTCGTTGCTGATATTAGGCAGCGGGATTTTCTTAGTCGGATGACGTGATTCTAAAATGGATGGAAAATCAAGTTCACTCAAAACATAGACGACTAAAAACAATCTCTAGGCGCCAAAACCATTATTCGCCGACATTCTACCCAGAAAAAACCTGTAGCCATGTTGATTGAGACTGTCGCCTCTTTACAAGCATTTCTGTAATGGTCAAATCGATATTTTAAATGCTCTGCTGTAAGTATACAATCATCGTTGAATAATTTCCGATGACATGTCACGCATTTTACTTTTTCTTACCGAACACGATCCTATCATAAAGACCCATCTAAATGTAATGTCACAGGGAAATTTGTCCCAATAGATTTACAACTTAGAAGTGGAAGGGGCAAGGTGAGCATTTTTCCTGTCCTTGTAGTTGTCGTTTCCTGATAAATTTGTTTTTCACATCAATCAAGAGTTGGACGCCAAGTACAGCACGTTCGACGGCGCAGCGGTGAATGCTGCAGAACGAATTTAAATACCATTCTGTGTCTGGGGCACTTCCCTCATTGGTAAGCGTTTCTGTTTGGTTTTTAGGAATTTTATTTGGTTCGTTCCCTCGAGGATAACATTTAAACAGTCGAAGATGGAATACATTCCGGGCGAAGAAGATTGAAATAATTCGGAACGATTTTTATTCGTTCGCTTATTTTAGTAAAATCTGCATTTTTCTATCGGGGAACATTTATTTTTAGTCTTCATAAAAAATTGTTTTCGTTATTAGTTCAAAAGTAACATGTTTTATTCATTCAAATGTTCAAAATAAACAAATCACACTATTATTTTTTTATCCTTTCACACTAATCAAGTCAATAAAGCCACTAAGACACAATGGTTTACTCGACCTGGAAAATATTAAAAAATAAGCATTATTAAGGTGGCAGAACAATAAAAGAAAGTTAAGAAGACAAAATATAACGCGTAGTTATTGCATTCAAATATTTGGCGGTTAAAGTTTATGGAAAACTAGAAACTTTTGTAATTTTTATTTGATTTTTATTGTATTTTTACAGTATTATACTTTTATTAAGTAGTTACTTGAATTGTATTGCTAATTCTATCAAGTTTGGACAATATTATAACGGGTACAGAATTAATAATGAACTAATAATCTATTCATCTCATGTTTTGTCATAACCGGATGAAAATGATATAAGATATTGAACAACTGTATTTCTGAACGAATTTTCTTTAGTGACAGTTTTAGGAAATTTAATGGGCGTTCAATTACATTAGAAAAAATATTTATAATGAAAGTAGTTCAAGTATTACGAGCGATGAGCCGAATCACGCGCCTCTTTTGTATATTATTCAATTACGGATGTCTCATAACTGAAATTATATATTTCATGATATCCGTTTGAAATTTAATTATTAGCACGCATTGTACAATTCAAAAATAGAAATATTGAAGGGACAAGTTTTATTCTAGATATCACTGTTTCTAGTCTAAAGATCGTAATATCTGATATTTCGTTCTCTACTTTCGTTAAAAATAAAGTTGAAATCTATGAACAGTAAACAGTGCTAGTAGAACCCGTGATAGCTTCTTGCTACAGCTGTGTATATAAGAAGAAATTCATTTATCACGTAATACAGTCAAAAGATATCGTATTTTATATAAGTTTGAATCGTAATGTACCGTCTGTTTACATAGATATGACAACTGTCAGAATCAGCACTTTCACTCTTTAGTTAATGATTCTGAAGACGCCCATGCAGCGAGTAGATTTATCTTAGGAGTGAGAGATAAAACTGGAGAAAATGAAGGAAAAAAAATTGTAAAAAGCAATGGAAAAGATTTACGACAGAAAAGGAAATAATGTCAAATATGTCACGTGTTAGATAAAATGCAAATAATAAAAGCGCTGTCATTACTTGGAAGTTGAGCAGCTAAGAATATTTTTATAAGTTCGAAAAAGTACCAACAAGACAAATGTCTCAGTGAAAAGTTTATCGGACGAAAATATATGTCCCAAAATTTCTATGCAACAAAGTACATAGATGTTCGCTTACGGGCATATCACGTTAAATACACCGGTTCTCGCTTGATCACCGAAGTTAAGTCAGTACTTAGATGGGTGACCGCTTGGGAATACTAGGTCCTGTAAGCGTTTAGTGACGGATGTGCGTTCTGGTGCAGTGGATATGGGTTCGGAAAGAGAAATCGGTGAGCTGAGGTAGAATTCCAGTTGAATAACCTGAATCCACTTAAGCACTGGTACTCTTGGGAAAGGTATTAATCCGTCCCTTCCCTCCAGTAATGGGTTAAATAACAGGGTAGGACTTGGGGACCCTGCCCTTAAAAACAAATCTCAATGAATCTTGATACTCGAAAAGAAAAAAAGTATTACTAGGCTCAAAACTTATATAAAAACAACAATAAATTGTTGAAAGAAATAAATAATATTTAGTTGGTAATAAATAACCCGCCGAGGTTGATATGCCACAAAAACAACCAACCAACATAGATGTTCACAATATTTCGAGGATTACATAGATTTGGAGGTGAAGAAAAAATCTTAAAGTAGGATAATTTGTTATCAAAGAAAAGTCAAATGCACTTATCAAGGAAAACGATTTTACACACGATCAAAAAACATCGCTTGTGTTATTTTCTCGAGAAATAGCCTTTTTTGTAAACATCTACTTGCAATCAAATCAAATCTTTCTTTTAGTTTATGCCGACTTTGGCGATACTAGCTCTCAACAACTTCCTATGCTTTTTAGCTCGGAAAAATATCCTTTTACAGACCTTAAAATTCCCTGTTCTGTCTTCCATTTAGACAAGATTGTTATGTAGTTTATTTACGTTTTTCTATTGTCGTCTTGCCTTAAGTATATTCTGTTAGTTTCAAATTCTCTAATTCCTCTTTCTTCGGTATTTATGCCAGAATAAATTGACACTTTCTGATATTAAGCACAGCCATTCTTTTTGTCCCTATTATATTTAGAACTTCTCATATTATATTTAAAATTGCTCATATTTTCCATCAACTGTATTCCAAGAATTCTAGTGTAGAACCCTAGTCTCATCTTTATTTGTTAGGAACCTCTTCAGCATTCACTGCCCTAATGAAGGTTTGATATAACTTAAGTACTAATTATGTTTGTTTTTCATTTTCCGTTTCTAAATATTTTATTTAGTTTTTAGAACGCATTTTTTTCTTTGTGAACCAACAACTAGTATCGATATCAAGTATGCAACTCTCAAACCAGAATAGTGCAACTGGTCGCCAGTTACGAGGATATTGAGGTTAGACCGTCTCTAGTCTCAAACGTGGAATTGTTTTTGAAGTTAAATTCTATAAGGCAGCGAAGTTTGAATTTGGTTTCTCGTAGACGGATTGCTACCAAAGTCTATAGGATTCATTCTCTTCTGCTTTTTTACCCATAGAAAAGGGAAGAGATGGATTCATATCTTTCCCAAAATGCCAAATACAGGTGAGGGATACCAGAATCAAGCAAGCACAAAAATTTAAATACCTAGGAAGTGTTCTAACAGGCGATGGAAAGTGCGACACAGAGATCCGAAAGCGAATTGGCATGGCAAAGGACGTGTTCCAGAAGGAACACAGGAAAATTTCATTAGAAACAAAGAAAAGAGTGCTAGATTGCTATGTGATGTCAATTCTTCAATACGGCAGTGAATGCAGGACAGTATCATCGAAAATGAGGACAAAACTGGAAGTGGCCGAAATGTCGTTCTAGAGAAGGATGCTACGGATATCGTGGACTGAGCACGCAAGCAACGATGAGGTGTTGGAAAGAATGGCAACAAAAAGGAAATTGATACTGAGCATCAGGAAGAGACAACTAAAGTTCCTGGGACATGCAATAAGGAAGGAGAGCTTGGAAAACCTGATACTGACAGGCCAGATAGAAGGAAAAAGAGACAGTGGAAGGCAGCAGATAACATATTTTCAGGGCCTGATCAGGTGGATGACGGAACGAAGGTTGCGAGGTGTAACAGGAGCTAAAATACTAAGAGCCACAAGGGATAGGGAGACGTGGAGAACCATGATCGCCTACGTCCTGAAGGGACAGAACACATAGAAAATGAAGAAAGTATCCAGTGTGATATGGAATAGAAATAAACACCTAGAGAAATTTGTATCGCATATAAATGAAGCCCGCCTTACGATA
This sequence comes from Ascarosepion bandense, assembly GCA_037127315.1. Lineage (NCBI taxonomy): Eukaryota > Metazoa > Mollusca > Cephalopoda > Sepiida > Sepiidae > Ascarosepion > Ascarosepion bandense. The sequence goes on from JBBBDQ010001047.1 coordinate 3,773,762, forward strand.
CATTGGTTTAATCCATTCTGAAGGAGAGGCTTGTTTAATTAATCCGATTTTATCAATGCTTTGAAGTAAAAACAAAAAACAAAAAAACTGAAAACAAAGTTCTAGATTTCATGTAGAAATTAGAAGAATAGCTATTTTGCAAATTTAGCTTACATGTGGCCGAAGGTGTGTACTATCCACTGTATAAATTGTTATAACCTAAGGATTTTTCAGTGCGCCGACTCCTCTAACGGATTTAACAAGGTCAGAACTCACATGGAGAAAAAAAAAAGAAATGTTCATTAAACAAAACACCTTGCATTTGACATAAGGCCCGGGAAGAAGGAGGAAAGGTTGGTTAACATTAACTAAGTTTCCAGCTAGTTTGAATTATAACCGATTCATTCTACCAACTGAAACAATCACCACTAGAACTCATATCTCGTAATTCAGTTCAAACAAATCAAAATAATTATCCTAGCTTATATCCGAATTTTCAGCCACAGAGAGCGTCGTCTGTATGTATGTTTATTTCTTTTACTCTATACGAGTGTGCTCATGCCGTCAAAAATGACGCCAAAATATTTATATCGGTATGCCATCAAAAAAGGCAGCAACATATATATTGATCTACCATCTATTGGGTGTCTTACATTAAGACACAGAAAAAAAAACACATGATAGGAGGGATGTATATATATAATACAAATAATGACACAGTGCTCTTTATTGAGATGATATATATATATATATATATATATATATATATTCTTCACTCGATGACATGACTATTATAAAAACTAAAATAATAAGGCACTGTTAATAAGCGATCACGCAGCAAGAGCTATCATAATTAATAGTAAAGTTTAAGAACTGGTAGTAAAGTGAAATCAGCCGATGCTGTCTCGATTTCTTTTTTCTCTCCAGGAGCGTGACAGGAGGTATATATATATATATATATATATATATATATATATATATATATATATATATATAAGGGTTTTTTTTATAGTAGAGAAGACTGTATTAGAACTGTTTGGCATTGTAGAATTTTACCCTGAAAACTCCAATGTGAGCGTAGGTTTCTTCAGCGAAACGCGTGGTTAATACAATTTTCTACTTTGTCTCATCTCTAATAGCAGTATATGAGAAAACGTTTTTCTTGTTTTTCTAGCTTAGGGCGCCTTAGAGAAGGGCTTCGTTCTCCCCCGCGATAGGATGCGTTCTGCCACCAATAAACATAATGCCGCACAGGAAATAATAGTCAGTATCTTGTTTTACGTGCCGTGTCTCTTGTGCAAATTAACTGAACCAAAACGAATAATGTGTGCTTAGGTTCTTTCACACTTTCCCTGATCACGTATACGTCGTCTTTTGGAGTTGTTTCCTTCCGACCGCATTTTTCTTTACGCTTTGAACTGATGGATCCAGTTTGTTTCTTCGCCATCAATATCCGAAGTCTTTCTATACGGTTTGCTCGTGTGTTCACGCAGCGTTACAATTTTCATACACTTCTTTGTAGTATTGTCTATCGCAGACAATGGCCGAAGGACAACTACACAACAGTCGAGACACAAGTGGCTGGGCGTGATAAAAATCTGATGTAATCACAGATGAGGCAATATTTTACAATAGAAACCGATTACACTCAGCCACTCTTGTTAGTCTAAAACAGATCTTATTGCGAAAAGTAGAAAACTAAAGCATTTGTTTCAAATAATTCTCATAAGAATGTAGGTTGAACATGCAAAGTACAAATTGAAGGTATCAAATCAAACAGAAACAAGAGTTTGAATATCTGGGGAGTGTTTTAACAGAGAACGGCGTGACATTGAAACCCTAAAACGCATTGGAATAGCGAAAGGTGACTTGGAAGACCTAAACAAAGTATTAAGAAACAGATCTCACAACACTCTCATCTACCCAACCCTCATTCTCGGTATCCTCACCCGCCTATCACCCACCCTCTGTTATGTCCTATATTTAACCAGCCTTTCTCCTCTCTACGTAGCCCCCTGCACAGTAGTGGCAGTGACATGCCTTGCTCGGGGTGAAACGCTTATAAAAAAAAAAAAAAAAAAAACTATCTCGTCAGAAAGAAAGAGAAAAGTACTGACCAGTTAGGTAATATTGGTTCAAGAAACAGAACTATCTCGTTAGAAAGAAAGAGAAAAGTACTGACCAGTTAGGTAATATTGGTTCAAGAAACAGAACTATCTCGTTAGAAAGAAAGAGAAAAGTACTGACCAGTTAGGTAATATTGGTTCTCTTCTATAGCAGTGTACTCTGGACAATCTTCTCATAGATGAAAAACAAGTTTAAAGCAAAACTGTGTATTTTTAAAGAAGGATGTTGAGGATACCAAGAACATAACAGGTGACCAAGGACGAAGTTCCAGAAACAATGGAAAAAGAAAAAACTCGCACACTTAACATCAGGAAGATAGAGTTAAAATCTCTAGAAAACTCTAATGAGGACAAACCGCTTGGGAAAATTGATACTCACAGGACTGTTTGAAGGCAAGAGGTATAGCGAGTAAAACATCTAAGCTATCGAGTAAATGGATGCAGAATAATATTTGAAGGATACAACAATCAAGCAAGGTTTATTAAGAGCTAAAAAGAACAGGACATTATGGAAAGCCATGACCGCCAACATCCTGAAGAGACACAGTAAAGAAGAAGAAGAAGAAGAAGAAGAAGAAGAAGAAGAAAAAGAAAAAGAAGAAGAAGGCTTAAGCAATAAAATATGCTGTTAAATATATTTAATTTTCCGTCATTTCTTTTGTATTTAATGCTTGAGAAAGCTCCCACAATTAACGATCCTATTTTCTGTTTAGTTTATTTTATCATTAATAATCAAATGAGAAAGACATGCGGGATAGTGGCTCGGAATGTGAAATCAGGCAGCCGAGTTTGAATTTAACTCGTTCGTTACATTCACTTCTGCAGATACCCCCGAAAAGGGTATTAATTCATTTCATGTAACCTATGGATGTTATGGCTATTACTGCTGGGTTGGTTCTTTCACCTAAACATCCAAGACGTTTTGAATAGCTTTCGTCGCTGAAATAAACAGTCAAAGAGAAAAGGGAAGATACAGAGACACTAGAAGGTCAGTTTGCACACTGATTTTATTTTTATGTGTCCAACGACCTCTTGTGAGGAAATTATTTCCCGAACAGTCGGCACGTCTTTACCAGTCAAAGTCCAACAGAAAAAGAGAGCGAGTTTATTTTTTGCCGCCAGGAAGCCTCTCTTTTTGCGCATGCGTAAATTGTCTTTCCTGACAGAGAACTCCTGGGAGAAATTTTATGTTTATTTTATTTTGTACTTTTATTTTATTTTGTATTTTTATTTTATTTCGTAGTTTTTTTATTTTATTTCGTATCTTTATTCAATCCCTACAAACACCAGTTATAGGTAAATAGCAGAACAAACAGGATCATATAAACTTGGTTGGTAAACAGTCTAGGTGAAAAAAAAACAACAACAAAAAAAAAAAAGTTGAATTCGAACCAGCAAGAAAATACTTAGGCTTCATCAGGTTATCTTGCCAACTACACGCCATAACTACTACGGTTGCAGGACACGTTGTGCCTCGACGACCCTCGGAGGTTATGGGACTCATTATAGAAATTGATCACTAATAATCATAGCATTATAATATTGAATATCTTTACTGGTAAAAGTTGATAGTCATAAAAAAGAACAACTTATAAATAGTGTAAAATTAATCTCCGCCTCTGCAACAACATTTTGCTCAAAAGTATCCGCGTTTAAACACTTTGTAATTAAGAAAACTTTTGCTACTTTGTTAATTACCAAATACAATTATTTTTATGGACGACTAATTAGGGCGATGTATACAAATCCGATTTGAACGACAACAAAAATAATATTAGCTTATTAGTTTGAGAACATAAATCATTTTTATTTATCGACTTTATTCTTAAAAAAGTAAAGTACAATTACATTATATTAAATTCAATTATATATTCATCATTATTTACAATCTCAATGGCCTAACAGATGGAAGAAGTCTACCTTCGTCATTCCCGTAGAGCTGGTGTAACCAAAGAAGACCTTGACAGAGGAAGCATCCGACAGTCTGATACAACCAGGTTTGTAAGATCTAGCCTGTCTCAATCTCCTTTGAACCGCGAGGGAGACGATTATGGCCAAGTTTGTGGGCTTCTCCGTCGCGCATAGTTGTTCATTAAAGTCAAATTCAGACGAACCGTCTCGTCAAATTCTCTTTGATTCTCAGCAAGCGCCACCACCGGAGGAAAAAGAAATATATAATGAAAGGGTGACGACCCAGATGGTTGGATACGGGCAGCTACCGACCACAATTATTTAGAATGACTTGTCGTCACATATATGGCAGCTCTTCGTTACATTTTGAGTAAGTTTCCTTAAATTTTAATGTCAAAATGTTTCAGACGAACTCTTAAATTTAGTTTTGATTCAAGAATGGCTTCCCCATCTGATACTTTTTCGACGATCGCAAAAGGTAATAGTCGTTTGGTTCAAGGTGTCGTGAATATACCATGTGAATTAGAACTGACCAAATGAGTTTCAAAATGGTTTTCTGTGTTATGTTTGGAGACTTTGCGTTGCTATTTTTTTTTAATCATTTCACCCCGAGCAAGGCGGAAATGCCACTGATGTGCAGGGGGCTACATAAATGTAAAAAGATTAATTAGAAAAGAGTGAGGAGTACAAACTAGTTAGAAAGGAACAATAGAAAGCTGAGAAAACAGGTGCGATGACAGATACATAGGTGGAGAGAAAGGGAAGGCTATACAGCGGTGGGGAGAGAGCTAGAGTCCAGTGGTTAGTCGATGAGTATTTACTTTGCATTTAAATTTCTGGAGGTTGTAGCAGTCAGGAAAGCAAGAATACGGGAGCGAGTTCCACAGGCGGGAAGTGCGAGAGAAGAAGCTGCAGGAGTAGAATTGTCGTCTGCATTTGGCTAACCTGACTGTGAATGGGTGGGACCCAGTTGCCAGTCTGGTTGCACGAGTAAACACCTGTTGAGGAGGCATCAGTGACTTAAGTTCGTCTGAGCAGAAGCCATGAAAGTATTTATAGAACAGCATTGAGGAGAAGAAATTATTTAATCTACTGGGTATGCAGAAGTCAATGTTTGAGTTTGAGTTTGAATTTTGATTAACGGCATATCAACACCTGTGTGGGTTATTTAATTCTCAAAAGGTTTAGTTTAAGGTATTTTTTAATTTTCGGTTATAGTGTGATGGATGCGTGTTGTGGTGCAGTAGGTATTGGCTCCTAACGAGAAATCGACGGGCCGAGTTAGAATTCCAGTTGAATTTCTTGCATTCACTTACGCGGAAATACCCTTAGGAAAGATATTAATCCATCACTTCCCTCCAGTTATGGGTTAAATAATAAGACAGATTGGGTTCTATAGCCTTGATTGACAACCAGCCTACGGCAGAAAGTAATGAAAACCTACTGCGAGATAATTTCTGCCCAGTCAGTCATGTCTCTTTCGAGACATGATCTCTCAAGCGTGTATCACTTATGGCACTTAAGTGATTGACTATAGTGAGATAGTTGATTTCGTCAAATTTTGATGAAAAAGTTTTGTTTATGTAGAAAACAGAAAATATCATCCGGTTTTGTATTAAGAAATGTATTGCTGGTAATAATTCTCTCCTTCAAAAGTGTGTTATTGTAAAAATAGTTTTCTTAAAAAATGTATATGTTTTCTATAAATGTCTATTTTTATGTATACATTTCTATAAAAATCTCTTTTTAATATTTCATAGTGTTCTGATCCCAGTTTTTGAGTTAACTATTTGACTATAGCTGGGACCCTAACAGGTGCTACCACTGCAGGTCACGGTGGACCTGGGAACAACAGCAATTTGGTTCCATGCTCCTCGCAACCACTCAATTTTCATGGGTAAGGTATTAATCTATCTCTTATCTCTCTAGCTATGGGTTGAATAGTGGGATAGATTGGGTTCTATAGTCTTGGTTGCCAACTAGTCTACCCCAGAAAGTAATGAGAACCTACAGCAGGTAAATCTTCTGCATAATAAGTAAAGAGACATGATTACCCAAGTGTGTATCACATATGAGAATTAACTGAGTGAGATATATAAATAGTAAAAATCGCCTGCTATCTGTTTCCCTATTAAGAAAGATTCGGCCTCTATTAATCGAGCAGCCAGTAGGGCTGTTTAGTTAAAATGTATAAAATTAAGAGAATAATCGTTTCGTTCTAAGGAAATATTCAGCATTCAGTGAGTAAACAATTAGCGCTCCTCTCGATTTGAATTTACAAAATCTTTCTATTAAAACAGTTTTACAGCGAAATCGTCTTCTCCATTCCACTACTATCGCTCTTTATAGTATGAATGTTTCTTTACTAACCCTTTGTTTATGGTAGTCTGTTGGGAGTATTCAAGTGATGTAGTTATAGCTTTTTCGTTAAACCATTTGTGGCTATGTAGTGGCAGTATGTATGATCTTAAAAAATGATTATATTCTTTAAGATCTACATGGTTCAGTATTTATGTATATTTCTGAGATGAGATAGCATTTACACTATTTAAATTATTATAACTATTTTACTCAGCTTTGTTGCCATTTGTACGACGTTTCGACTATTGTACGAACCGAACTCTTTTTAAAGGGTTCAAAATTCCTAGCACATGAAGAAGGCCGGAGCGTTCAATAGCCGAAACGTGGTACAAATGGCAACTAAGATGATGACAATAGTTCGAATAATGTAAATCGTGTTTCTACACGGTTCATTCACTTGAACCTATTTTTTAATCTTCACTCAAGAACGTGGATGTATACAGTTGAATATTTAGGAATTTTTTAACATATTTTAAAACATGCATGACATTCATATGACCTCTCAAAATTTATCAAGGTTATTTAAGAACATTTTTCTAGATTTTAGCTTGATATTTTGGTTTGGAGGTATCTTGCGGTGTTAAGCAATACTACTATCAAGGCAATAAAGCTACTAAGACGCATAGGTTACTAAGTGCCAGAGAAAATGGAAAAGACACTATTAAGAAGAGAGATCAATAAAAGTGCACATATTAAGAAGACAGACGATAATGATTTACATTGCATATATATTTTTGAAGTGGAAGAATCTTTCACAAAGGAAGTGTTTAAAGACTAAGATTTTAGCATATAACTTACGGTTACATCTAGCTATTTCAAGAAAAAATGATGAAACCTTGCGCTAATCCAGTACTGCGTTTAAATCAATACAGTCTAGGTAATCAGAACATGAAAGCATTTATTAAAAAAAAGCACAGGAAATCTGTATTATGGCGATGGGAAAGTGTTTTTTGCCGAGATGTCATTTCAGGACCAATAACATTACAAATGCTTTTTTTTTTGGATAGGGAATCAGTTTTTTTTTAAATGTTTAGTATCTATTAGTTAAAAATACTGGAAAATTTGTGGTGGATTCAAACATTACTGAGTTCATTCAATTTTCAGAGGTCCTGGGTATGACGGTAAACTGCATCCAGCAGCAAGGCCTCTGATTGGGAGGTTGTGAGGAACATAGAACCACCTCTTAATTGCTTTTGTTCCCAGGTTCACCCTGATCCGGAGTGGTAGCACCTGTTAGGGTCCCAGCTATGGGTAAATAGGTAACCCCACACTTGGGGTCAAAAAACTATGAAAGTATAAAATACACTTATATATATATATATGTTAATATAATATATGTTATATATAATATATATGCTGAATGTTATAGTATGTAATATATGTTATATATATAAAATACACTTATATATATATTGTTAACCAAAAACCCATCCACACTCTAAATCAGGGCCTTCGCCATTTGGAAAAACAATGTCGCTGGTGTGACGTAGAGTCTCTATTAGGGATCCTATGTCGAAATGTACATCCGACACCATTAAATTTTGAAAATTTTCTCTAATTTATATATATATATATATATATATATGTATAAATATTCATTTTTGAATGAAAAATATTACCAACAATACACTTTTTGAAGAAAAAATTATTACCAGCAATACATTCTTGAATACAAAACTAGAAGATATCATCAGTTTTCTAAAATAAAATAAAAGTAAAACTAAAAATTTTTTTCATCAAAATCTGATTAAATCAACCTTCTTACTATAACCGAACATGAAGAAAAATATCTTAAAACTAACTTTTCAGCACTTAATAACCCACAGAGGTTGATATGACGTTAAACAAAACTCAAACCCAATTTTCAGATCAAATCTTATATTAAGTTAGGACATAAAAACCCATGCAATTGTTTATATTCATGATTCTGGTTTCAAGTTACAAACGACCTCTAATTAAAATCAATTTAGAAATCATCTTTTGACGTTAGATGATCTCTGTATGCCGTTTTGTATATCATGATCTGATGCTGTTGATTTCGTTTTTAACTGTTTTCAACACTTTAGAATTTGCGCTGACCATCTTTTCAATTCAGATGTCAAGAATTAGGATTTGAGTGCGTATATAGGAGACAGGCAATCATCATGTACTTTTGCGGCAAAAGTGTAATTTAATGGCTTCTGCCACAGGAACGCGTACATGTTCACACGAAAATGATCTTTCAAATTTCTATGCTGATACAAATAACGTATTGATATGGTTGCTTATAAACTTTGTCTCTGTTTTCTTCTCTTCCACACGTTTCATTTTTCGCACATTGAATACCCGTAAGCGAGTGGCTGTATGGTCAGTTGCGTGGGTTATTGGTTCGATGTTTTCGTCGGTATTCACCATCGAGAAGAAGTAGTGTAATGACGGTAGGCGGACAGACAGCGGTGATATCAAACTTGTAGCATTTTGAATGTTAAATGTGACTTAATATCGAATTTTGCCGCAGTGAAAACACTCAGTGTTAATGAACGTTAAAGACTGCAGGCATTAGTTCTGTGTCCAAGTCTGAGAGGTTAAGAGAGACTGATTAGAATCGAAGTATTGGCTAGTCTTTTACAAATAACAGAAGTGTTATTACAGAATGTTGTTGGTTGGTTGATTTAGTTGCAACCTCTACGGGTTATTTAATGCTAAAATCTAAATATTTTTGTGTTCTTTTTTTGTGTGTATGTGGGTCACTATTTGTCCATAGCTGGGACTATAACACGTCCTAACACAGTAGATCGTGGTGGAACTGGGAACAACAGTCTGTTTTATGCTAAACGCAATCGTCATGGCCTGACGGTTGCGATTAACGCAAAACCGACTACCGCCTCTGGGTGTTGACCTCACTGTCTACACCCCCCCATATATATATATATATATATATATATATATATGATTGTATGAACATGATATATCTAAAAAAGAAACATTTTCCTTTAAAAGCGTCTTAGTTTTCAACAGGGACTTATGAAGCTAAATGTAAGAATTTAATTTTGCAGCATTTATTATATATAGAATTAAAAATTAAGAACGCTTTAAAATGTTCTTTACGCTAACAGTGTAAGTAAAGGTAAACTATGAAGGATCTAAGTTATAGAATTCAATCCCTAATAAACAAAAGTAAGTAAATGTAGTTGATGAATTTAATTTCCCTATTATATATATATATATATATATATTATCTTATGTATATAGTACGACTCTGGGTTTCATGCACTATGGTATCATCAGGCGCATATTATGACCGTAATAATCCCCCTTCGCCCGTGATAAATAGATCGACTAAGAAAGGACATGATAAAAATCACGAACTAAATATTGCTGCCGTCACTAACGCCAAAGTGAACAACTTCTTTAATGGAACCTTTGACCAGATATAACGGTCATTATTATCCACATACCAGAGATTCATATAACCATAAATACGTCAATAGACAAACTGTATAAATAAATCCACTTTAGATTATCTACAAACTCTTTGACAACAGCAAAATTAAATATATAAAACCTTAGAAAAAAAAAACCACAATGTAAGTTAAGAAATTTTAAATAGAAACAAAGGTAAAAAATAGGCCCAAATACCCTAAACATAAAATCATATAGTTTAATCTATCTTATACGTCGTGATTTACAAATAAACATTGAAAATATTTCCCTTAATTTAATTCATTACCTTACATTAAAAATGATTTTTAACAAATAGAATGTTAAGGTTAGCTATAATTGTATTAATATATATCACAACATAACAATATCATATTAAATAAACATATATCAAAACTTCAAAATGATAGAAACATTCCAATAAATAATAGTGTTTTGACTAAAAGGAAGTGAAAATGCCGAAAGAATAAGACCTGTCCACTAAACGGTCAGTGTATGACCGAAAGTATAATTTACAATGTTAGGATTCATTCTGATGATGATGTTAAATTTTATTTTGGCTTAACTGGAAACTAATGGAAATGTAGTTACTACTATCATCAAATGAATTTAAGCAATAGTAAATACAATAAAAGAACTACCCTATCAAAATATTCCTGGCAAATAAAAAGCAATAACAAAAAGTCAGTTATTATCTGGGCTATCTTTGCAAAACCAATTGTAAACGTGCTATTATGCGGTCTAGGTTTCTACCTTGTAATGTCTTTAGACGATTTGCAATAACAAATGCGTACGGGTGTGAATTTTTATTTTGACCGAAAACTAATTAAATAATTATATATATATATATATATATATATATATATATATATATATATATATATATATCAGTGTGTGTGTGTGTAATTAATATTTATTATTTCATTTTAATTTGTAAATTTATTTAAAGTCTTCAGTTAACAGTTTACTTTTCATTTAAAATTGTTTATAGACTTTGGGTAAGAATAATTTGTTTTAAGAAAATAGATATATATTTTTTAAAATCTATGATATAAGTTAACATTTTGTAAAGAATAGATAGTAGCTCTCTGAAGAGCTTTCTGTCCAAGTAAATTAATTGCTGTTTTAATAAGTGTGGCATTCTTGATATCGATATGTTTATGCCTTTGTTTGTTTTTAAAATGCATTATTCTATAAAGAAAGATAAAGCAAACATTTCTCAAGAATAATTTTCCCAACTACATCATCGACAGACAAATGAAGTTTCCTAAGGCATCAGCACTTCAAATTAAGAAACCCTGTAGAGTGTCATTTGGAAAACAGGTGCCTTACAAAATCAATAAATTAGCAATGTACTATTTCTTCTAGGAAAAACCTAGTAATATAAAGATTTATATTGATGGTACTAAGAATTCGCCGACAAATTATTTTATCAACACGCATCTTCATTTAATAATAATAAGCACAGAAATAGAACATCCCTATCGAAATATTTTTGGTATCTAAAAGAAACAAATAAACCGTTACAATAAAATGGAAAATTAAAAAAAGAACTAGAATATGTAAGTTTTTAAAAGCCTCATGTCCTTTGTGTCTATATGAAAAACTATATATTATTAAATGTCATAAGAATAAAAACCTATTAAATAAGCGTAATGAAATAAATGTCATCTGTAAATATTGTAAAATATGATTAAAAAATTTTTCATAAAAGAATATCCATTAATTTACATATATCCGATGATTTGTTTTGTATTATGATATAATATTAATTAAATAGATCTTACATTTTTTACAAATTAAGAGTTTATGAGAAAAAATGCTGTCTGAAACGAAATAAAAATATTATAATCATACTTAAATGTCCCTTTAAGTCAGATCAAAAATATAAAATGGTTTCTTCTTTTATTTTTGTTTTAAATGCTGGGATACAGAGAAATCTAATACAATAATCTGAATAATCTAAACACAAACAGAAACATCGAGTCGGAAGTAAATTGGTGGCTCGATTGACTAACACTTACCCGTTAAAATTGAAAGCAGAAACCTTATATATATATATATATATATATATACTAGCATCTACACATCGCTCATTCAGTAATGAATTAGAGCACTCTGGCTACTGGCGTATGATACATGATACGCTAAAAGTCTGCATCCGTCTACCGAGCGCCCATAGCTCAGAGGTAGAATTGCCGACTGACGCAAATTCGGTCGGGTTTCAATCCTGGGTTAAAAGTAATCGGATGTCTAACCGTACTGATGAGCTGTGATACAGCAAAACAGATTTGTCTGCGGATGGCTATATATATATATTGTCCCTCCTGCCATACTCATAGAGAGAGACACAATCGTGAGGCAGTATCGGGTCAGTTGTTTCGCTTTACTACAAGTTATTAAACTTTACTACCAGTTATAAAAGATATTACCGTCTGTTTACTCTTTATCAGTGCCTTATTATTTAATTTAATTTTTTTCAATAATTATATCGTTGAGTAGTGAAGAATATATATATATATATATATATATATATACACACACACACACACACACACACACACATATATATATATATATATATCCTCTCTGTTATAACAAAGACAGATAAGTCATATATTTTTCTCTTGTCATGCTCGGGGGTGTGGGAAGATTTTTTATGTCTTAATGTAAGATACTCAATCGTAGTTGCATCAATATATGTGTTGATGGACCTACTTACCTCATTTCAGTCGGCGTATCGATATAATTATTTGGCCCTCATTTTTACCTGCACGCGCTCACGCGTTTATAATGAAAAGCTTAGAAATATCTCAGAACCTAAAAAATTTACCTGATATAAAAACAAGGCTGTTTATGAATGCTCATGTCTTTTGGAATTGTATATGTTGTAGTGTCGAAATGAAAAATCGGAGAACCTTGTTCGATTTCCAACCTAATTTGTTTCATTCACGTACTCACAATTACTCTTGGGGAGGGTATTAATATATCTAATCTCTCTCCAGGTAGTGGTTGAATAGATTGCGTTCTATAGACTTGGTTGGCAACCGGTCTACTACGATAAGAAGCGGCAATTTACTGCAGGAATATCTTTTGCTTAGTCAGTCACGGATCGAAAGAGACATGGTCGCTCCTGCAACAATATCACGTATGGCAATTAACGAACTGACTGATCTCTAACAACAATAGTGATAATAAAATAATTATTAAACAGACCGCTCATACACCACACGCACACTCTCTTTCGTATGTTGACTTTTTACTTGTCACAAATTGGTGCTAATATCGATAATCATATCACAAAAGTAAAATACAATTATCAACATATGACAAATGTCATTACACCAATACAATGCACCACGCACTACAAGGAAAGACACAACATTCTAAAACCATTATTATAAAAGAAAAAACCAACATTAAATATAATAACTTTCTTGGGAGGAGACAGCATTTTGAATTGTGTATAAAATATTTTTATACGTCAGTCAGTTAAATGCCATACGTGATACACGATTGGGCGATCATGTCTCGAAAGAGACATGACTGACTGGGCAGAAGATTATCCTGTAGTAGGTTGCCATTGCTTTCTGCGGTAGACTGGTTGCCGACCAAGGCTATAGAACCCAATCTGTCCTGTTATTTAACCCATAACTGGAACTAAGAGACGGATTGATACCTTTCCCAAGGGTATTTGCGCGTAAGTGGATGCAATGAATTCAACTGGAATTTGAACTCGGCTCCTCGATTTCTCATTCCGAGCCGATATCCACTGCACCACAACGCACATCCTTTTATACGTACACAATATATAATTAGCATTAAAACAACACATGCACATTTTCGAAGCATGTTTGTTTTTCCCGTTCAACTAATACATGTGATATCATTATTTAAACCCGGTCTATTGCATTTATGTCGTTCTGTTCTCCGGTGTTCATCAGGTAGTTGTCCATCTGAATAACATTTTTTTTTTAATCATCTCACCCCAAGCAAAGCATTCCACTGCCACTATTGCGCATGGGGCTACATAGGGGAAGGTAAAGAGAAGGAGTGGTTAGACATAGGGAATGTCAGGAGGAAGGTGACAGATGAGTAAGGATAGCGAGGATGAGGGTTGGGCAGATGGGAAGAGTGTTTGATAGAATGGGAGCAGGTTAGTGTGTTAGGAGGTGTCTATTGACTTTACATTTAAACTCCTGGAGATTGTAGCCGTCGGGGAAGCAATCGTGTGGAAGAGAATTCCACCGTCGGGAAGTGCGAGGAAAAAAACTGTTGGAGTAGAAGTTACGGCTGCATTTTATCGGTTTCACTGTAAAAGGGTGGGATCTAGTTGCTAATCTAGTATCTCGTTCAAATTCGTATTTAGGGGGCACCAGTGATCTAAGTTCATAGGAGCAGAAGCCGTGAAAGTATTTATATTTATAACATAATAATTGCAACATCATTCCCACGGCTGGGAAGTGTGCACTTCAACACAATGGAAACGGGATTTAATTTTTAAATTCAAGTTTATGAATCTCATGTATGAAACATTTTGGCTCTGATTTAAAATTGAATGGTGAATTCATTTCTCATTCGAGAAAATTAAGGTAAATTCTAAACTATATTTTATTTAATTTGGATATTAAATAAAATAGAGTTTAAAATTTTTATTGTGTTTGGAAGTGACTTATTATGGATATATTTTATTAAAGCAAAGATAATTTATATTCATAGAAATGATGATGTCGTCCATCATCTCATATCCCAATTCCGACAAAAGTACGGCTTCCGCTTCGCGAAATCTACCATTGATATGCTAACGACTATCACTGAATACAAATATCAGACTCTCGATAAGAACGGCAAAGCTCGAGCTGTTTCCATAGATAACTCGAAAGCATCTGCTCAAGTTACAGGGCTATGGTATAACTGGACGTCTGTTTGACTTAATTTAATCGTTCCTAGCAAATTGCGTAATGAAGCTTATATTGAACGGACATGCTTCTAGATCTTATGAAACGACCATGGGTGTACCTCAAGGCTCTATCGTAGGTCCTACGCTTTTCCTGATCTTCATCAATGATCTTCCTGAAGTAATCAGTTCAAAAGCAGGTGACTACGCTGATAACACCACAATTTCCTCCGGCCTCAATAAAAATCTTTCAAGGCTGACAAAGTAAACTTCGCCGTTGTTCTTAAAAAAGACCTCAGATATGTGGTGGACTGTGGTAAGAAATGCCTCGTAAATTATAAAGCTTCTCAAACAATCGATCTCGCTAGTCTCCCAGAAAGTAATATATTGCTCCTCCTAAGCCTCACTCTCTCATCCGCCCTCAAGTGGAATGATTACATTGAATCAATAGCTACATCTAATTCTAGGAAGTTTGGGTTAGTGTGTCGATTCAGGATTTTTTCTCGTCAGAATCCATCTTGCACATACACAAATCTACAATTAGTTCTTGCATTGAATTCTACTGACATCTCTAGTCGGGTGCTTTTGCTGTTGATCTAGGGATTCTCGATAAAATCCAAAGGCTCATCTTCAGTGTAGTCGATCTCGATTTTGCAGATCGAATTCTGTCCCTTTCGCTCTGACGAAATGCGACTTCCCTTTATCTTTTCTACAAATATTTTCGCGGCTTCTGCTTTGACGATCTTATCACTCCCATGCACCCTATCCACGAATTTACTCGAGCTACTAGGATGGCAATTAGGTCCCAATCTTTTGCAGTCAAAACAGTTAAAAGTAACCGCCACCTCTATTCTTTTCTGGCAATTCCTGCGTGTGGAAATCTCTTCCGTATACTTGCTTTCCTGATAGCTACAAACTCCAAGTGTTTAAGCTCAACGTCAATTGCCATCTTTTATCTCCCCGATTTTAATCTTTCTCAACAACTCCTCTATTTTTTCGCCCTCCTTTTATGTAACTCTCTGCGCACATGTATTGCTTGGGCTGATACGTTTATAAAAAAAAATGTCTCCACCACCGATAACCATAAGTTATGAAAAATATATAAAGGGTAGAAGTTACTTTGAATTTAAAATAATAATATTAATAATAATAATAATAATAATAATAATAATAATAATAATAATAATAATAATATCAGAATACAAGGATCGTGAAAGGAAAATCTAAAACATGTGACACATGAGTACATCAATAATTGCACTTAGTTAGATTCCTCGGAATGATTGGAAAAGGTTCCGATAAACGCACTGATGGAATTTCTGTTAGCCCATGCGTTAAAGAAATAGAAAACATACACAAGTAAAGGTCACGCTTTACGAAGATCTTTATCTATGTATGACGACAGAATTATTAAAAATAGCACACACACACACACACGCGCACGCACACACACACACACACAAATCAACATATGATACTGAAACCAAAAGCACAATAATTATAAGCAGGATGAATTCGCTATACGAAAACCTATTAAGCACCATATTTCAGCCATAATTTCATGAAAACGTAAACATAGTATTAGGTTGTCCCAAAAGTTCGTCAACACTTACGAAAAATTGAATTTTTATGCAATCTTGCGTTTATATTGTTATTGTGATGTTCATCTTTGTATTCCAGATGGCAATTGATAAAGTTGAGCTGCGCGTTTTGATTCGTTACTGCTGGAAGCGAGGTCTTTCAACCAGAAAAGCTGCAGAAGAGATTTGTGCTGTCGAAGGTGAAGGAAGAATTGCATATGCGGCAATCTCAAAGTGTTACAAGCATTTTGATTCTGGCGACATGAGTCTTGAAGATAAGACTCGTTCAGGACGACCGTTAAAGTTGGATGCTGGAGACTTGAAAACCGGGTTGGACATTGCACTTTCATCGAGCACTCGAGAATTGGCTGATGAGCTTGGAGTTGGCAAATCGACAATTCACCGACATTTGAAGCAACTTGATTTTGTTCACAAAAAGCCGC
This sequence comes from Ascarosepion bandense, assembly GCA_037127315.1. Lineage (NCBI taxonomy): Eukaryota > Metazoa > Mollusca > Cephalopoda > Sepiida > Sepiidae > Ascarosepion > Ascarosepion bandense. Next base: position 3,790,479 of record JBBBDQ010001047.1, read on the forward strand.
ATCAAGATCGGCACGAACTCACCGAAGCACAAGCCAAAAGATGAGTTGAAATTTGCCGTCAATTGCTCAGCAACCCATTGGACGAGCGTTTTTGGAAGCGCATTGTGACATCCGACGAGAAATGGGTCTATCTGGTCCAGCAAAATCGTGACAAGCGATGGGTTCAGAAAGGGCAAGAGACACCGTCGGTTCCAAAACAAGATCGATTCGGCAAAAAAGTCATGTTGTGCGTTTGGTGGAACTTTGAAGAAATAGTGCATTTTGAGTTGGTTCCGAATGGTCGTGCCATCAGTGCCGAACTTTACTGTCAGCAACTTGAGCGGATCTACGAAAAGTTGAAGCAAAAGTACCCGGCTCTGATCAACCGAAAGCGCGCTTTGATGCAGCAGGACAATGTCAAGCCACACACCGCCAGGAAGACCAAAGACAAGTTTGAAGAGCTGGACGGCGTTGAGGTTCTGCCACATACAGCCTACAGTCCTTCATCAGATTACGGCTTTTTCCACTCAATGCAACACTTTCTGAAGGGCCGGCGATTCGACTCGTTTGATGAAGTCCAGGAAACGTGTCAAGAATTCTTTGATTCGAAGCAGGCTGAATGGTACTTTGACCAGATCCAAAAGCTTGCAGATCGATGGCAGAAAGTCTTGGAAAATGATGGTCTTTATTTTGAGCAATAATTTTTGTTGTTTTTGTGAGTAAAATTTCAATTTATTGCAAGTGTTTTCTGTTAACCTTAGATAACTTGGCGAGTAAAATTTCAATTTTTTGCAAGTGTTTACGAACTTTTGGGACAACCTAATAGTTTCTAATCAGCATAACTCGATCAAACCTAAACTAGCAATTACTAATGCCGTGTATGAATTTCATTGCCATGTACAAGATTGTGTTTCTTGTCAGAAGACAATTACCTATATCTGACATACTACTACTTCTTCGTGTAAACATCTTACAGCCCACCTATCCAATCAAAGTCCAATAAAAACGTTTATTAGCCCAGAATTTACAAGAACTCGTAAGAAAACATTTTGGTTGAAAAATACAAAAATAGCATTTAAATCACAATATCAAAAATATCTCGCTATATGAGAGGCCCTATATATCAAATAATTTTCTCCTACCATAAACTTTACATTATTTAACAGTGGAAATGAGAGTTTTGACAGTTTCTTTTAAATAGAAAGACGCTCAGGCGATTTCGTGTCGAGCACGTAACATGATAGCTTTTAAAGAAAGTTTCTTTTCAAATCACAAAATAAATTACTTTACAGTCAAAACATGAGGGTAAAATAGCAACATCGGAAACATATCATCCTTGAGAATGGCCCGTAAAGTGGCTGAAAGCATTTTAGGAGTTAAGAATTTTGAAACACCTATGTATTCCTTATCTCCAGCAAAACGGGAAAAAATTAAATAAAAAAATTATTAATTTCTTCATTGTCAGGAGTTTTTAACGAAACATATTTAAAAAATAGATTACTGCCAAATATACATTACCACACACACACACACACACACACACACACACTTATATATATATATATATATATATAAGTGTGTGTGTTTATGTATTTGTTTATCTGTATTCATATCATTCACAAGAATCCACACATATATATGCATACATTTCTATATGTTTATAGATAGTAAATATATTTTTGTACGCTTTTTCTATTTTCAAATACAACAGAATAAACAAAGAATATTTTTCGTTAAAGAAACAAATTAAACTTTTTAATAATAATGATAATGATAATAATATTAATAATAATATGTGCATATACATTTTCTTAAATAAGTGCAGTCGATTGACAGTAGTAATAATTCATATTTCTATAATTTTAAATTCACTACAAGTGTATTAAATTTACATGCATGTATTTGATGAAATACTAAATTATTAGTATATTAAATATGGACACACTCACACACACACACACACACTATATATATATATATATATATATATATATATATATATATATATATGAGAGGAGAAAGAAGGCATAACCATACATTGTACGTTCATATTTAATACTCGTCACGTCAGACTATTTTTATCATGCAGCCGTAATTGAAAGAATGAATTTTTCCATTCTTAATAAGTTCCAGTTATTCCTAATTGATGAATATTGCTCCAAGCGACAATCAATTAATGAAAAGCAAAGCTGAAACATCCAATTTATTTGAAAGAAGACAAAAAAGCAAGACGAACAAAAATTACACTTTCAAAATTAAACATAAAAAAAATAAAATTAAAAACTATTTGGTCATAAAGACACAAGCCGCTGCCGTTCGAATGTCCCTTCGTCTTGGCTTGCTCGAAAAGTTAGACTTGCCAGTTATTAAAATTTATAAGTAAATAAGGCTTCCTGTACTTGTAAATATATTTTCTCGCTTTATTTCAGTTTGTGAAACGGTTTTTTTATTTTGCTAGCTTATACAAACCTTTCTTATTTACAATGATCTTAATATTCTACATATCGTATCTAATCAGGACGTTGGTGTTCATAGCTCTCCACGATTTTTTATCGTTTGTAGCTCTTAATAAATCTTGTCTTCCTTGTTATCTCACCGAAACCATGTTCTACGTCTATTAACTGTAGCTCGGTAAGTTGGTTATGCGTTGTTTTTCTCAGTCTATTTTGCCTTCAAACTTTTCATATGAGTATCAAATTCTCCGATCCTTCTTTCCTTATTATATGTTTTAGAAATTTCAACTCTCCATTTGATGCTAATTTAAGTGTCCTAGTTGTTAAGTTAAGTGTCTTTTTTGTTTTCACTTTTCAAATTTCGGTTAGTACATTCAATGATAATTTTGTAATTCAATTGAAAAAAATGAATGTAAATTAGGGTTAATTGATAGGTGATACTTGAACTTGTTTTTCTTATTCTAAATAGATACATTATATTAACTGAAAAACCTTAGTTATCGCAACCACCCACTAACTTTGAGATAGTTATGTAATATATATATATATATATATATATATATATATATATATATATATATAGGTATATATGTCCAGTCCGTAAGCGGATATATATATATATATATATATATATATAAAGGTATATATGTACAGTCCGTAAGCGGTGAGGATAATCCAACATAACTAACTTAATATAATATGTAATATTAAGTGTTATATCTATATAGAGAGCTCAATGGATGCTATCCAGAGCAAATTATATATATAAAGGAAAGTGGTTATAAACTATAGTTTATTTCTATGAGCTAATTAGCTCATTTCTTCAAACCTTAAAATATAACTTTCATTTGGCAACAAAAGATTTAGCTCATAGAAATTAACTATAGTTTATAACCACTTGGAATGACGTGTTGAGTTTTCCTTTATATATATATATATATATATATATATATATATATATATATATATATATATATGTACTAGCTATTGCTCAGAGTTTTTTTAGTGGTTATCTTGAAATATTAATGTCAAGTGCTTATTCAAAAAGATCCAGTATGAGGTTGCCGTTAGGCGTAAGTTAAAAAATGCGAAGTAAATATTGGCTTTTGTTGTATTTGTAAAACAGGATTTATGCTTGGTAAATTTTGCCAATAAACAGAAATAATGTCGGTAGAATTGGAAGAACGGGGACGGGCGTTTCAGAAGCCTGTAATATAATGCAATGATTTTTTGACGCAGAAGGAATCAGACCTTGATTTACCAGTAACTCGATTTTACTTGAGTTTCAATGAAGCGTCTTGGAGAAATGCATAAAAGTGCGCAAAAGATCACCCGAAATTATGTTTGCCGTGGAATTTTGACGAACCCCGTACATTGATTCAAGTTTTTTTCTGTACATCAAAGTTTCGGATAGTGATCTACAGGTTACTCGATTCTGGTTGAATTCTCATAAGGCATCTCAGACGAAACAAATTCGTAAATTCTAAGCGTTTTGGTGATTTCTACCCTTAAATCGATTCGAAAATTATTGCGTGCATCAAACGTTCATGTCATGATCGACAAGTGACCTAGATTTGATTGAAATCAAACCAAGGGTTTCGTAAGAGTAGGGTTCGTTAGAATGGAGACACACACAAACAGATGAATATTTCCATTTATATATATATATATATATATATATATATATATATATATATCCAATCCGTAGTGACCTGGGGTAGGAAATGGTTGGTAAATTTCAATGCCTCCAAAACAAAGCTGTTATCAACTAACCACCATAGACAATCGCATCTACCTCCCATTAGCATGGGACAGGCTAGCCTCCCAGAGAGTAATATACTACGCCTCCTTGGCCTTACGCTCTCGGCGGACCTCAAATGGAATGACTATATTGAATCCATTGCCAAATCTGCTGCTATGAAAGTGGGCTCCCTGTTCAGGGCCCGGAAATTTTTCCCACCTGAAACTATTCTGCACATATACAAATCTACCATCCGCCCGTGTATTGAATATTGCTGCCATATCTGGTCGGGTGCCCCTGCTGCTCTCCTTGGGCTTCTTGACAAAATACAAAGGAGGATCTGTAACGTGGTTGATACTGACTTGGCAGACCGGCTGCAGCCACTCTCACACCGGCGTGATGTAGCTTCCCTGTGCCTCTTCTACAAGTACTTTCATGGCTTCTGCTCCGATGAGCTTAGATCACTGGTGCCGCCTAAGCACGAATTTACACTAGACACTATTATTAGCAACTAGGTCCCACCCTTTTACAGTTAAACAAATAAGATGTAACTGTAAATTCTACTCCAACAGCTTCTTTTCTCGCGCTTCCTGCCTGTGGAACTCCCTTCCACAAGTCTGCTTTCCCGACAGTTACAATCTCCAGGTGTTTAAATGTAGGGTCAATAGACACCTCCTATCACACTAACTCCCAACTATTCTCAGAACACTCTCATCTACCCAACCCTCATTCTCAGTATCCTTACCCGCCTATCACCCACCCTCTGACATTTCCTATATTTAATCAGCCTTTCTCCACTCTACGTAGCCCCCTGCGCAGTAGTGGCAGTGACATGCCTTGCTCGGGGTGAAACGCTTATAAAAAAAAAAATTTCTAAATTACTAGTACAGGTGTAACTCAATTTTATTGTACTCCTATTGAAAATTTGGAAAGTGTTTATCAATCAATTTAAAAATTATTTGTTCTATTTTGGTTTTATGTTTTCTTATACCCAAATGTGTTTTTGCTATGTTCCTTTGGCTTGATAATAATCCACCATATTCACTTGATTTGCATTAAACGAACAGTACCTTATTCGATTGCTGCAAAACGCTTTTATTAGGTAAAAGTTACTGAAAGTCAAAGTCAAGCGTTCTTCGAAAATATTCTCATTTCAAATCTTGTTGAACTTTACATCTTATAGAGAGGCAAAGATTAATGAATATATAATTGAAAAAATGTAATTGTACTGAATTCCTCGAAGATTTTTGTTTTTGTTCATTAACAAAAACAAAAATATCTATGATTCACCCTATTAGTTTTATGTTTTATTTTAATCACCTAATTTTAACTGGATAAATTTCATTGAGACTGGCGAAAATTTGATCACTACGTTGTCATGATAACAACAATGGTGGCAATTCTAATGCATATAGTTAAACAGCAATTTATTATGAAATAGAAGTCTGCTAAATTGTACCTATACAAAGAAAAATAGCACTCGTGCAAAAAGATTAACTGTCAACGATATTTTCAAGACAAACATGGCACTGAACGATGTCTACATAAATCTCTTATGAATATAATAAAGTTAACGCTGCCTGTCGAGCGTTCTTTAAATTCGTTGTGCGAAATTTTTTCAGCAATCACATGACCATGATATTCAATTCATGATCCTCTGGCTTTATTTCTTTCGAAAACTGAACAGTTTTTATCTTATCTAATCGATTCTGTCCATCTCTACTGGCGCTTATGCAGATTCTATGCGGCGGAAATTAAGGCAAAAACTCTAGAACCAAATACGATTGTTCAAAAATTTTGCTTCCAGTTCATCTTTACATGTCACTCTTTGAAGACAATCACTTTTTCTTTTCTTTTCAGAGAAAAAGTTGCACGAAAAGAATGTAATGCTAGTTTTTATATAGATGAATCGTACCAGTTTCAGGACGTCGTTAGGTTCATAGTGCGAATAAATTAGAGTTAATAATACGAGATCTAAAACAGCATTAACGTAGGACTACGATGTAAAAGCCAATGTTCTAAATGAGACTAAGTATGATGCCTACTGAAGCATAATGACTACCAAGCTTGTCTGACCAATTTCTGCACCAATTTCTGCGGATGTGCGTTGTGGTGCAGTGGATATCGGCTCGGAACGAGAAATCGGGGAGCCGAGTTCAAATTCCAGTTGAATTCATTGCATTCACTTACGCGCAAATACCCTTGGGAAAGGTATTAATCCGTCTCTTCCTTCCAGTTATGGGTTAAATAACAGGACAGATTGAGTTCTATAGCCTTGGCTGGCAACCAGTCTACCGCAGAAAGCAATGGCAACCTACTGCGAGATAATCTTCTATCTAGTCAGTCATGTCTCTTTCGAGAAGTCATGTCTCTTTCGAGACATGATCGCCCAAGCGCATTTCACGTATGGTACTTAACTGACTGAATCTAAAACTGTAGCCTGGGGCCAGAACAAAATCTATGTAATAACAACTGAGATTGTATGAGATGTTCTTTCCTTACTAGCTGCATTGTTGCTTTACTCTGGTGCTAAACTAATTTTAATTTTGTAAATAACTAAATAATACATATCAAACAATGCGTATTATTTGCTATGTAGATGTTCTTTTTGACAGGAAGTAGCATTGGCGTATCAACTTCAAATTCCTGTTCGGTTTTGCACAAAAATCCTTTGAAAAGGCAAGAAATTATCTCTTCTGCTCCAGCTATAAACTAAGGACCAGGGCAGACTGGAATCTCTCATCTTCAATAGCAACTAGTCAAATAATTATTGATTACTTTTTAATTTACTTTTTCTAATACTTTATGTCGATTTCTAGTTGATATGGGTAAATAAAACTTCCCATATCTAAGAACTTACAAAGACATTTGTTGTCATGACGTCCGCTTAATTTTGATTTCGCGTGGAAGTTCTTTTAATCATTCTTATTTGTAATGAAAATATTTAGAATGCTGGCTTGTAAGTTTGATATAATTTTGCAGTAAATGATTATTGTTAACCGAAATTTAAACATGGGGAGTTCTGTTTACCATTACGAGAAGGAAATAAAAAACGTTATTAAACAGATTTTGAAAATGAAAACAAAAATGAACAAGTAACATCCATTGTTTTTAATCACACACACACACACACACACACACACACACACACACACACATGGCATTTTTCTTAATTTCCTGTCCATTGTATCTCTGAGTGAATTTTGTCCTTTTTACTGCCTCTCCTAATCTCTGTTCTACCAAACATTTACTGTGCGCAGACAGCGTCGAAATGCAAAATGATAAATAGAAAAAAAATGTCGAATAAACAAAGAGTTAAACTGACTAAATAACCAAAAACCAGAAATGTGTCTACAATGGAATGCTTTTTATTTAGCATGCAAGTATCCTGACTGTAAATAATTAATTAAAAATTTTAAACTAATATAAAAAGTTTCAATATTTGTCTATATTTCTGGGATGTACTATTGTGACTATTAACATTATTTGCATTGTTCTGGCAGTTGTCTTCATCTTTATAGCCATATTCACAACGTTTCGGCCGTTATACGGTCTGACCTTCTTCACGTAATTGGAATTTCGAACTAAACCATTTATTTCAATCACTTGAATTGTTTTCGTTCTAGATAAAAGCGTTAGTTAGATCTACTGACTTGACCCAAAGAGTTGTGAGTTCAATACCTGATTTCAGCAGTGGTGAACAAAAAATTAAAGAGTTAAGTGAAATAGAGATAATTAAGATATCCGGAAGTAGAACGACACAATGAACGAGAACAATCTACCTCAGTGATCGATATACAGGGTTCAGTTCAAAATTCTAATCACCTGAAGATGGTCGGAGCGTACAACGGTTGAAATGTCGTGAATATGACAATGAAGATGAGGTCAACAGTACGAACAATGTAAATGTATATAATGAAAAGTTTCGATGAAAAACGAACAAACAAAGAAAAAACAAAAACAAAAAGCTTTTTAGATAATTGCTAACATTTTGGAACAAGGATTTGCATTCAAGATACAGTAAAGCCACTTTTCTTCATGTAAAAATACACTTGTGGTAAAAATAAAAATAAAAACTATTTTTATCTATGAGAAACTTGGCACTTTATCCATTCAATACTTAGTTCGTTCGACATTTTATCCATTTATCATTTTGTCTGTTCGACATTTTCTCCTCCGACACTGACCTACTACCGCCATTTACCTTCTTTGGTAGCTTATGCGATGCGAGTATACGTACGTCTTTAATATGTCTAGTGTGTGTCGATTTTATGAGCCCTCTTTTCTCATAATGTACACTGAAAATTTTAACTCTCTTTCTGATGTTTCTTTTTTGTTTTTATAATCTTACCGCCCCAATCAAGGCATTATTCTGCCACTGTTGTGCAGGGGGTTATATAGGAGGAAAGTTATGAGAAGGAGTGACAGAATAAAGGGTGTCAGGAAGCTGGAAGGAGAGGGAAGAGAATACTGCAGAAATTAGATGAAAGCAAGAAAGAGAGGATGCAAGTTAGTAAGATAGATGACAATATATATATATATATATATATATGTGTGTGTGTGTGTGTGTGTGTGTGTGTGTGTGTGTGTGTGTGTGTGTGCAGTGTAATGCCTTGTTTGGGGCGATACGATTATATATATATATATATCATCGTATCGCCCCAAACAAGGTATTACACTGCACACTGCGACTGTTGTGCAGGGGGTTACATAGGAGGAAAGTTGTGAGAAGGAGTGACAGAATAAAGTGGGGTGTCAGAAATCGGGGAGGATAAGGATGAGAATACTGCAGAAATGAGATGAGGGCATGAGAGAGAGGATGCAAGCTAGTGAGATAGGAGATGACTATTGACTTTACATTTAAATTCTTGGAGATTGTAGCTGTCGGGGAAGCAAGTAAAGGAAAAGAAATTCCACAGGCCGGAGGTGCGAGAAAAGATGCTGCGGGAGTAGAATTGGCGTTTACGTCTTATTGGTTTTACAGTAAAAGGGTAATTTTATGGCTCGGATATGTAAAGGACACCAGTGAGCTGAGTTCATCAGAGCAGAAGCCGTGTAAGTTCTTGTAGAAGAGATCCAGGGAAGCCACACTGCATCGGTGAGAAAGTGTCTGTATCCGAACTGCCAAGTCGGGATCGGTCACATTGCAGATTCTCCGTTGAATTTTGTCAACTATCCCTAGGTAGATAGCAGGAATACCCAACCAGATATGGCAGCAGTATTTAATGCACGGGCGGGTGGTAGATTTGTATATGTGCAGGATTGTTTCAGCAGGGAAAAACTTCCTGACTCTGCGCAGAGAACCGACCTTCTTATCAGCGGACTTAGCTATGAATTCAATGTAGGCATTCCACTTCAGGTCTGTTGTGAGAGTTAACCCGAGGAGGTTCAGTGTCTTACTTTCAGGGAGACTAGCCTGATTCATGCTCATGGGGGACAGAAGCGATTGTCTGTGATGGTTAATAGATAGCAGCAACGTTCTAGAAGCATTAAAATTAGTTTAAAGTAGAACATGATTAATACTTGCTGTTTTGGTTAATATTATATGGATTACAGAAAGAATCACTTTTTTTTAAAATGCAAAATCACTTATATGTGACTAGCAGTATAGCCCGGCGTTGCTCGGGTGTAATGAAAGCTTTAAAACTAATCCTTGGTCCTAGAGCTCAGACTCTTTGGATGTTGACACGAAAGACTAAAAAGCAATAGTTGTTTCCAGTTAAAACGAAAGTGTAGACTGAAAGAAAAATGAATAGATGTAAATCAAATTTTGATTTCCTCGTATGGATATCAAATTAGTTTTTTTCGTTGTAAACTGATTTTTGAAGGCTAAATAAGTTCTCTGGGTAATGGTATCATGTCTGAGACTAAGAACTACAATTATACCTACTTAGAGCCAAACCCGAAGCAAAAACTAAAATAAAAGGGCTGAAAAATCGATTTGATCAGACCCGGTATATATTATCGATTTTCTGCACTATTGTAAGAACTGCAACTTTGAAAAATCTGAATATCGTTTCTTATGTCTTTGTCTATGAGTGTATCAAATTTGATTAAAATCGGACCAATCATTCTATAAGCCGATTTTTTCGTTTATCGATTTTCGATATTTATCGGGGGTAGCTCGGCACAAAACCTAGCTAAGAACACTCGCAGACACTTATAGTACAACTGTGTAAATTTTCAAGAAAATCGGTTCAGCTGTTTCGGAGTCTAAAGGTAACGGACACACACACACACATACACACACAGACAAAGTTCCATTTATAAAAAAAGTTTAGATTTAGATCATGTCAAAGCCGATACCCACTGTGTGGTAGGTTATTGTGTTATTTCATTTTGCTTTGTCGATATAAAGCAACTTATTAGACCTTTATAGGTTCGGGGTTCCATCCTGGACATTTGCCACGGCGCTTTATACTTATTTACGTACGCTTTAGGTGATCCGTTTACAACGAGCCAAACGTTCAGACGAATGCATTGTCGATTGAACAACCTGAAATATCTTCATTACGCCTGCCTGACCAGGCATTATCACAGTCCAGGGTGTAAAACACCTATTTGAAGAATGAACGTGGGTAGTTGTGACAGAGAATCTCATTGGCATTCTACTGTGCTTATATTCGGTGTCAGCTCTTAAAAAAACGGTGGGCCGACCTCACGATTGTGACAAACAATACTGTCTGCGTCAGTTTTATTTATAAAGATGAGAAGTCTGAAGAAGTTTGTAGTTCTGGATATTGTATTTAACGAATGTGGAGTATAGTATTTTATTTACGTCTATCCGAATTATCATTATATATATATATATATATATATATATATATATATATATACGCACTCACACCCTGATTAAGCACTCTAGAAGAATGGTAGACTTTGAAAAACAGTAGCTCCTCTGGCATGTACGCATCGCTCATTCTCGCAATGAATTAGAGCACTCTGGCTATTGGGCGTGTATAATGATAATATACACTCTAAAAAGTCTGCTTTCTCCTACCGAGCGCCCATAGCCCAGAGGTAGAATCGCCGACTGACGCCAATTCGCTCGGGTTTCATTCCTGGGTTAAAGGCAAATCGTGTAACCGTGCTGATGAGCTGTGATACAGCGAAACAGATCTGTCTGCGGATGTCTATGTATATAAATCCAGGTGAAGAGGACCCAAGGTTTTACTATTTTAAGTACCCCGGTATTTATTTTATTATAAACAGTGCTCAATATAATAAATATTATAGATCTTAAACTAATCATATAATTATGAATTAATTGTACATTGCGACACGGAATTGTCTATATTTCAAAATAGATTCTTTTCATTAAGCAATGTTGGATGTTGGTCGGGAAAATGATTTACATTTAAATACAAAAAAACAAAAAAAAACATCGGTTTGCTATTTATGTATGTGGGAAGATCTCAGTAAAATCCTGTTTTACATATCTAGAAAATGTTCCTAACATTCCAGAGCAAAAAAAGCCCTATCAAGTTGCAGGCATCTGCAGAATCATACGCTTTATAGAGATGCAGAAATCAGGGTTGTTTTTTCTAGTTCACATATATTCATCGTAAAATAAAATAGATTCCTTGGCTTGTTTGATGATGTCGTGGTCGCTGATGGGGTAGTAAACTTCATCCAAAATTAAGGCTGCGATGAGATCAGTAGAAGTTATATATATATATATGGAGGAATGATAGATTTTGAAAAAAACAGTAGTTACTCACGCATTTACGTCTCGTTCATTCAGTAATGAATTTGAACACTCTAGGCTACAGGCGTGTGTTTACATCTATCTATCTATCTATCTATCTATCTATCTATCTATCTATCTATCTATCTATCTCAGTCCGTTCATATCTATCTATCTATCTATCTATCTATCTATCTATCTATCTATCTATCTATCTAGGACACAACGAATAATTCTATTTTAAAATGTCATGACGCTTAAAGAATTTTGAGATCAGTGATTTCCACGAGTTTATTTTATATATTATCTAGAAATATCCAAAACTTCTTGGGAAGGAAAGATAGAATAATTTTCCGCCACATCCTTTGGGATTTTGAATTCCAAGTATTCATCTTTAAAAACTGTCTCCAAAACCGGAGAGCTAACTGTATCCACCTATGCTATAAGAAATGGATTCTTGCTTTTTCCTAACGGCATTAATGCTAAAATTTACTCACCGGACTAGACCGAAATTTGAATTCGGCTGTACTATTCTACTTTTTGTGATGATACTCTTTACGATACCCGCACATATTACCCAGGGCCCTAAAAATATTATTTATCGGAACCCGTAAATTAATATTGATATCAAATCAGATACTGCTAATTATAAAGCTTAATTTAGCACTGTTCGGAGATACCTATGAAGATCAAATTGATTACACAGATGTTTTTTTTACAGAATAATAATATTTTGTGTAATATTCTTACCGCTCATGGTAGATTTTATCTTATTGCCGCAGTTGTTTAATAAATATTGCGTTATATTTCTGAGTCTTTTACTTTGGCTTAAAGACAGAGTTGTAAGGTTTTTTTCTCTCTATCAAACTCGCTTCATAAACAAAGGCATTTAGGAGACATTTTTTATTAATCAACATATCAATAGAATTGATGTTTTAGTCCGCTCTTCTGTGACTTCGTGTCAGATAAAATGAAGTTTATTTAAAAATCATTTCATCTAGCACAAGGTCGCTGCAATGTCAGTCAGTTAAGTGCCATACGTGATACACGCTTGGGCGATCATGTCTCGAAAGAGACATTACTGACTGGGCAGAAGATTATCCCGCAGTAGGTTGCCATTGCTTTCTGTGGTAGACTGGTTGCCGACCAAGGCTATAGAAACCAATCTGTCCTGCTATTTAACCGGGGACAGGGAGATGTGGAAAGCCATGATCGCCTACGCCCTGAAAGGACATGGCACATAAAAGAAGAAGAAGAAGAAGAAGCTTCAAAATCTTACAAGGTATTTTATACTTTCAATTATGTGCAACATCTAAGATACGATTAAAAAATTACCATACTATAACCAGGTGTATGCCTGTACAGGTAGAATAGTGGTTTGCGACGCGAAATTCGGTCTTTGCTATTGGGTTCACTACAGCACAAATGTAATTTGGAAAAGCATCAGTTCACTTTTTCCCCTGCTACATATATTTCAGATAACAAGACAGACTGAGTTCTTCAAATTTGGTTGGCAATCAGTCAAGTAGAAACACAATTTTTAATTTAACATATCCACCGCCGAAACAATTTATGTACACATATGAACATCAAACCAACCTGAACCATATACATCCAACGTACGGAGGTGAAAAAATAATTTCCCTCTTTTAGAGGCTTTCAATGTGATATCCACGTGTAACATTTATCCCCTCTTCCTCTATTTATTCTTACAAGTTATTAAGGAATCCTGAAATAATCTCGTGGATTCTAATCCAGTAGCAGTACCTCCTTCAGTCAGTCAGTTAAGTGCCATACGTGATACATGCTTGGGCGATCATGTCTCGAAAGAGACATGATTGACTGGGCAGAAGATTATCCCGCAGTAGGTTTCCATTGCTTTCTGCGGTAGACTGGTTGCCAACCAAGGCTATAGACCCCAATTTGTCCTGCTATTAACGCATAACTGGAAGGAAGAGACGGATTAATACCTTTCCCAAGGGTATTTGCGCTTAAGTGAATACAATGGATTCAACTGGAATTCGAACTCGGCTCGCCGGTTTCTCGTTCCGAGCCGATATCCACTGTACCACAACGCAGCGGCTGATGAAATCGGAATTTCTTTCATTTTATGGCAGGTAGTTTTACTTTTAACTTTATGACATTAATAGATACCTCTGTTATATTACTATCTAAACTTATTTATAAATGGAACTTTATCTGTGTGAGTGTGTATGTGTGTGTCTGTGGTGCGTGTGTCCGTTACCTATAGACTCCGAAACGGCTGAACCAATTTTCTTGAAAATTATGAAAAAATCTTACTTGATATCGATACCAGATAATCAAAATTTGACTTACATCCATTCATTTTTCTTTCAGTCTACGGTTTCGTTTTAACTGGAAACAACTATTGCTTTTTAGTCTTTCGTGCCAACTTCCAAAGAGTCTGAGCTCCAGGACCATAGATTAGTTTTAAAGATTTCATTACACCCGAGCAACGCCGGGCTATACTGCTAGTATTACTATATATGATATATAAACCTTATGTAATTGTTACGGGACCTACCTTTTTGTACCATAATGAACTCTTTTGATTATTATAAATACCGGGAGACTGTCTGAAGTCAGACGATTGAATGTAGAGTTGAGTTGTTTGAGTCTCCCCGTTCTACACTTGGCAGTCAGCCTGACGTGTAACACTCTTGCAAGTTGTGTTTTCTTCCGGACCTATTCTGGGTCCACAACAGTAATCAAGGAAAATATTGTTCTGTTCTAGTTTTCAAAAAAATATTTCATAAGTTTAACTGCATATGATCATTTAAGGCCAAAATTTAATTTCTTAATAGATATGAATTAATTAAAATATGATATTTGTTATTCTACTTTCACAATTGAATACATGGTAGATCATGCACAGTATTTTTGCATATACATGTTTGAGGCGGTGATGTGTGTTTTATGCTGTGGTTTTGTTGATGATATATTTTGGAATATAGTTTGAATTCTTTAAGAAAATGTCTGATATTAAATGGATTAATGCTATGAAAGTTGCTTATTTGATTTTGTTTATTGAAATTAATCACTTGGTTTATTTAATGCCAAAATCAAAATATTTCGAACACGTTTTTATGTCTTCTGCTCAATATAGTTTAAAATGAATTGTATGAATTCAACTACACATAAAATCTATTGGCTATTTTGCTATAAAATATATTACAAGTAATTCTATCAAATTGTATTGGTGGTCGTTTTACTATAACTTTGCACTGTTGGTCATTTTATGATATAAAAATGTATCGTAGGTTATTTTACTGCAAAAATTTGATTTTATGCTTTCATAGTATTTTGCTTTTGTTTAATGTTTCACTATTTGCCCATAACTCGGACCATGACAGGTGCTATCATCCCAGGTCGCTGATAACGACGGCAATTAAATGCTTCAATATCCCGATCATAGGCCTTGCTGCAGGATGTAGTTTATCGTCACACCCAGGAATGTTTCCAAGAAGAGAAATTTGGCATATTTTGAGAATCAGTGTTCGAAATCCAATTTGTTATACGGAGCTCGAGCTCCTTCTACTGGCATCATTAGAAAAGATGCAATATCAGTAACCACATTAATTAGAAGAAACGTGAAGAAGGATACAATGGACCGAACATGTAAGTAATGTGGAGTTTTTAAGGAAAATGAAAACAAAACATTTTTGTAGCACTTTCATTTTTTTCAAACTTCTTGCACATTTTATCTTATTCATTGGCATAGCTAGCTAGTCGGAGCTGCAATCTTGAGACTGTTAATGCGTTTGTTTTTTGGAGACTTTAGAATACTGAGATACCGCAGTTTGGGGCTTCCTTTTCAATTTATTCACCTTGCCATTTCTGTGCATTATTTGGATTTTTTTTATCACCGGCAATGTGGGCTCTGAAAGAATCCCAACCAGGGATTTTTGAAAACCGTACAAACCAACAATCAGGTCCATTACAGCTGCTGCGAAAAAATAGTTTCAGATTGAGGGGGATTTGCGTTAGACTCCAGCGGGCCTCAAGAGCACTTCTCCTCTGGGCAGAGAAAAAAAAAGGACTAATAATGTTTCATTTTCAAAAAGTTGGTTTCCTTACTTGTCACAATGACGTTGTATTTATTCCCGCCTGTCTCGAAGATGTTTGGAATGGAAGTGAAGGCTTCCAACCTTATATTCTGGAGTAACACTCACCCACTGACTATACTCCAAAAGATATATCCCTAAGTGATTTCTGGGAATATAGTCAGGAATCGCGTGACTGTTACCATGTATGTGTATGTTTTCAATTACAGATAAAATGTATTGTTGGGAATTTTACTAGCAATATGTATTGTTGTTATTTGTTTTAATGTATAAGTGCATTGATGGTATTTTCACCATAAAAATAAAATTTTATTTGTTCACATTGTTTTGTTTGTTGGTTCAATACTTGCTCATATCTGGGACCCTAACAGGTGCTACAACACGAGTCAGAGCAGAACTGGGAAGAATAGCAATCGAAAAGTTGTTTCACGTTCTTCAAAATATCCAATCTTCTGATCAGAGGTCTTGTTGCCGGATGTACTTTACCGTTATAGCAAGGACCATTAAAAAGAAAAATAAAGGAGCTGTTAATAAAAATTCAATGCGTGGAATTTGTTCAAGTCGAATTTGGGTTAAAATTATGTATTAATAAATGCTTACGTCAAATCTCAGGTTTGGAGTTTAGATCTCCCCACGAAGGCAACATCGTTCTAAAACTATAAACAAGAACCTACATAGTTTTATGTTATAAATGATATATTTTATCAGATTGTGAAAAACCTCAGTACTTTTGTTCAAATTAATAAAAATTTAAATTTAAATTTTTATGGCAGTGAATGCGGGACAATTTTCTCACAGAATTAGAGACTTCAGGTAAGAGAAATGTAGTTCTACAGAGGGCTGCTAAGATTGCCGTAGATTAAAAATGTGAGAAACGATGACGTTTTAGAGAAAATAAGAAACGAAAAGAAGACTTATACGTAGCATTAGAATTTGAAATTTGACATTTCTAGGAATATAATGAAGAAAGGAACTTTACAGAATTTGCCATTTGCAGGACATACTAAAGAGAAAAGCAAAGCAAACCTACCTATAAAACTTGTGTATATGGTTGGCAGGACAGGAATTAGGAGATATAGCAAAAAAAAAAAAAATTACTAAGCCCTACAAAGCATATGAAGTTGTGGAGAGCCACGTCCTGAAGAGCTATGGTACATAAAAGAACAAAAAGAGGAAGAAAGAGGAGAATGAAGAGCAGTCTAATAATAATAATAATAATAATAATAATAATAATAATAATAACTCACTATTAGAACTAGAGGAAAATTCCGACATTCACTTTGTTTATAAAGACCTCATTTTTAAGCGTTAAATGCTTTTTACCCCCCCCCCACACACACACTTTTATATTAACTTATTGTATCATACTGTGAAAAATTCCAACCCAAAAGTTATTAAGACACCATTTGTTTTAGACACATAAATCAGTTTGAATGAATTCTAACTAGTATCGCGATTTTTCTTCACTCTCCTCTTCATCAATGCTACATAATAACGAATAATCCATAATAACCAATGATATATAATAATCAATGCTGTATTTAAAATTTGTTTGGCACCATCATTTTTCCAAAAGATTATCAATTGCAATTTACAGCGAAAAATAATAATAGTGGAAATGCTATATTCAAGATAAATCTCTAAATAATTATTTCACTCTTTTCAGATTTATATTCTCATGTGCGATGTTTTTATCATTACGATTCTGTTGAAATAAATATGCATAGGCAAGACAAAATAGAAAATACTAAGTTATGTAAGGTTAAAGCGTTATGGTTCTGACCAATAGAGTCAGAACTCTTACGACCCGAAATGAGTTTAGATGGGTTGAATCTGTGGGAATGGAATCCTTGCAGTGATGCATTATCTTATTTTACGTGCTAATATAAGAATGAAAGCAGCAGATTGGTCAATATATTTTCCTCGTCAAAATTATTTGGTTTAGGCATGAAGCAGACAAGAGAGAGAGAGAGAGAGAGAGAGAGAGAGAGAGAGAGAGAGAGAGAGAGAAAACATATGTAGATGATATTCGTTCTCTTTATTTCCCTCCCGCTTTTCTAATAAACGATGTTTTTCACCTAAAATTAAGTAAAAAGAAACACAATGATTTGGTCTGTGATGCATCGTTGGGGTCACTCCTGAGGAACTACCAATAGACGACAGAATTCGGAAATAACACACAAAGCAACAATTATCGAATAACGATATTTTACATCAAAATCTTTTTTTTTTTCAGTGGACTGTAGCTTAACAAATATGGTGAGCATAACATTCCACATAATTTTTCGTCGATTATTTAGTTATTATTTATGAATTGCCATAACATATTAGCAAAGATAGTGAAGTTGTTCCCCCACGTCTATGAACTGAAAGTTTTACTTCCCCTAGGCTGATTTCAAAGACTAGACAGCCTAGTATACTTCTTTTTCATGCCACATTTGGCCCTGTCTTTTGTTCTTTTATCCGTTCTAACAGTATTAAATTCTCCAGACCCACCTTCTTCATTTCGTGTCCCAGGAACTTCATCTGCCTCTTCCTGATGTTAAGTATGAGTTTTCTGTTTATTTGCATCCTCTCCAACACCTTATCGTTGCTCTCATGCTCAGTCCATGTTATCCTCAGCATCCTTCTGTAAAACTACATTTCTGCTACCTCAATCCTCTCCTTCATCCTTGATGAGATCGTCCAACATTCACTTCCATACAGATTGACAGATATCACATAGCAATTCAGCACTCTTTAATTTGTTTACAATGAGATTTTAGCCATGCTAATGAGTCTTTGGATCTCAACGTCGCACTTTCCATCCTCTCCATAGTTGTGAGGTCAAATGAGATCGGGTTATGTCTTTCCAAAGGCCTAAGTGAAAAAAAGAAAAAAGCTTGGACTGAAATTAGAATTCAACTCGACGACTCCAGTGCTCGCTATGATAATAAAATAATGACTCGCTTACTAAAGCGGCTAACCAATAAATCTTTAGACGCCTGCCCAGGTATACTTGCATTTGTACATCACGGGATCCTGCAGTTTATTCTGCAACTTTACTGCACAAAACTTATTTGCGGTTTGAGGGAAAGAGCACATTATTCGCATGGTCAACAATCTGAACAAGGCCAGTAGGCTCAGATGCTTAGTCACGACAGAGTTGTGATTCCGGGCTAGCCCAACCATCGGTTGGGCTAGCAAATTTAAGCCACAGGGTTTGACTCATTTTCGAAAAAAGCTGTACGCTGGAATCAAGAAATAACCGTTTTGATATATCGATCATGCGTAATATTCGAACTCTTACCTTATTTTAAGAAAGCGTTCGTAAGATTTGTACTTCAGTTCTCATGGCCGGAAAGCGTTTGTGATATTAGAACTTGGATCTCAAGGTCGGAAAGCGATCGTTACATTCGAACCCAGATGTCATGGTCGGAAAGTGATCGTATGATTTGAGCCCGGATCTCATGGTCGTAAATGCGATCGTTCTAGCTCGATAATTGTTACGTTATCCACAAATAGAGAAGACGTTTATTGCCTCAGTTTTTCATCGGGAGCATTATCATTATTACTTTTTGGACTCGCTCTTTTCTTTCATTTCATTTTCATAGCTTCTCTATCACAGCTTATAAACTGAACGATTTTTAAGCTTTTCCTCAAAAGAACTTCTAAGATTTTCGGTGACGTGAAGAAAGAGAATTTATTTTTTAATTATGAAATAACTACCAAATGTAAAGAAAAACAATCAGTCAGTTAATTGCCATACGTGATACACGCTTGGGCGATCATGTCTCTTTTGATCCATGACTGACTAGACAAATGATTTTCTCGCAGTAGATGTCCATTTCTTTCTGCGGTAGACTGGTTGCCAACCAATGATACAGAACCCAATCTGGCCTGCAATTCAACCCATAGCTGGAGGAAGAAAAGATTGATTAATACCTTTCCCCAGGGTATTTGCGTGTAAGTAAATGCAACGAATTCAACTTAAATTCGAACACGGCTCTTCGATTTCTCATTCTGAGCCGATATCTATTGCGCCACAACGAAAGAGCAATGGTTTTCTTTAAAAAAAAACCATGGGCGGTAACAATAAATAATTTGTTTAAAGAAATAATAGCGAATAAACGTAATAAAGCCAAGAGTTTTGATCGCGCCTTGATTTAAAGAGCCTGCTTTTTGACTTCGGAATTCGACTTCGTACTTGCATACAGTCAGTGATAAAGGCATAATTAAAGAGATGAAAATCGATAAGGACAGAAAAAGATCAAAACTCTACAAAACAACATTGATGACTCCTACTTTTATTCCCATTAGCGCCATTCACAAGTAATAATCTGCGGTAAAAAAGCCCGAAAGCAAGAATAGAGGAAAAATCTAATCTGATCAAAAACTCATCATATCTGCTAATCATTCATCATCAGCACTTCAAGTTTGTGGCATTTGCACATATTCCCTATTCATTTGAATTTTACAAGGGAAGAAAATTGAAATCGCTATCATTTATTTATATTTAAATGCTACCACATGAGCATTAGGCTTCCTTGGCGTCTGGTACTCGTAAGTAAGGCTCGTCTAATTGAATAATAGTAGTAGGTTTGACCGCCATACAAAATTCGACATTTAAAGTGCTATACGTGATACACGCTTGGGCGATCATGTCTCGAAAGAGACATGACTGACTGAGCAGAAGATTATCCTGCAGTAGGTTGCTATTGTTTTCTTGTGTAGAATGGTTGCCAGCCAAGCCTACAGAACCAAATCTGTTCTATTATTTAACCCATAACTGGATGGAAGTGACGGATTAATACCATTCCCAAAGGTTTTTGTGCGTAAGTGAATGCAAGGATTTCAACTGGAATTCGAACTCGGCACCCCGGTTTGTCGTTCCGAGTCGATATCCACAGCACCACGACGCACATCCAAATTCGACATTATAAATCCTATAAGAAATCAATTCCTTCATTTATGTGTTGTATCACTTCCGGACTCAGACGATCATGACACTTCACAACTTCCTTTTCTTTTGTAATTCTATGCATTATTTGTCTCATTAATATCTATCTGAGTCCCTGTTATGCAATCTATTTATACAAGTTCGTTATGTGGATTACACGTATACATGACCAGTGAGTGTCATATTCTCCAGGCTTTTTTTTTCTTATGTGCTCTTGAAATTTCAAGCGACTTGTTCGGTTAGGAAGTAGAAGTGTCTTTTTGTTTTAATTTTCCGCAAAACCTCGTCTTTACTAATATGTTTTCTCTGTAGCATTCTCAGCACCCTTCTGTAGAAATACATCTCTGTTGCTTCACGGCTCTTCTTGATCAGTGATCAAATCGTTCAACATTTCCTCATATACAGGAGAATAAATATTAAATAAAACTTGTGCACTCTTATCTTTGTTTTTAATGAAATGTTCCAGTTTCAAGATATTTTGCTGAGGGAAATCTTGCTATTGCAATTACTATGACACACTTTTCATTGTCTGTTATAATACTTCCGAGATTGCTATGTTTCTGTACTTGCTTGATTTCGATGTCTCTAGTTTGCAGCTCGCATATTGAACTGTTCCATCGCAATTCTTACGTTCTCTGTACATTCTTGATTTTGGTGTCATAATTTCACAGCTAGCATATTCGGCTCCTCCTCTTGCTAATGGCCATTATTAATTCAATATATTTTATTCTTTACCGAAACTGACAAACTGTCGTTCTACGGATGTTGTCATCATTTTTTATGTCCAGCACCCATAAGAGGATTTACAGCATTAACACAGCAGTTACGTATTTAGCTGAACCACACATGAACAAACTTTACAGTTAAAAGTTATTTACGCAGCACCATGATTATCGACTCGGGAGATGAGACTGGCGTGTCGAGTTCAAACTTCACTCAAGCTTGTTGTTTTTGCTTTTGCACAAATTTCCATGGAAAAAACATGAATACTTTCCTTCTGTTAATAGCTAAAACTAAATAACAAGGTAGAGTAGTTTCTCTAACTTTGGTGACAACCAATAAAGTAGGAAAAACACACTGAATTCCAAATCTGTTAGGTGTTTGGCTATCATAATCATCATTATCAGCATCATCCCCATTACCCGGTATGAACATAGGGTCGTGGCACAACTGTGTCTCTTAGCATTACTTTCCATATATCTCTGTTGCCGGTCAATGACTAAGTCTCTGGGTATTCTTTCAGTCTACTCACTGACATCGTCAGCCAATGTCTATCTCTTTGTCTTTTGTCTAAGTTTCGAATTCTAGGTTGAAAATGGAAAGATTGTTTGCTTTTGTGAAATGACTATAATATTTCAATTTTCTCTTCCCCAGTTACAGGGTCATCTAATGGCTCGCAACTAGACCACATAAAACCTACAGAAACGACAAAGAGTGCGCTGAGCCTTAAGCCCTATTCTTCACAAGAGAGTCTTCAGAATTAATATATATGCTACATCTTTTGAGGGCTATAAAATCGAACATTAGAGATGCTGTCAGACAAGTACGATTGTAAGATCAGAGAAGACCCTTAAGGTTATGAAAATTATTGGACGATTCATACTTCCTCTCCATGAAAAATCTGTAGCTGTACTTCTCGCTTATTTAAAATTTGGAAAAAAATCAAGAAATGATTTAGCTCCGTTTTTTTAGGTTTATATATGCAGGGTTGGTTTTGATTAATCAAAAGAAACATAATGTCTATTGTAAAAGATGAGCTGATTCTCTCACTCCAAACGGGTCTACCTGTCACGTGTGAGCGTTTGTAATTGTTTATGTTTATGTCTGTGATTTTTGGTAAATGAAGTACATATGTTCATACTATTGAATGTAAACACACACACACACACACACACACATACTCTCTCTCTCTCTCTCTCTCTCTCTCCCCCTCGCTGTTTCAGATTTTAAAATAAGACATTGAAATAAAAGACTCCCCGCCTACTCAGTCTAGACAACCTCTATCGTGGGTTGAGCAATAAAAAAAACAGAGAAAAAGAAACGAAACAGAAAAAAAAAACTCTTCACACCTTCTTGTCCTTCAAGCTGTCATTACTTACACACATGTATAGCTCAGGAGTAAAATGAAAGAATAAATAAAAATAATCAACTTTTTTTCTTTCCCCTTCGTCGATAGGGACTTTATACCTTCTCGATAATTTTGCGAGGCTCTTTGAAGTCATTTTTTTACGATTCCAAAAAACTTACTTATTTGAACTGAATATATTTTCCAATAAAGGTAGTAATTTAAATAGGCAAACAGTTTATATTTGAAATTTGATCGTGTTCTGTAAGCGAAGTGAAATGTGTCGAACTCGTATGAACAAATATGGTTCAGAAATCAAGAAAGAAAAACTCTTCAAAGAAAATAAATATTTATATTTCAGAATTCAAAATTTGTCAAACGACAGAAAGAAGACATTAGGGTTGTTTAGAAATTATCTATAAAAGTAGTTAAAGTTTAGAAAAAATTAAATAACCCCGAAATCTTCCAGAGACTGAGATATTTAGACAGAGATTAATTGATCACTGAATGAAATCCTGCTCAACACTTTTGAAATATATTACAGAGTTTAAATAAGAATTACAAAAAAAAAAAAAAAGTTTGTAAAATTTTCTCTATATTTATTGACGTATTCTTTCATTTATAGTAACTTTATAGAATTATTATTCAGACATTAAATTATTTTCATTGAGGAAATATCATGTAACTGCTTGCTCAAATCAATGGGGAAAAATTGTTTTGATCAAGTGAATCCTGTGGGTTTTAGCGAAGATCATACTTTTTCGAACTTTGTGAACTGGCGCTACAGAATCCTAAAGAAAGAACTGCATTAAACAGCAGAAACCACATCTCTTGAAGACTTTCAGCAGTTAAAAAAACATCATCATCTAAGGCAAAGAAAAAAATGAGGAAATATAGGCGAGATATTGACGTTCTACTCGCCTTTAAATAAAGGTTTAGGAAGAAAACACCCATCAATATTGAAAAGAGAGATAATAGCTACTGGACACAATAAACCCATTTTTTTGAAAAAATACTTTAAATGTAAGATTTTATCAATTTCTACTGACAGCCTACTCAAACAATGAATGCCGGGTGTTTCCTTATATGAAAACGGATAATACTTCCATTATCATTGCCTTCTAGATAAATTGAGTATTCCATTATAAAATAGAGAGTTCAATTTTGAGTAGATGAATTCCTCGCTGGATGCTTAAAAAATCTTATATAAAAAAGAGAAGTAAAAGAGGAGAAAAATAACATGAAGCGTAAAATGTAAAGGTTCGAGTCCTGGAGAAAACATCTCGACAAATATAATATTGCACCTCCGAATTTTAAAAATAATATTATGCATTTAAAAGTAGGTGGTTATTTTGCAAGAAGATAATTTCTCTACTACTTCCCCATCTAAACGAATCAAAATCTCGTTGTAGCGCTTAGCAGTAATTGTTTGTCCGTGTTCTAGCAATCTTCTCTGTTATAATTCTACCTCTGTGCTATGGGCGCTCGGTGGAAGGAGGCAGACTTTTTAGCGTGTATATTATCATTATACACGCCCAATAGTCAGTGTGATCTAATTCATTACTGAATGAGTGATGCGTACATGCTAGAGTAGGTAGTTTTTCAAAGTCTACCATTCTTCCAGAGAGCTCAATCAGGGTGTGAGAGCGTAAATATATATATATATATATATATATATATCCCTCCTGTTAAGCTCAGTGATAGAGAGAGAGAGAGAGAGAGAGAGAGAGAGAGAGAGAGAGAGAGAGAGAGAGAGAGAGAGAGAGAGGAGAGATGATAGATAAGCAGATTCGTCTCAGTTCATTAGAGAGACATTAGCGAGGCAGCATTGGCTCAGTTCATTCTCTTGACTATTAGGACGAGGAATAAGTTCTCGCTGTTTTCTAACGTTCCTCCAACTGCGTTTATGTAGCTTCAGATAGTAACGAATTCATAAGAAAGTACTATAACCAAGTTTGAAATTCAGTGTATGTTATTACGGCGAAGTGTAAACAAATTTGTTTTTCATAGTGCTAAACATGTCAGATGTCCAGCCAAAAAATGTGCATTTGCAGAGAATTTTACGGTACCTCTTTAGTAAAAAAAAAAAAAATCTACAGTTGAAACACAAAGAATTCTTGTTGAGACATACTTTGACCATGCTTTGTCGGAAACAACATGCAAATATTGGTTTAGACGTTTCAAAAATAATTTGATGTTGAAGATAAAGAACGCTATAGTGTACCAAAAGATTTTGAAGACAAGATTGAGGTCATTACTTCATGAAGACTCATTTCAACAGCAAGCCGAACTTGTAGAATCATTAAGAGTTAATGACACAGCAGTTTCGAAACGTTTGAAAGCATTAGAAATGCATTAGAAATGCTTCAAAAGCCAGGATATTGGGTGCCGTACGAGTTGAAGCTGAGAGACATCGAACGGCGTCTTGTCACGTGCGAACAGCTACTTCAACGGCAGAAAAGAAAAAAAATTGCCATGTATCGTGACTGGTGATGAAAAGCGGATACATTGCGGTAACCCTAAGTGTAGAAGGTCGTGGAATAAACCTGGCTATGCATTAACATCGGCGCCAAAACCGAATATCCATGTTTCAAAGCTTCTCTTCTGCATCTGGTCGGATCAGCTGGGTGTTATTAGCTGCCCAAACTTATTGAAACCATCAAGGAGGATTGCTATCGACTATAATTGGTGCGGATCAGCAGAGCATTTACAAGAATAACGATCGGCATACGATCAGAGATACGACAAAGTGATTTTGCAACATAATAACGCCATGTTGCAAAACGCCTAAATGGGAAGTTCTACCCTATCCACCGTATTCATCGAACATTATCCCGTCCTATTATCACTTGTTCCAATCGATGGTACATCGCCTGGCTGAGCTTTATTCGGACTATTGTCTTCATCTTTGTGGCGTTTCGGGCGTTGTACACTCCGGCCTTTTTCAGGTGCGAGGAATTACGAACTGAACCCTTTATTACAATCACTAAGTTATATCATTCTAATTCTATGCTCGATTGGAAGTCATGAGTTATCTCCCTCTAACCTTACAAGTTACTTATTCACCCCTGCTGTAGTCTGGTATTGAAGTCACAACTCTAAAAGCCAAGTCAAGAACTAACCAAAGTCTATATTCACTGGGACATGTGTCTGGAGAACCTGAAGAAAGCAAGAGCGCACAACGGCCAAAACGTCGTACAAATGGTCACAAAGATGAGGACAATAGTTCGATTAGTGTAAATAGTGTAAACAATTTCCATGTTCTAGCTTTTTTAATATCTTCAATTTTACTATAGGAGTTTCATATGCACCTTTCCGTCAACAATAGTATTTGAAGAGGTTGAGTCACTATAGATTGTATTATTAAGATATAGTTTATGCTGACACAACGCTCCTTAAGGGTGTTTTTAGTACTTCTAGTAACATGTTTGATAAGACTTGGATTTTCTGTAGTGGAGATGATAGCTTGGTATACTATAGAATTTGTAACGCATCTATTTTTCAGAGGACATTCGTTTGGGTTACGACAATTACAAGTACTAATATTAGTGTCGTAATTTTAATAGGGTGGTTTTGATTGCTAATCTTGTTATATTGTTTTAGGATTTTATTGTGTAATTTATTATCAGTTCAAGATTATCAATGCAGCTATAATTAAGTTTAAGTGTATTATTATTAAACATTTGCTAAGGGTGTTATTAGTAGGGAAGTATTTCTGAACAAGATTAAGGAATTTATTGCCTAAATTATTACTAACCATTTGGTTAAATGGTGATGCGTTTTTAAATTATTTTTTTATTTCTATTAAAATTAGCTAGAAAGTACGAGGCCGAAGTTCCACAAGTATGAACTGCGAGAAAAGTCGCATTAATTTATTTTTCCGTGCAAAAACATGATCCGTCATTTTTCATTATGCATCGAGTTCTACCCAGTTACTCGAGTGATTATAGAAGTACGCAAATAAGTGTTGATTGCCGAATAACGCGAAATTTCATTAAAAAAATAAATTTTATCGAATTTTTAAATTTCTGATGAATTTAAATATATTTAAAACGTGATTATGCAATCCTTTCAAAGCAGTACACTACTTTGAAGAACTTCAAATTTTGCTTGGGAAGCAGAACTCTTTTATGTTTGTCCTGTTGCTACCAGTATTGACACACCTTATGTTAACTCGTTCACTCGTAAAAAAAATCGGGAAACTTTTTTGTGAATAATGTTTTAGATTAGTGTTCCTTGCAACTTTCTTCAACGAACGTATCGCTTATTATTTTCAACTTGACTTTTTATTCTGAATTTTAATTTTAATTGTATTTTATTTAAAATTTTACAAGTTTAATTTTTTTCTTCATGTAATATTTGGATATTTAAATTTTTACGCTTCATGACTTACGCCCTTTTGATTTCTTTTTCCTGCATATTTTGTTTTTATTCTTATTATTGTTTATTTTAATGTTTTATTTTAAATTTAAATTTTAAGTTTTTATCTACAAGTAACCTTTGATTATTTAATTGTTTAATCTTGTTATTAAAAAGCAGTAGGTTAAATTTGTAAGATTTAATTCTGATGAACATCGAGTGAATTTAAATTCAATTCTGTTAAACTGTAATTTTGAAATAAGCACTTGATGATTGCATAACACATGAACATTCGAGTCATGCCGTAGACGTAGAATAATATGTATATTGTTTAATGTATATATAATACAGCTCTGTTTTATTATCATCTGAAAAATAATACTATACATATGTGCACCATCATATGAATATTTATTAATTTACATGACTATATATATATATATATATATGTAAAGTAAAAAAAATTTCATTTAACTAATTAATGTTATGTTGGCATCCCGACTCCAGAGTTTTGTAGAAGGTCCAGTCTGTACACTCGTCATATATATGAAATCGCTAATAATATCGTATCTCTCTCTCTCTCTCTCTCTCTCTCTATATGTATATATATATATATATATATATATATATATATATGGTATTATTAGCAGTTTCATTTTAAGGAAATATTCATTGACCGAGCAGGCAGTATTATTCGCGCTTAAAATTTATAAAATATTTCTTTTAAAACAACATTTCTGGAAAACCAGTTTCTCAGATGCACTGTTATTGGTTTTTTAAGTTGGATGAGTGTTGTTAATCGCTAAAAACTACAGGCTTCATTGCAAATTCGAGTCATTGATCTAAGGAATCAATTGTATATAGCTAATTGTTCTTTATAAAACGGAAAGAGACAATTTATTTTACGCTACTTATTGTAGGTCAATATCGGTTTGAAGGAAGTATGATCTATCTATCTATCTATCTATCTATCTATCTATCTATCCCAGCACTTTTTGCCTATCTATCTATCTATCTATCTATCTATCTATCTATCTATCTATCTATCTATCTACACCAGCACTTTTTGCCTATCTATCTATCTATCTATCTATCTATCTATCTATCTATCTATCTATCTATCTATCATGCTTTTAAGTCTTTTGTTCATCTTATTCTGGCATATGACCAGCTCTATACTAAGTATTTCATCGTCTCCTGATGAACACTGTTGACCTCTACTAGTTCTTCCTTTCTAGTTACCTATAAGTTCTTGTTTTTCTCTCATGATTTGCGCACCATAGTATAAGTTGGAGTGCAACTTTCTGTTCACTTCAGCAATGACCAGTAAACCACACTCACCTTTCAAATATTGTGTTCATAAACATTGGTAGCTTACTATATAATCCTTCACTGATTATTTATTTTTATTTACTGCTGTTTTAAATAATCTTTCCAAGTGCTTTTGGAATATTCAACTAATTGACTCGTAGATGAGGACGGATTGCACCGTTTATCGAAAACGTTATACTTTTAAACTTTTCCTTTCTGACTACCTTGATATGGCTTACGGCCACGTTGAAATATTGGTTCCCATGCGATCATAGATGTTAAGCAACATCAGGCAGGGCCAGTATCCAGAAAGCTGATAGGATGGGAATACAATGTAGTGTAAACCTTAGCGGCTCAGAAATGTAATTCGGAGAGTCGAATTTATATTCCACTCAAGTTCGTTATATTTACTTACACTTTGGAAAGGTGGTAATTAATCTCACCTCCCCCCACCTGTTGGGCAATTAGAATAACTTTTATCAGTAACTCATTATTATCGCCAAAACAATCTCTTACAAAATTTAAATAATATTTTCTTGCTTTTAAAAGTTTAATAATCTTAAAAAAAAAGAAATAAATTACTCAGTCAATCAGTTTGACTTCCAGATAGTTCTATTCATCTCGTTGTAATTCTTAACTTCTATATCATTTTTTTGCGTGGGTTGGCTTTCAACTATTAAAAATATGATCAAATTGAATAATCAATGTACCAAAATATTGTGATGCACCGATATTCTAATTAAGAAACGCTTGACTGCTATACAAGTAGAAGAGTGTTGTACAAATATTTGATAGAACTAAAAGACGCCTAACTTGAAAATCAACATTTCAAATCTTATTTTATTTTATCTGGAATCAAATCCTGATCAGCAGAAAGCGGAACTTTCTTAAAAACAAATTCTTGTATGTGCTGTATTTCTTGTATATCATGGGTCTCTACAATTTCTTGTACTTTGTAGCTGTTAATAAATGTTGACTTTTTACTATTCCTTCTAAAACCTGCTTTTTCCAAATCTCTGTGTTCAATTTGTCCTGTGAAAATCAAATTTTAGAAGTTGTCTTTATTTATTAGGCACTCTATAAATTTCAACTGTATTTTTCTAATGCTAAGAATAAATGTGTTTTTGTTTCCGTTTTCTCCCAAAAAGTTCTTTGCTATTCAGATGTTCGGTCCATGGTATTATCAGCATTTTTCTGTAGAACCACATTTCTGCTGAAGAATTTTCTTCATATGTGTAGAGATTGTTAAGCATTCATTTTCATTTAGGAGAACTGATATTACCAGACAGTTTAGTGCTCTTATTTTTTCTAGCGAACACTTTGCTGTTTCTTAATCATTTGTTTAGCTTTTGGAAGTCATTTTTGCTATCCCAGTGCACTTTCGGATTTCATCGTCTCACTTTCCGTAGTAATTTTAATTTTATTTCCAAATTTAAACTTAATTTAATTGCTAGAGATGCCGATAAAGTTACTTCAGATTATTCCTCCATAAACATCTATATTTTAAGATTCCAAACTTTAAAATCCTGGTTTGCAAGTTACACTGCCTCTCTTTTGCTACTAATAAGAGTTCAATTGTCATTGACTAATTCATAGTTGTGAAGAGTTCAATTGTAAATGACTAATTCATAGCTGTGACCTTGAATCTAACTTAAATAATTTTTGTAAATATTGATTTAAAAATATATTTTACCTTTACTAGCGAATAATCTGATTTATCCACGGTTAATTCAAAAGCTGCTAGGAGTTATTTTCGTTACGAAGTACGTAGGGTTAAAAATGAAAGGGGAAAAAAGCGAATTGTTGAATGGCCGATCCCAGTACAATCAAGCTTTAACAAACATAACAGCATGAAGAAATGACGTCATTACCAGTCGAGCCCGGCCACTGACCACATCCCGTTTCTCCTTTTCTAAACCACTAATGGAACGCAGCATCAGGCCAATCCTTATTTAAAGGATCGGCAAATCTCTTTCATACGCTGTACCGTCCCTGCTTGGGAGGATTCCAGGAGTTTTTCATTTGATCCAACTGCATTTGATCCAAAACATTGTTTGATCCAGTTGTGCTTGATATCGTAAAAAAATAGCAAGCAAGAAAGAATGGTTAATTTTCTTTTTCTTTTGCATGCATAAAGGTTTATGTTTGTTTGTATGACTCATCGATATATGACGTTTCGAATACAGGGCGATCTCAAAAACACATTCACGCAAACACATGTTGATGCTTTGCCGAGGATTAAAAACTGGGCTGTTATAGAGAAAATCTTCTGACGAGGAAACATATATATATATATATATATATATATATATATATATATATATATAATTGATTTAAGGCAATGAATATAGGATTTAGTAAATTCTTTCTAGCTTTCCTGTACCTTTTCCATAAATTCTTTCATAGTAATTGTTCTGATGAACTTTGCTCTATGATACCAAGACTTTATGAATTTAAATGCTCTACTAGATTTTCCGTAAGCTCTCATCATTTTAAAATTAAAGTGGCTCAATGTAAGAGTAATTTTTATATTAACAGTTTCTTCTCTCGTATATCTCGCTTGTTTTTTTTAGTTATTTCAACCAAAGCAGGATCACTAGTGTGTAGGGGGTTACAGTAAGAGAAAAGACTTGGTACAGGGACGATTGAAATAAAAAAAATGGATAGAATTCAAGAAAATCGAAAATCGAAAATAGAATATATATATATATATATATATATATATATATATATATATATATAAAGAGAACCAACGGGTTTAGAATCAGGAGTTCTCACGCATTTACTTTTTTAAAATTACTGTCATAGGTAGACATTGTAAAATGTTCATCTTAGGATAGAGTTAATAATTCTGGTTATAAGCCTATTCATTAACTTACATGAATCTGTTACCTTATTTTGAGTATGATATAAATAATATTAACTTAATAAATTTGAGGATTGATATCTGTTAAAAATACATGATGAATTGAGAAAGAAATGTACTCTGAACCAAAAAAATATAAACGTATTTTAATCATACCGAAAGTTTTTTTAAGTTAGGTCTAAAATAAATTTTTTTAAGAAAATGAAGAGAAGGATACATATAACTCTAAGAGTATTTCTTCGAAACTAAAATATATACTTATTGCCGGAAGTAAGTAGTCTTTTCCGTAAATATGACAGTTTTCCTTAGACATGTACAAATATCCGTGATTTCTAACTTATATTTTAAATTTACAAAGTTGACCTTCATTCTGATTAGTTAAATTAAACATGCCCATAAAATCTAGATTTTCTGTCTCTCCTCTCTATATTAACTCTTTAATAAACAAAGATATTGGTTTCTATTTTTAGATATAAGCCATTTTCGCCAATGTTACCTTACATTGCCTGATGACGAGGTAAAAATTTAAATCTCGAAACAGAGAAATTTCCGTATCGCAATGTAAATTAATTAAAAAAAATGTAGTTATACATCCACAGATATGTATAAAATTGAAATGATTTATTTGAACATTATTTTTCATCGCTACTCGTATTTAATTAGATATTGTGTTTATAATGAAACAGTATTATACATTTATTTATACCGGCGTGATTATTTTTGTTACGAAAATGTGGCAGGATTTGAACCTGTGACCCCTATCCACATTGAGGAAGCCACCAAGTGATTTGGCGCGTCTTAGACCTCTCGACCACAAATGACGATTATATTATATTATTCACTACCCGACGACATAATCATTGCAAAAAATAATAAGGCACTGTTAAAGTTCAAACATGCGACAAGAGCTGAAACTCTAATAACTTGTAGGAAAGAGAATGATTTGAGCTATTGTCTCTGCAAATAAATGGAAAATGCCTTCAATAAAACATAGATGATTGAGTGCCATATATAGTAATGGTAACATTAGCAGTTTTCATATAAGAAAACATTAGGCAATTTTTGATGAAACTATTTGTACTGCTGTCGGTTGAAATTTATAAAATCTTTCTGTTAAAATATTTTGTCAGAAAAATGGGTTCCTCAAGTTCAGTAAGTGTTACCGCTTTTTCGGCCAACTGTTTTAGGTGTTGTTGCTGTTGAAAGTCCTCAAGTAATATATTTTTTTATTTGTTACAGCTCTTTGTTTGCAATTCTTCAACGACCCTTTACAAGGTTTGAAAGATGGTCTTCCCTTTTACCTACATGATCCGCTTGCTCAAAATCATTTCTCACCATTGATTTTAGAACGCGGTTGTATACAGCAATGTTTAGATATTACTGAACGGATGTGGTTCAATGCAACATATGGAAATACAAGTCCCAATCTGACGAGGTTATTTGAAAATATGACACGAGTTATTGTCAGCAATTTGAGTTGTCGGGCAATGCTATCCTTAGTACAAACATATTCAAGTACCTATGCAAATATTTTTTATAACTAATCCATACACCAAGTTATTTGGTGTGATTATTTGTTTTTCTAAATCCACTGATTTTTCTATGATTGATTAATGTATGTGCCATCATTAATTTCACGCCAACTCTGATTTATTGCTTCTCTCATGGAAATGTTTATCTTAAGCCCTAGTTTTTGGATTGCTTGACAGAGAATCTTGGATTTTTTTCAATATTATTCTTATTCTAATTATGAAAACATGTTATCAACAAACTCACTCATCTAAAATATATTGGCCTTGGTAAGAACACTGAAATACGCAAATGAATAGAGGCAGATAAAAATGTCAACAATTTTCATGAAAAAATATTTTAAGAGATTTTAAATTGAAATCATACTGGCTTATCGAGTATAGAATGACAAATGAACGTATATCACAATTGCCATTACCATTACTAAAAGGTATGTTTATAAATATGGATAACAATGTTAAAGTAACAAAGATATCCAGCAATAATAATCATTCTGCAATTGATACTAAAACTGATACACAATGATAGAAAAATGATTGATATTTAAATAACTTTAAGTAGTTCATATTAAAAGGTTTAATAATAAAATATTTATTTATTCAGGTAAATAGTCAGTCAGTTGAGTGCCATACGTGATACACGCTTGGGCGATCATGTCTCGAAAGAGACATGACAGAAGATTATCCCGCAGTAGGTTGCCATTGCTTTCTGCGGTAGACTGGTTGCCGACCAAGGCTATAGAACCCAATCTTTCCTATTATTTAACCCATAACTGGAAGGAAGAGGTGGATTAATACCTTTCCCAAGGGTATTTGCGCGTAAATGAATGCAATGAATTCAGCAGAAATTCGAACTCGGCTCTCCGATTTCTCGTCCTGAGCCGATATCCACTGCATCACAACGCACATCCTCAGATAAATAGAACACTCTTTTATTTAAATATATATTTCTGTGACGAATATTGTTTGAATATGTTTACAGAAATTTATTTATATGATAAAAATATAGGAAACGCTGATGACACTGTCGTACTGACAAATATTATTTAATGTACTTCTTTATTATATTAGGATCTTCAATAATCTCTCGCTGATTTTTCATAAAATTAAAGTTTTATAAAAAGTAGTAAAAATCATGTCACTGAAAGTATTGTCTATCGCTAGCCAAAAATCTTTCTATCTTCTTGGCAGCATTCAAATTTCACGTCGGAAAAACGACATGTCATTTTAGGTTAACTACAAATCAAACCATTTTTGGCATCTTCATACGAATAAAAGTGCTGCTCAGCCAGGCTATGTGCCATCGATTAGAACAAGTGATAATAGGACGGGGTAATATCTGTTGAATGCGGCACGTGGCATAGGACCTCTCATTTAAGCGTTTCCAAGTAGGTTTACACCTGTTTTGCAACATGTGGTCTAACATTGTCATTTTGCAAAACCACTATGTCGTGTCTCTGCTTGTATAGCGGACATTTGTTTTCAATGCTCGGCTCAAACACAATATTGTAGTCGACAGAGATTTCCCATGATGGTTTCGCCCGGTTTGAGACACTCACAATAAACTACACCTAGCTGATTCCACCAAAAGCTGAGCAGAAGCTTCGAACCATGGATATTCGGCTTTTCCTCCGATATTGATGCATAACCGAGCTTACCTCCACGTTCATTTAAGCTTAGGGCTATCGTAGTGTATCCACTTTTCATCGCAGTTCACGATATGATGCAAAAAGACTTTTCTTTTCAACCCTTGAAGCTTTTGTTCACACGTGACAAGACGTCTTTCAGCTTGCACTCGTACTACACCAAATGACCTTGTTTTTTATTCATTCTTAACGCTTTTAAAAGGTTCGAAACTTTTGTGAGATTAACTTCAAATGATTCTGAAAGTTCAGTTTGCTCCAGACATGAGTTTTCATGCCTTATGTAATGCCTTCAATTCTTCTTCCAACATTTTGGTGCGCCAGAGCGCTCTTTATCAACACCAAATGCATTATTTTTGATGCGCCCGAAACAATTTCTACATCTTGTTCCCGACACAGCATAGTCTTTGTAAGTCTCAACAAAAATTCTGTGTCCGTCAGCTGCTGATTCTTTTTGAATAAAGTAGTGCAGTAAAATTCCTCGGATATACATTTACTTTGACACGAAATCCGACATGTTTAATGCCATGAAAAACTGTTTAGACTTCCGCAAAATGACATACACTGAATTTTAAGCTTGTTTATAGTACTTACTTATAAATGCATTACCATCTGAAAATACACGTACGAAATTCTGGGAACGCCATCTGTTAAAAAACAGCGAGATATTATTCAAGATTCTTACACACACACACACACACACACACACACACACACACACACAACATATATATATATATATATATATATATATATATATATATATATGAGAGAGAGAGATAGAGTGAGAGAGATAGAAAGAGAGAGAGAGAGAACGGCCTGAAGAATGCGTTCACTCGGAAAACAGACTGTTGCCGTTTAGTGCTAACCTTACCCTCAGCTTTTTTTTTTATTATTTACAAACGCTCTATCTCGGATACTCTATCTCGGATACTAGTTTATTACATTTTAATCACACGCAATACATACAGGCACACACGTGCATATATATATATATATATATATATATATATACGGGGTGCGATGAATGAATTGTTTAAATTGGGGCAAAATGAAAATAACACTGACATCGAAGTTTATCAGCTGTATTTACCAAAATTACATAAAGTTATCTTGAATTCCTAAATAGGTAATTCATTTGATAAAATCGCTATTGATTTTAGCCACGGTGTCCTGACGACTTCGGAATAATGCACCTATTTTGGACGGTCTTCTTATTTAAGATGGTGAATGCTACCATAATCATTGCCTTCAGATTCTTGTTTTAACAAGTTTTCAGTCTCCCGTTCAACTTCGTTTGACACATATGATTCCAAGGAGTTGTAATCTGGGGAGTTAGGTGGTCAGGTGTAAGATTTAAGTCTGTGATCGTAAAAAATGTCTGACAGCCTTGACTGGGTTCTTCTGCTTGTCTGTCATGGTGCAGAATCCAATTACCAGATCTAGGGTCTTCCAGCAGTTACCCTGTTGACTCAGGCAGCGCTACCTCCTCAAGCATTTAATATAGGGTTCTCTGTTGAGTCAGACGCCCTGTGAGATGTTAGAGGCATAACGTCACTATCACTAAAGATGACTTCAAACACCTTCGTAATTGTTCTTCCAGCTCTTTCCGAATCCTCTGCAGTGTTTTCAGATTGACAGTCAAACACTGAAATTTTCAACGTGAATACAAAGCAGGACAGAATGCCACTTTAAAATTTCTGATGGAGTTAACTGCGTCATTTTACTCATTTTCTCACAAACGATACTGTCCTATAATTAAAAACAAACAACGCGCATGCGCAAAATCTAGAAAAATAAAATGATGACAATTTACTTATCTATCTATCTATCTATCTATCTATCTATCTATATTTCAGCTGAAAATTTTAACTTGCATAATAATATTCGACATACTGTCTTGCTTTCTTGCATAAAGTTGTTCTATATATTTTCATGCGCAGACGTGTTAGTATTAACAGTTCAGTGAGGGACCTACTAACAAAATTATGAGTAGCCTACTGACTCTCATCGAAGTATATATATATATGCCTGCTATTTTTGTGGTACACAATATGCTCTAATTATGGCAAATGTCACTCGGTGAAAAGACACAGAATATAAGTTTAACTCCTGCATTCCATTATATATATATATATATATATATATATATATATATATAGAGAGAGAGAGAGAGAGAGAGAGAATGTAGGTTTTATTTAATAATCACAGTATTTCTTAATTGTATTGTATTACTCCCGTCTGTCATGAAGTCAAACTTTCGGATTTAACGTGTATAGAAATTAGTAAAATGTTTATCTATTCTGAAAATTTTCAGGAAATCTCTTATAGTAAATATATGATGAAACGTATTTCTAATTCGTGAACACGGCAATTGGATTATGCTCGTATTCGCAGTTTGATGTTTAAAATTTTTGAAAAGATTTCTTTAATTATTTTTGGCATTTTCTTTTTCAAGTATGAGCCGTGAAAAGTATTCATGAATGTGTTTTCATTGCAGTTACAACGCATCACACCCCAAAGACTGAAAAACTAGGGGTTAGATACTCTGAACAAACACTGTCAATAAAGTTCCTGAAACAACCTTGAAGAGTTTGAAAGACCCGCAGCAGTTTTGTGAGTTAGCTACGGAAAGGGAGATTTCGAAATGACAGATAAGAGTTGTTTAGAGAATTGCTGAAGATACGAAATCATATTGATTTGCAGTGTGCTTTCAATTTGAAACAGCTCTCATGATGATGAGTAAAGACGACTTTCTTGTGTTGAAAAAGACGAACATTGATCGCTGTTTCTTTTCATAATTTCACGGGAAACAGATTAACCAAACTTTTGGATTTTCCTCTGAAGCTCGCATCTATTAATGGTATTATTAACCGTCTCCTACTATATAAACACTTGGTATTTGTTGATCGAACAGCCTGTGCTATTATCAGTGAATTACCAGGATAATAAACTAGTCAACATTAATTAACTTTTATCGCTCTTTTTAGCAAAAGACTGCCTTTTTAACCTTCTGTTTGAAGTAGGTTGGAACGTCAGCATCGTGAAGATGTTATTTACTCTTCGAGTTAAATCTATTCATTAGTTGTTGCCGCTTTTTGAAGTATTCCCGTGATGTGACTTCTTTTATAAAGGAGTAGAAATTAAACGTAACGATTGAAATTTTCACATCAAGTAGTTTAAAAACAACACATGATTAAGTGTAGCTCATAAGTTAGTAGTAGAATTCAAAAGTTCATTGATGTTATATTGTATTTACAGATGGAAGTGTAGTAAAGACAAGACTGCGCATGAAAAGAAAACATTACTTTTTAATAAAAGTGAGTAGCAAGGTTAGATCTGCTTAAATTTTCAAGAAAACTAGATTTATGTGGAAAATAATAGATAATCACTAGCATAGGAATAGAAAATGTTTCAGTAATTACAAAAATAAATAAAAAAGTGGGTAAAACAACGAGTCTTTTTCCACAGGATTTATTCATGTATACAACTAGGCGATCCGACGAATGATAAAATTTCTCCCAGGTTTCATTATTAGCGGCCATAATGTTGACAATATAAGAAACGCATATGATACTGTTCTGAGGGTAGACAAACATAACTCAGTGCACTTATAGACGAGATAGTTAAGGAAAGAAGAATAGACTATAAATTATAAGAAGGCATAATATATGGTCATTAGCAAGAGGGACAAACTGAAGACGTCAAAATCAGGCGGGTAGAAAGATTAGAAAAGTTTGAAGCAATATCCGAAAGTGCATTGGAAAAGCTTTCTTAATAATAAGAGGATGACCGGGTGGTGTTAAAAAACTAAATCAAAATAAGAAATAAGAGAGCCTAGTTTGAATTCCAGTCGGGTATGTTATGGTCCCTTAGGCGTAAATTCAAAATGTTTGAATCAATCTCTTCCCCTCGCTATGGGTTAAATAATAGGTTTTATTACTAGGACAAATCATTATTCTCAAACATTAGTTAATGCAATATTCACTTGCAGTAAAAGAAATATTCTGAAAAACTACAATATCTTTCGGTTTTAAACAACACAGAAAAGCTTGATAAGCCATAAAATATCAACAAATCAGTCAATCCTAGCCTTAAATAATTATTAGAAATAGAAATATTTCATTATAAACAAACATAACATATACTCAAATATTATGCAATATTAATCTTATCCTCTTATATGAAAGTAAATGTTGGACAATTTCATCAGAGATGGAGAGGAATAATGAGAAATCAGTAATGTGGTTCTACAGAAAGAAAAAAAGGAGAATGAAAAAGAAAATTTTGTTCAGGTGACAGTTGGAATTTCGAGAAGACATAATGAAGAATGAAAACTTGAGAATTTGACGCTTACAGAACATATTGAACGAAAAATGGGCAGAAGGAAACAATGAATCACCTATCTAACAAGGATTTGTAAATAGATGGCAGATCATAAACTTGGAAGGTTGGCAAGGAGACAAACATTGCTCAGAAAAAGAAATGATAGGAAGTTTTGGTGAGCCAAAATGGTATATGTCTTGAAGGAACAAAACCCATAAAAGATGTAGCTGAAGCAGTTTGTTGCGTGAGTGCAAAGTTTAAAAAAAGAACAACACAAAATAGAGCAATGTACATATATATCTGTGCGTATTTTACTGTAATGCACTTAATAGGAGAGGCACTCAGGAAAGTGTTTCACCGAATGAGAGTGTTATTAGGGGGTAACTAGGAATCAAAGCGGAAAAACGTCTCCATCTGAAACATTATAGCGAAGTGGGGTCTAGTCTCCAAGACAATTTCACTCGATTGTAAGGATTAAACAACCGACCGAGAGAAGACGTTTGACTAAAACTCGTGCACCCAATTTCCTAGAAGGTAACTGAAGGACTGTATTCCTAGGGCGTACTGGCAGGGATAATAGTACGGATGGAATACGTTTCTAAATACATGGTCATCTTATTCTATTCTTATTCTTATTTTAAATAGTCGGTTATATATAGCTTAGATGAAAGTGTTAGGAATTTTTTATTATAAGAATCTGGAAATTTGCACGTTCAAAACGACTTTCATTTAACAATTTGATAGGAAAGATTGGATTAATTCCTAAAAGATCAGCAGCCAAGTTTACTTGGTTAGACATGACTGATTTTCTATTGAGAAGGGAGTAAATGGTTGTGTCATCAGTTAACTTCGGAACTGATGACATCAGGAAGATTATTGATGAAGAGCAGAAACAGCGTAGAACCCAGGATAGAGAACCGAGGGACACCCGCGTTCGTGTGAAAGTATCTGGAAGCTTGCACATTCACAACGACCTTCATTTAACAATTTGATAGGAACGATTGAATTAAATCAAACAGTCATCCAGTAACAAAGTAGCGAAGACATCCAGTTTGTTAAGCCCTGTAAAACACTTTCGAGATCTCTAGATCCACGTCTTGAGCTTCGCCATTATTATCAAGAGCCTAGTATACAGATTCAGCGGTGGCCATTAGCACATCACCTTTAGACCTGGCGAAACAGAAGCCATATTGTTTATTAGAGAGTAGGTCCTGAGAGGCGAGAGTCTTAAGCACTTCAGTATTTATTTGAGCCTCGAATATTTTGCCCGAAAGCAGTATGTGACTAATTGGTTGATAGTTTGAGGGGTCAGAGTGTTCGCCAGAATTCATAAAATAGAGACGACTAGCAGTATAGCCCGGTGTTGCGCGGGTGTAATGAAAGCTTTAAAACTAATCTATGGTCCTGAAGCTCACACTCAGCCTAAAGAATATTTGTGTGAAGTTTGGTGAGAATCAGATAAAAATTGTGGATTTGTATAAAGGACATACAGACAGATAAACAGACACACACACAAACATCTTGCCTTTTATATATATATATTATCGATCTATTGTAAGAACTGCAACCTTGAAACTTCTGAATATCGTTTCTTATGTCTTTGTCTATGAGTGTATCAAATTTGATTAAAATCGGACTACTCCTTCTATAACCCGATTTTTTCGATTATCGATTTTTGATATTTATCAGGGTTACCTCGACACAAAACCTAGTTAAGAATACTCGCAGACGCTTGTAGTATAACTGTGTAAATTTTCAAGAAAATCGGTTCGGCCGTTTCGGAGCCTATATGTAACGGACACACACATGCACACAGTTCCATTTATAAATAAGTTTAGATAGTTGAGGACTTCCAATAAGTAGGGTAACAGGAAGCAAAGAAGCAATGCCCGAAGTATGTGGATGGGGATTGAAAATAAGATATTCAAAATGTTTCTAACAGCATGGATTTTGGAAGAGACTGAGCCTGGGTCATCATACTCCTAGTTGATGCACAATCACTTGTCTCAGCTTTCAAAAGTATTTGACCGTTACTTTCCTGCCAAAAATGACCTGTGAACTAAGAACGAATGGATATGCGACCCATTTATGAACAAGTCAGGTGACTCATCATTGTCAATGCAAGAAGATAAATTGCTTGAGATGGTGTGCTTAATAGTATATTTCAGATTTCAAATCTGATTTAAAATCTTCCAACATTCTGAATTAAAGTCAAGGCTGAATATCCTGAGGTCGCTACAAGAAAATACTGAAGAACATGTTTCTTTATTCAACATATTTGTGAAGCAGGATTTTCTTCAGTGACAGCAGCTAAAAACGAGTCTACGGAGTTGACCGGACATGAGCAACATCCTTTGGTTGTCACTGACTCCCACCACTGACTCCCACCACTCTTACAGTGGACAGCCTCATTGCTGACCAGCAACCCATTGATTATGCATTATGTGAGTTGCGTCACATTATAAATGTAGTATTTAAATTAATAATAATATTATATAGTATTAATTGTATTAATAATAATATTATACATTTTATAATTGTATTAATAATAATAATATACATTTTATTGCGTTTTCTTATGTGTATGATCGACACATTTCCCCCACACAAGTTCGTGAAAAAATTGACCTCCATAACAACAGCACTTGGCATAAATATTTGGAAGTTTCTGCTATATATGGAACAACCTATATTAAAAACACTTTAATGACTGGTGTATATCAATTTTTAATGTGAGCTGCACTATTTAGTAAAACCGGAAGCCACTTGAGGTAGAGGTCACAGAGTAAAAAGCATAATTTATGCTGCCATGTGAGGAAAATAACGGTTAATCCTAGAATTTAACAGGTTAAGATTGATCGTCAAAACATCCTTTGGAGATTCGGTTTCACAGAGAAGTGGTGGTGCGCGGAAAGAACTTGCTTGTGTGGAACTTATTTCTCCTTAATGCAATACAGGGCGGGGAATGAGAATAGTTAGCTACAATGCGCGTAGCATGGTGGATGTTAGCCATGACGCTTATAACTGGTTTAACTAAAGGGTGAAGTTCGTCTGAGCACTTTCAATGCAAATAGTGATAGAGCAGTTAGAGGTTTGCGGCAATTCGTCTGTGAGAGAGAGAGCTTGCAAGGGGGAAAATATTTTATTCTCACAAGGACACGTACACGCATTTAGACTTTATAGAGTCTGGAAATTGAGGACTGGTCATCTATACTACGAAGTATGACATGCGCCTTGTAATGATTATTCTATCTGTATATGAAAACAAGAGAAGAGAGTTTTGATTACATAAAAAAGGCTTCATTTATGGCGGTACGCTTACACTATATAGACGGATGTCTTTCGAGTCACATCTTCAGTTATTAAATAGTGCAAAATTAATAATATTCGCATTTAGAATTCTTTTGAAAATTTTAATCAGAAATATTTATCAAAGTTACTTTTAATTTGAAAATGTCCAACAAATTTTATGATTATGTCAATAGTGCATATACGCGCTGTATGAAAATTGTTGAGAAAAACGGTCAATAGTATCCATGAATCATTGATTATTCTTGGCATTATGCAGGATGAGGCAAAAGTAACGTTTTCTTTATTTATTAACTTCTATTAAACGAAAATAAATTACAGAAGATTAAGAAGACTTACGATTAACTATGATTTACGCGTTCGGAAACGTTTCAATCTTAATTTTGAGCTAAGCTAAATAAAACGACGTAGAGCAATTGAGTTGCCATCACGATAACTAGACAAAACACCACAAGAATTTGTTTTGTAAAATGTACTGAAAAATCTTATTTACAGGCTCAAAGTAAAAACAATTTCTGAATTAAAATAAGCAGTTTCTGATAGATTTTCTGAAAATGATGTAGGAATGTGACAAATGATTTTTATTGTTGGTAGGTTTCTGCGTTGTATTGAACAAGAAGCAAAGTATTTTGAACATGTTAAATAGTTTGTTAATCATAGAAAATACGTTTTAATATAACAATATTTATAATCTTTCTTGAATAACTGTAATTTTCTTTTGTTAAATAAATGTTAATAAATAAAATTTAATAAATAAAAGAGCCTTACTTTTTTTTTTTCGTTTCATCCCGAGCAAGGCTGAAATGCCACTGATGTGCAGGGAGCTACATAAGTGTAAAAAGATTAATTAGAAAAGAGTGAACAGGAAGAAGAACCAGTTATAAAGAAGCAATAGAAAGATGAGAATGCAAGTGTGATGACAGTTTCAAAGGTGGAGAGAAAGGAAAGGATATACGGGGTAGGGAAAGAACTAGAGTCAAGTGGTTAATAGATGAGTATTGATATTGCATTTAAATTCCTGGAGGTTGTAGCCGTCAGGAAAGCAAGAATATGGGAGTGAGTTCCACAGACGGGAAGTGCGAGAGAAGAAGCTGAAGGATTAGAATTGTCGTCTGCATTTGGCTAACCTAAGTGTGAATTGGTGGGACTCATTTTCCAATATGTTGCAGAGGCACCGGTGACTTAAATTCGTCCGAGCAGAAGCCATGAAAGTATTTATAGAACAGACAAAGGGAGGCAAAATTTCGACGGTGGGGAAGTAGCTGCAGTCGGGCCACCAGATCGGTACCTATCACATTACAGACTCTCCTTTGGAGCCTGTCGAGAGCACTGAGGAGAACGGCAGGGGCGCCTGACCACAAATGGCAGCAGTACTCCATGCACGGACGGATGGTTGACTTGTATATATGCAGGATGGATTTAGGCGGAAAAAAACATCCTGGATCGACATAGTATAGTGGTTCCATTTGAGGTCTGAGGAGAGGATAAGGCCGAGGAGGCGTAGTGTGTTGCTCTCAGGGAGAATCGCTTGGTCCATGCTTATGGGAGGCAGGAGAGGTTGCCTGTGATGGTTGAGAGACAACAGCTTGGTCTTAGACGCATTGAAGTTGACAAGCCACTTCTTGCCCCAATTCACCACAGAGTGTAGATCCTGTTCAAGGTGCAGTGAGATTATGTCTGTCCGCCACGACAGGTTTCTTACTGATGCGGGAGTATATTGTGGTGTCGTCTGCGTAGATGCCTACTTGGGAACTAGAATTAAGCAGGTACAAAAAGTTAAATACCTGGGAAGTGTTATAAAAGAAGACGGAAAGTGCAACGCAGAGATCCGAAGGCAAATTGGCATGGCGAAGGAAGCATTCCAGAATGTTGAGTAAAGTATTAAGAAATAGGACAGTTTCGATAGAGAAGAGGAAGAGAGTACTGGATTGCTATGTGTTGTCATTTCTTCAATATGGCAGTGAATGTTGGACAATATCATCAAAGATGAAGGAAAAATTTGAAGCAACTGAAATGTGGTTCTACAGAAGAATACTGCGAATATCATGGATCGAGCATGTGAGCAATGATGAGCATCAGGAAAAGGCAGCTGAAGTTATTGGGACATACAATGAGGAAGGAAGGCTTGGAGAACCTGATCCAAACAGTCCAGATACAGGGAAAAAGAGACCGAGGAAATCAACGGTACCATATTTGAAGGACCTAATCAGGTGGATGATGGAAAGAGGGTTGCATGGTGTAACAGGTGAAGGCGTGCTAAGAGCCACCAGGGATAGGGAGACATAGAAAACCATGATCGCCTACGTCCTGAAAGGACAGGGCACATAGAAGAAGAGGTATTAAGAGAAGAGATTGATTAAGCGGTTCAATGGACTATATTTTAGTTCTGAATTTCGGATCTTAGCTTTATTGAATCTCGTCATTTTTAGAAATCTTTGTTTCATTGAATTTTAATATGAAAACATCCTAACAATTGATATCATTGTTTAACGGCACGGATGCACTTGTAAATAAGATAAACAAAATAATCATACAAACATAACATAGCAGTTTCAGAGCAATTCGACGTGGTGTAATGGTTAGTAAGCTTAATATTGTGGGCTCTACCCTTTTCCCAGGATAATAGACTCATCAAGAGTATACATATACTCCTACATAGAAGCAAGACTTCAGTCATCATGAGATCCAGTGGTAGCGTT
Organism: Ascarosepion bandense; assembly: GCA_037127315.1. NCBI lineage: Eukaryota > Metazoa > Mollusca > Cephalopoda > Sepiida > Sepiidae > Ascarosepion > Ascarosepion bandense. The sequence continues at coordinate 3,835,470 of JBBBDQ010001047.1, forward strand.
GTCTTGCAACCTGCTACTATTGACACTTTTAGCTCTCTGCCTTCGGTTGGAGAGCACTCTCTGCTTTCGGGCAGAGAGCACTAAATCAGTCGTGGTTCCGCCGAAGAGTAGAATCACGACTGGGGAAAGATAGATATTTTTGGCCGGGTTATATGGCCTGGAAGGGCCACATAAAAAAGACCTTGTGTTACATTTCGTCTTAAGTGGGAAGGTGGGTAAATACCGTCATCGAGAGATCCGCGAGATAACATCAGATCCGTGCGATACCGAAAGATACCGAGAGATACAGCGTCAGTAGTTCATAGAAGCACTGAGCTCCACTCAACAGAATATTATTATATACCGCCCGTCAGCTTCCGACGTGGACCTACTAATTCAACTACAGCCTCACTTCAGAGATATTGTATATATCCTTCATACTAACTGTATTCCTGGATTACTAACCTGTGTTCAAGTTTGAATTCTTCACGTTTAATATACTAATTATTCTATCTCAATTCTGGTCGTTTGTTCCTTTATTTTGTGCGGTCACAATTATCGGGATCCATAACATTTAACTTGACTGGGTTCAATCCTCACTTAGTGCGCCACATTTCCGCTATCTGTAATGAAAACGAAAAACCGTCTACCACTGAAAATAGTTCAAAGACAAAACGACTTACCGACGCAAAAAAAATGCACACAAGACTTGCACGTAAACTATAAAAAAAAAGAACGGAATCTGTGCTTGGGAATATGTTATGGTGTCCTGTCTATAGGAATAGATTCTTACTCCGTCAATATAGTACTAATCTGTGTGACTTCCTGGACGCAGACAAAAGACGCAGCTGTGAGACAGTTTTGAAGCAGCGTAACAATAGTTTTCGGACTTACACATCTATCATTAAATTAAACCTCCATTCACCCACATTATATTTCGTAGTAACACTTATCAACTTGCTACACTGAATGAAATATGCCCCTAAGTGCTTCCCTAGAATATAAAGAGGAATTTCATGCACGTTACCTTGATCCGACGACGTCCTAGGTATTCTGTACGGATAATGTGTTCTTTGGGGAACAAATCACGAAAGGACATACACACACAACCCTCAGGCGTGGGAAACAGTAAGTCTCACATGAAATAATCTGTTCTTTTAATGATTTGTTGAGGTTTAGCTAACATGAAACTCATTATTTCATCATTGTGACTTTTGTGCATCGAGAAATTTTGCACTTTAGCTTTTCGAGCTCATAGACGGACACTTCTTTTTTTAACGCATTCTTGTGCATCGAGGTCTACCAAGATCCCGCCATCGGTAACCAAATGACCGTACTCTTTGGCTCTTTCGATGAACTCCACCCCATTGACAATGCATTTTGTAGAGGTACTCCAAATAGAGGATAATTTCTAGCCGCTACACCGTTCTCTTCACTCGCTTTCTTGTTAGTGCTTGGGTTATTGTGTTCGTCTTTTTTATAATCCTCTACAACAGAGAAGGGACAATTAATTTTTCATTTAAAGGACCTCCTTTTGAAAGAATTTTTTTCCGGGAATGATTTTACAGCCTCATTTGTGTTGGGAAGTTCTTTGGTAAAAGGTTTGGCCCGACTTTGTTCAGTCATCTTGTATTTTTAATTTTTAAAGGACCAGTTGTGTTTTTTTTTTTAACCAAATACATCCAACGTACGGAGGTGAAAAAATAATTTCCCTCTTTTAGAGGCTTTCAATGTGATATCCACGTGTAACATTTATCCCCTCTTCCTCTATTTATTCTTACAAGTTATTAAGGAATCCTGAAATAATCTCGTGGATTCTAATCCAGTAGCAGTACCTCCTTCAGTCAGTCAGTTAAGTGCCATACGTGATACATGCTTGGGCAATCATGTCTCGAAAGAGACATGATTGACTGGGCAGAAGATTATCCCGCAGTAGGTTGCCATTGCTTTCTGCGGTAGACTGGTTGCCGACCAAGGCTATAGAACCCAATCTGTCCTGTTATTTAACCCATAACTGGAAGGAAGAGACGGATTAATACCTTTCCCAAGGGTATTTGGGCGTAAGTGAATACAATGGATTCAACTGGAATTCGAACTGGGCTCGCCGGTTTCTCGTTCCGAGCCGATATCCACTGTACCACAACGCACATCCTCCTTCACTACACTGAAAAGGAATGTTGCTGAACACTGACGCCAGTCTGACTGTAGTTGTGGTGAGCTGGAATTCTTTTCCCCTTGATCTCTCTGTACGTCTATAGGTACTCAACTGATTGGGGAAACGAGTAAATTCTAGATCAATGTTTTGTTTACTTTCTCCTTCTCGCTAAGCTGTGAAGACGCAACTCGACATGGTGTATTGTTTAACAAGCTTGTCTTGCTAGAATGTATTATAATTAAATAGTAAGTTTGATCCTTACTGTGTGCCCCATACTTTCGGCCTTGTGTTACATCTAAGCGCAGCTTAGAAAATAATCTCTCCTAGTTGTGAAGGAAGCTTGGCTCCGGGGATGTTATTCATACGGCAACGCCTCTATTATTTTACAAAAGAAGAATAATTGGTAAATACTGACGTACGTTTGACTCGTTTATTTAGTTTTTGTCCTTGACATGTGTGGGCGCTTAACGATACAGAGACCTTATGTCGTATCCTACCACTGTAATGAGAGCATATAAATAACAACATGGCTCCAAAAATCTTCTTCTTCTTTTATGTGCCTTGACCTTTCAGGACGTAGGCGATCATGGCCTTTCACGTCTCTGTATCCCTGGTGGCTCTTAGCACGCTTTCTCCTGTAATATCTCGCAGCCCCCCCCCCAATCTGTCATTCACCTGCTCAGGTTCTTCAAATATGTTATCCGCTGTTTTCCTCTGTCTCCTTTTCCCCTCTATCTGGCATGTTAGTATCAGTTTCTCCAAGCCGTCCTACCTCATTGCATGTCCCAGCAACATTATTTGTCTCTTCCTGATGCTCAATATTAATTTTCTTTACGTTTCCATTCTTTCCAACACTTTCATTGCTAACATGCTCAGTCCATTATATCCGCAAATCCATAAATAGAGATGTCATTTGAAACGGAAAGGATTATAGGACTCTTTTGAGAAGAAAATACAGCATATAGTGTAGTAAAATAATTTGGCTCTTCTTACTTCCTTGTGTCTAAAACGTGTTGCAAGTATAAACAAAATAGGAAGTCTTTTAAAATAAAGAATATGGAAAGAACACAGGAGTCGGCTACGTCAAATCTTTGAATTAGAAAATACAAAGCAGTATGTCTTCATAAAGTAAAATAGATAACAAAATAAACGGCCAGAAAATAAGAAACAGTATTTATAGAACTAAAAACATCAACCGAGGGAAATTAGATTTATAAACAGGAAAGTCAAACGAAAAGTTAAACAGAGAAAAATAATTTAAAGTAAGCTGAAATGAAACAATTTTGGAGTAGGTATGACTTGATGAATCATCAATTTGCATTCCTCGGACGATAATGTTGGAAATTTTGACTGTTACCAGTTCTATAAAACACATTAAAATGATTCCTAGAAGAAAAACAGCAATTTTACGCAGACACCTATGATATAGAATTGCATCTCTGTGGAAAGATGGTAATCATTATTTCCACTGTTAAAACCCAAGTGTACGTTAAAGTTTTGGGCAGTTTTTCTCATTCTATCGATATAAAATAAAGTTAATTATAACGAAAACGTTTTACAGAATGAAAGTAAATATTGCCACAGTTCTTTTATTTGCAAATAGCATATCTGATTTATATCGCTGGTAAGCTGTCCAGATCCTAATCCGAGTGAATCTTTATAGTAGAAATGTAAGAAAATGATCCCTGAAAAATCTCCCTCCTGCAAAGCTGATTTACCGTTGAAGAATGTCTAGAGCAGATTTATGGAGAATATTGTTTCATTAATTAAATCTATGCCTCAAATACAAGTGTAGCACAGATCTAATTGTAATGTATGTTTGCGCCTATTGTCAAGTTTACACGCCTCCCCTGTCTGTTGAGCAGTTGTTTTCCGATCAAGATTAGGTTTCTAGTCCCTTTTAAAGCCTTCTCATTCTCTTTCACCCCCCAGTGGTCGCTTGCGTAATAAAGGCATTATCACTTTGCTTAGGGGAAAATGATCTAAAAACAAATAAAAAAGATTCCATCAGTTTTTTTTTATCCAACATTGTGTGTGAATCTATATTTTTATTTATTTATTATACCGTTTCACTTTCAAATGAGAATAATGCCAATAAAATGTAGAAGTAACAAATAAAAAGGTATCATTAATCAAAATTGAATAAAAAACATTAGAATTTAATAGGATTGTCAATAGATTTTTGTGCAATGGAGCAATTTTTTTTTTGTGGGAAAGAAGCCAGACTTGAATGTTTTTTCTGAGTTTTAAAACTGAATGGAAGAAATTGTGATCCGCACCCATCCCAAGTTAAGCCTGTTACTCATAGTTAGGTCAGTGATTGCATGATTCTCCTCCAGACTTTTTTTTTCCAACCTTGTACAAAAATCTATCATCGATCCAGTCTAAAGTTTTAAAAAATATATTATTATTCTATAAGAACCAGAAATGGTGGAGAGTCATGTTCACCAACATTTTGAAGAGACACTGCACAAAAATGAATAATAATAATAATAATAATAATAATAATAATAATAATAATACTGGTATGAACATCATCCAGCACCGGTTACAGAAATAGAAGATGTAACCATTCTATGGGATTACACCATCTACACAGACAGAAAAATTGAAGCAAACAGGCCAGACATTATTGTTAAAAACCAGAAGGAGAAAACTTGTCTATTAATTGATATGGCTTGTCCAGCGGATTGTAACATAGCAATCAAGGAATTTGAAAAACTGTCAAAATATAAAGACCTGGAAATTGAAATGGAAAAAATGTGGAAATTGAAAACAAGAGTTGTGCCAGTGATAGTAGGTGCACTTGGAATGATAAAAAATGGAACAAAACAACACATTGAAAGAATCCCTGGAAACTCCAGCTTAAGAGACATACAAAAAATTGTCTTATTAAGTACAGCCCACACACTAAAGAAAACTTTATCTATGTAATGCTGAGGATGATAGGGAAGATAGAAAAACATGAAATGGAGCCATAACAACACGCCACTACCTGCCTTAGGTCTCCCCGCAGACTTGGTTGGTAGTGAGACCAAAGCAGAAATAGAAATATGATGAAAAATGACAACATAATAATAATAATAATAATAATAATACTCGATACTACTTCATATGGATTGGCAGTATTCTATTCATGAAAGTGGAAAGCTATCAGTAATTAAAACGATGGAATATGATTTAACTGAATTACATTTTTCGGAGTGAGATATTCATATTAATAAATGAATCTTGTGTAATTCTAATGAAATTTGAAAAAATCGAAATCGACGAACATTCCCGAAGTAGGTTGATTTCAACATTTTTATCAAAAGGCCGAATATACGTAAACAGAAAGAATTAATATACTTATATTTTTGTATGCATGTGTGTGTTTGTGTGAGTGATAAAGATAGAGTACGTACATGTGTATGCGTGCGTGTGGGGGGGTATACACACACGTGGTTGATCTTATTACTCAATAAAACTTGAGTATTTCTCTTGTATCTTGTTTCTAAGTCCTCGGCAGTTGCGAATCTAGGCGGAAGTCCATCGATGCCAAACTCCGCGCATGCTCACAAACCGTGATTAACATTTCAAAGCATCTGCATACACCGAAGTCGTCAAATAGGTAACGGGAAAGGTCACTGTGATTTCTCCTCTCTTTTTTTCCCATTTGCCTTCGTTCATATCCTGATCAGATGCTGGCTTTTGTGAATCGAATTCTCCGTCAAAGCAACTTGCTCATTCTTTTAAATAAAGCAAGTGAATTGGCAAGTGGTACAGGGTAGAGTCAGGTGATGTCAGGGATTGATATCTTCCGAGTCTCAACCTTTCTTCTTTAAATACTTAATATTTATTATAGACTTTCCTAAAATCGGGCCTTTTTCTGCGTATATCAACAAATAACTTTCGAGATTGAACTTTTGGTGATAACACTAGAATTTGTCTGTTGGGCGTGATCATTTGTTTGCTTCTTCAGTCTCTGTATAACCTAATAACTTTTACATGATCTCTTTTTCTGTGACTGGAAGATTACAGTACTAAGTACATTTTTCTCAAAATCAAAAGGAGAAAGAGCAAGAATATATAGAGAGAAATAGAGGGATATAAAGTCTGGAAAAAGAAAATGAAAGAAAAAGAAAAATAAAGGAAGAAAAAGAAAAAATAGAGTGAGAAAGAGAGAAGTAGAAACATAAAAAATAAAAAGAGAGATTAAAAGAGACAGAAAGAAGAAGTGTCAGAGAAAGAAAGAAAGAAAGAAAGAAAGAAAGAAAGAAAGAAAGCTAGAGTAAGGAGAGAAATAGAGAGAGGAGAAGAAGTAAAACAGAAACATACGACTTCTGCTCCAATGAACTTAGATCACCGGTGCCTCACATGTATTGAATTTATTCGAGATTATTTCGAAATTGAGAATTTATTCGAGATTTATTCGAGAATTTATTCGAGAATTTATTCGAGATTTATTCGAGAATTTATTCGAGATTTATTCGAGAATTTATTCGAGATTTATTCGAGATTTATTCGAGAAGTTATTCGAGATTTTTCGAGATTTATTCGAGAATTTATTGGAGATTTATTCGAGATTTATTCGAGAATTTATTCGATTTATTCGAGAATTTATTCGAGAGTTATTCGAGATTTATTCGAGAATTTATTCGAGAATTTATTCGAGATTTATTCGAGAATTTATTCGAGATTTATGCGATTTATTCGAGAATTTATTCGAGAGTTATTCGAGATTTATTCGAGAAGTTATTCGAGAATTTATTCGAGATTTATTCGAGAATTTATTCGAGATTTTTCGAGATTTATTCGAGATTTATTCGAGAATTTATTCGAGATTTATTCGAGATTTATTCGAGAATTTATTCGAGATTTATTCGAGAATTTATTCGAGATTTATTCGAGATTTATTCGAGATTTTTCGAGATTTATTCGAGATTTATTCGAGAATTTATTCGAGATTTATTCGAGAATTTATTCGAGAATTTATTCGATTTATTCGAGAATTTATTCGAGAGTTATTCGAGATTTATTCGAGAATTTATTCGAGAATTTATTCGAGATTTATTCGAGAATTTATTCGAGATTTTTCGAGATTTATTCGAGATTTATTCGAGAATTTATTCGAGATTTATTCGAGAATTTATTCGAGATTTATTCGAGACTAGCAACTAGGTCCCACCCTTTCACAGTGAAACCGATAAAATGTAACCGCAATTTCTACTCTAACTGCGTCTTTTCTCGCACTTCCCACCAGTGGAATTTCCTTACGTATACTTGCTTCCCCGACAGCTACAATCTCTAAGAATTTAAATATAGGGTCAATAGTCATCTCCTACCTCACTAACTCGCATCCTCTCTCTCTCTCTCTCTCTCTCTCTCTCTCTCTCTCTCTCTCATGCCATTTTCTCCATCCAGTCCAGCCCAAACACACCAGTATTTTCATCATTCTATTACCCTCCTCCTGACACACACTATAACCTGCCCCTCTTTCTTATCACTTTCACCCCATGTAACCCCCTGCGCAATAGTGTCAGTAAAACTGTCTTGCTTTGGGTTAAATGATTAAAAAGATAATAAAATAAGAAAGGTAGAGTGAAAGAGAGAGATAGAGAAATAGAGAGATATAATTGGAGATATTGAGAGAGATAGAGACGGGGGAAAGAAAAAGAGACTTCCCTATCTCATTACCAGCTTTATGATGGCAGACAAAATATATTCCCTTCAATAATAAAAGAAAGTCTTGTAGAGTACTTAGAATTTTAGAAATTCAAATAAACGAAAGTGACAAGTAAAAACAGAAAAATAACTATTAACGCTGGTGACTTCCCGGTCAGGAAGCGGCTACAGGTTCTCCACGTTTGTTGCGGCTTCTTTAGTTTTGTAGTTGGCAGGTTGCTTAGTTTTATGGCATATCAACCTCAGCGGGTCATTTAATGCCAACTAAGTTTTTTATTGCTAGTAATGCCTTTTTCTTTTCAACAATTTATTGTTGTTTTTATATAAGTTTTTGTGTCTAGTAATAATTTTTTCTTATCGAGTATCAAGTTTCATTGGGATTTGTTCTTTAACAGTAGGGTCTCAAGTCCTACCCTTGTTATTTAACCCAGAACTGGAGGGAAGGGACGGATTAACACCTTTCCCAAGGGTACCAGTGCTTAAGTGAATGCAGGGTATTCAACTGGAATTCGAACTCGGCTCACCGATTTCTCTTTCCGAGCCGATAACACAACGCACATCCGTCACTAAACGCTTACAACACCTGGGATTCCCAAGTGGTCACCCATCTAAGTACTGACCGGGTTCAACGTTGCTTAACTTCGGTGATCGAGCGAGAACCGGTGTATTCAAAGTGATAGGCCGTAAGCTAGTTTCGTAGTGTAGGGATACAGAAAGCGATTATCAGCTTTTGGCAGGGATAAATCACGTCCCTCAAGTGAGGGTTGCTTAGTAATGTCACTCCATACAGTGAAAAAAGTAGCAGTCAATTTCAATTTATTTAGCGCAGCCAAACAGAATGGTTGCTTTCTTTAGCCCCGGCACCCGTGGCTCAGACAGAGGCTAAATCTGCTTCTCTAACAGTTGACAAGCTCATCGCGCCGTTTCCCTGTAGGGATATATCGTTCCCAGATACAGAAAGAAAATCCAGCTTGCAGTCCTTATATTGAGGAAAACCCAAGACTGTTTCCAGTTCGTGAAATATTTACTCTCTTGGGAAATAGTAAATGAATCCGACCCGTTTGTAGATATATGTGATATGTTATTCTCTACCTGAGACACGTATATATATATCCTCAGACGGATCTGTTTTGCTGTATCACAGCTCATCAGTACGGTTAGACTCCGATTGCTTTTTAACCCAGCATTGAAACCCGACCGAATTGGCGTCAGTCAGCGATTCTACCATTGGGCTATGGGCATTCAGTGGAAGAAGGCAGACTTTTTGCGTGTATATTATCATTATACGCGCCTAATAGCCAGAGTGCTCTAATTCATTTACTGAATTAGCGATGCGTACATGCCAGAGTATCAACTGTTTTTCAAAGTTTACCATTCTTCCAGAGTGATCAAACAGGGTGTGAAAACGTAAATAGTCTATATAGCAAAACTATATATATTCCAGAGTGCTCAATCAGGGTGTGAGAGCATAAATAGTCTATATAGCTATACTATATATATTCCAGCGTGCTCAATCAGGGTGTGAGAGCGTAAATAGTCTATATAGCAAAACTATATATATATTCCAGAAGGCTCAATCAGGGTGTGAGAGCGTAAATAGTCTATATAGCAAAACTATATATATATATATATATATATATATAGTTTTGCTACGTTTAAGTGATATAAAGTCCCTCTGAAAATAAAGCATGATTGTGATTCCTTTCCATTTCAACCATTCCATTCCGGGAAATAATATCTGATCGTAACAGGAGGTGGGGTTACAAATATGCCAATAAACCCATTCTTCCCTAGAATTCGTCCTGTTACCGTAGTAGCTAGTTTTTTTTAAAGTTGTAGACTTTCTAGCTTCACAACCGAGTTTCATTGAATTAAGCGTTTTTCTTCTCTTAGGCTAATTGCTACCCAAACCTATTTGTTACCTGATGGGAGAGACGAGATTAATTCATATCGTTTTTCAGGATGTTTAAACGAATGCGAAAACCGGAAAAAATTGAAAAAAATGGGGTAATATATTATTTTCAGTTGCGAAAAAAAAAATGAACATTTTTAGTTCATTGCCTGTTAAAAGTTTAAAAATAAACGTATATTAGTCACATGTTGTGATTTCCAATCACGATGGATTTTCAGAAATCTTAACGGAATGACAATCATTAACTTCTGTCTTCTTAATTTCCCTTTTTTATTTTTCTGTCGACTAAAAAGCATTTTTCTGTTATTAACACGCAGTAATCATTCGCGTCTTAATGAATTTATTGCTTGCTTGGTTTGAATTGATTAAAGAAAAAGAGAAAATATTTACTTATATGATCTTCGTAAACGATCCATGCGAAAATTCAGAGGTTAAGATATACTTCGGTAAATTTTATGATAATGAGCTGTTTCTGTTCAGAAATTCTTCAAGGATATTTTTTGTGAAAATAAAAAAAATATATAGATTATAAAGAAAGACGCTAAGAGGAGAAAGGTTGGGCTATCCTGGCGGCCACCCTATTGAACTATTTTCTTCAGAAGTTGAGGTCAAAGTATACATGATGAAGTAATGCTTAATACTCTTGGATGTAAACACTACTTTCTGTTATTTTTAAAAACTCTTTTTCAAATTTCAGTAGGTAGAAAGAAGAGGAAGTCTTTTGACATTAATCCGATAAACATAGATATAGGATAATCCATATATGCATATGTACATTTAAATGCATATATTGATATACATTTGCACATATACATATACACGCATATATGCGCACATATATGCAAAGCTATGGGATCCATCAAGAAATTGTCTAGCGATTTTCGTCATTTGAACACATGGCGTGCTGTTCTGAAGTAAGTTAGTAACAATCAAAAGGAACTTTATCAGGCATGTGTGAAAAGAAGATCGCCAGTTAGGTTACTCAATCGGCAGTGAGAGACATGTGAATGAGCTTGTGTACTATGTGGTCGTTCTTTGCATTCATAGTGTAAAGTCTTCATTGAAATTTGGACATCTGTTCGCAGAAATAATTCAAATGATCAAGTACATTTTGTGGATTATTCAATAAACGAAATCCGTGCAAAATTTAGATAACGATGTTTCAAAGTTAGTCAGGAATCTTTTGGGGAAAAAAAATCAACATATTTTCAAAACCGGAAAATTATGAACGTATGTAACTTTAATGCTTTCAAAACGGAGCCGCTATCTGTCAACCAGCATAGACATACTCTCCTGACCTCCAAGGATCTAGCCAGTCTCCCCGAAAGTAATACACTGCGCCTCCTCGGTCTCGCTCTCTTAGCCGATCTCAAGTTGAACGTCTTCATTGAATCAAGAACTAAATCTACTGCTAGGAAGGTTGGGTCACTTTGTCTTGCCAGGAAGTTTTTCTCGTCTTAGTTCATCTTGCACATATACAAACTAACCATCCGCACATGCATTGACTACTGTTGTCATATCTGGTCAGGCGTGCCTGATATTCATCTCGGGATTCTCAGCAGGCTTCAGAAGAGAATCTGCAATGTAATCGATCCGATCTGGCAGCTTGACTCCAGCTACTTTCTTACCGACAGGATGTGGCTTCCCTCTGTCTCTTCTACAAATATTTTCATGGCTTCTGCTCCGAAGAACTTAGCTCCCTAGTGCCCCTTCTACAAGAATTTACTCAAAAAAATCAGGATAGCAGCAAAGTTCCACCCTTTTACAATGAAAAAAAAAACAAATGCAGATATCACTTCTACTACATCAGCTTTTTCTCTCGCACTTCCTGCTTCTGGAACACCCTTCCGTATACTTGCTTCCTTGATAGCTACAATATCCAAGATTTTAAATGCAACGTCAATTGCCATTTCTTATCCCTTCAACTCTCATACTTTTCTTATCCTTTCCTCATCACCCCCTGAATCTTGTTATTCTCTTTTTTTTTTCACGCTACTCTTACGCAACTCTCTTCACACAAGTATTTCCATTCTTTTCTTGCCCATTTTCTAACACACCCTGTGACCGGTTACTATTTAGTTCTTTTTTTCTTCAATCTCCTCCTATATAAACCTTCAATCTCCTCTTATGTATCCCCCTACGCACCAGTGGCAGTACTTCTTTATTTGGGATGAAATGATTACAAAAAAGCCGAAATCAAAAGAAATCGACGATTTACTGTGCGAGAATTAGTTGATTTTCTGGCTCTAACGTATTTCAGAAAATAATCTAGCCATAAATGCAAAAGATTCTAACAACTAGATTTTCAGCTCTACTTAAATCTAGATTTTTTTCCACTGAATTATCCAATGTTTGTAAGAACATTTCGGAACATACTCAAAGAGACAGATGATAGTGATTACGAAATACCTTTTTCGCAGTTTTTAATAGAACGGTGACCTAAATTTGTGAGTTCAAAGGGTAGCTACTGACGGAAGCCAAGGCGCCATTGTCGCAAATAGACTTCTTCTTTGTGCTATGTCCCTTTAGAACGTTGGCGATCATGGCCATCCACATCTTCCTATCTCAGGTGGCTGTTAGCACGCTTTCTCCTGTTACCACTTTGCCATACACTTGCTCAGGACCGTCCAATATATTAACCGTTGCTTTCCAGTGTCTCTCTTTCCCTCTATATGACAAGTGAGTATCAGATTCTCCAAACCTTCCTTTCTCAACCTCCCAATTACTTTAGCTGTCTTTTCTGAGGGCTCAGTATTAATTTTTATTTTCGTTTCCAGCCTTTCATAAATCTCCTCCATCCTTTTGTAGAACCACATTTCAGTTGCTTCAAGTTTTTCCTTCATCTGGGATGATATTGTCTAGCATTCACTGCCATACTGAAGAACAGTCATCACATAACAATCCAGTACTCTCTTCTTTGTTTCTAGCGAAATTATTCTGTCTCTCAATACTCTACTCATTCTTTTGTAATGCAATATTTAGATGTAGATTTTAATTAGCAAACTGCCAGTGTCTCTCCATATAGGAAAGCAAACGCAACTTTAAAGTACGTAAACACAAGATCTACCATCCCACACATAAAATGAAGCACATCCTTAAAGAAAGAGAGCACAGGCTATCAAAACTAACGTCAAAGAAAGTAATATTTGATGGAAAGAAAAGATTATGATCATGTCTTAAAAGATCTGGCCATAAGAACATTTTAGAATACAAACCCCAGCCAAGCAGAAAAAAACAATATTAAAATATTATCTAGTTCAACCCACTGTTTAACTTTGAAGTAAAAACCAAAGTAGGACTAATATTTTAAACTAATCGATAAACACTTTCCAAAAAAACTAAGAATTAAATAAAATTTTAATAGGAATTCAATCAAACTGAGTTATAACTGTAATAGTAATTTAGAAATTACATAAAATACAAAACGGCAGAAACCCAAATAACAATGTACAAAACAACATAATTAACAGGGAATATAACTGTAGGGACAAAAATAAATGTAATACAAAAGGGATTATTTACAAAGCAAAAGTACGTATCATAAATGGTCAAAGTAAAATATATTTAGAATCCATCAAAGGCAGTTTTAAAGTTAAATGGAATAATCATAAGTCTAATTTAAACTGGAAAACCTCACAAATTATACAAAATTAGCTAGCCACGTGTGGAAATTAAAACTGAAATATGGAAAAGACCCCGATATAACTCGGGGCATAGTAAAAATAGCTAAACTTACAACACTATTAAAGTATGCAAATTATGCCAAGAGGGAAAATTGGCTATTACGTTGTTCCCAGACAGAAATAAATTATTAAATGAAAGAACAGATGTCCACGTTTAACTATACAAATAAATACCTACTAGGATCATACAATCATGGATGAAAATGTTTAAAACCCTCATTTAACTTCTCCTAATTTTGAAAATTGCACTGTTACGTGAGATTTGAAAAATGGCAAAATCAGTTCTTGTAAATGGCTAAAGTCTCCGAAAGGTAAAAACCTTGGTCAATAAATAACTCATTTTAGAACGATATATATATATATTACCTATTTATTATTTATTAATATTTTGAGATTAGGATCTCATTTTCAGAAAGATAGGGGAGCTTGATTTCACCTCCGTTGGTAGACCGTTCCTTTAAACGAATGGTCTTCTTTCGCTGCTACTGCTGTCGTTAATTATAGTGAGCATGTGTGTGTGTACCTGTACGTGTGTTAGTGCATGTATGTGTGTGTGTGTGTTTATCGTTTATATAAACCACGTGTGTGTGTTTAAGATTTATAGTGAGTGTGTATGTGTTTATAGTTTATATAAACCATAAACACAAACATAGACACAGACATGCACTAACACACTTACAGGTGCACATACTCACTACAATTAACGGTAGCAGTAGCAGGGAAAGAGGCCAATCGTTTAAAGGCACTGTCCACCAACGGAGGCGAAATCAAGCTCTCCTATCATTCTGACGATGAGATTCTGATCTCGAAATATTAATGAATAATAAATAGGTAATGCCCAACACCTTTACTTTTCTTTATTTTACTAAACGCATTGTGATGGCCTTCAAATACCTACCCGTTCACCTTATATACACAATGCTTCAGCCAAATTACAAAACACTTCTTTCTCTCTCTCTCTCTCTCTCTCTATATATATATATATATGTATGTGTGTGTGTGTGTGTGTGTGTGTTTATATATATTTATATATATAAATGAAAGCACTTTTATAATTTTCATATGCTGTATTGTTAATATGGTGAATTCTAACTGATAAATATAGCATACTTTCAAACTATATATTTATCAATTTTTCATATCTATCTATCTATCTATCTATCTATCTATCTATCTATCTATCTATCTATCTATCTATCTATCCGTGTCTTGATCTCGTCTGTTTGACCAGTATAACTTAGTAGTGAGGCTGATCTTTACAGAATGCATCATGCATATTATCTAGTATCAAAACTATTAAAACTAGTATTTAGTACGCCAAGATATAGAATATGGTTTAGTGAACTAGTTTGGTTGACAATTACCACTGAGTAGTGGGGTAAATATTTATTAGATTCCAAAGATTGTATTCTTACATCAAAACAACCAACATTTGTTACAATATCTTTCACATTTTTATTTTCTGATGAATTGTAATAAGTATGTTGTTGACTCAAGAAGCTGTTTGCGAGTTTTACTTCTATAAAATTTCCGTGGAATCCTTAGTATTTGAGCCTATAACTGTAACAAAATGTTGTAATAACCGTCATAAGTTTGAATGCTGACCATGTTTTTAAAGTAACAGAGTAGAAAAGAAAAATTTCGAAATTGACAAGGTTCTTTACTTACTGAAGCGGAAGAGTTCTTTAGTAGCACTTAAGACTCAGGCTGAAAATTCCTCACAAATACCTGCTACTCTAAATAAATAACTCACCAAATAGCTAAAGAATTAAGGAAAAAACAGAATTATAATTTGATACCAGTATTGTCAATAGTTTATTGTATTGAGTTTGGCATTATTTACGTAATTCTGGCTTTAATTATGTTACGCATAATCTATCTATCTATCTATCTATCTATCTATCTATCTATCTATCTATCTATCTATCTATCTATCTATCTATCTATCAAAGAAAGTAAAATTTCAGCATTAAATGACACATAACGAATTGATATTTTTTTTTAAACGTGTCACCCCAAGCAAGGCATTCCACTGCCACTATAGCGCAGGGGGTTACATAGAGGGATTGGGTATAGGAAATGTCAGAAGGAGGGTGATAGACGACTTAGGATGTACATAGGGAGAGAGTTGGAGAGAGTGTGTGTGAGTTAGTGTGTTAGGAGGTGTCTATTCACCTTACATTTAAACTCCTGGAGGTTGTAGCCGTCGGGGAAGCAAGCATGCGGTAGGGAATTCCACAGGCGGGAAATGCGAGGAAAGAAGCTGTTGGAGTAGAAATTGCGGTTACATTTCATCGGTTTCACTGTAAAAGGGTGGGACCTAGTTGCCAATCTAGTATCTCGTGCAAATTGACATCTAGGGGTCACCAGTGATTTAAGTTCGTCAGAGCAGAAGCCATGAAAGTATTTATAGAAGAGGCACAGGGAAGCCACGTCACGCCGGTGAGAGAGATACTGCAGGCGGTCAGCCAAGTCGGCATCAATCACATTACAGATTCTTCGCTGTATTTTGTCAAGAACCCCGAGGAGAATGCCGTTGAAAAACAACACACACACACACACACACACACACACACACACACACACACATATATATATATATATATATATATGAAATTTTGACACTGAGAACAATGCTGAGTCGAGACAGTCGGATTTATACTTAAGCCACGAAAGATGAGTTCAAGAAAGAAACCGGATGTCGCCACTTAATGCTTTCCTCAATGTCCAAATTTTATATTGACTTAAACTTTATCACTGATACCGAGCATTTTATCTATAAAGATATCATAATTTTTTATTATATATATATATATATATATATATAAAACAAGATATATATATTTGCGTTTATATATATATATATATATATATATATATAAACGCAAATATATACACACACTTATATATATATATATATATATATATATATACTTTTATTTATATTTATATACACTATTTATTGTAAATGTCATATGGAGCTATATTTAGTTAGTCTGAAAGAATAACATATTAATACTAATATAATAACTATTGTTTATATCTATGTTTTCAGTAAACAATATTCGAAATGCATAAATTAAAAAGTAAAAAAAATACAGTAGAAAGCAAAAGTTATCTAAGCAAAATAGGTCCACGTTATCTACTGGTGATTTTGCAATACTTAAATTAACTGCTACAAAGATCACTTGATGTAAATTACCCTCTCCCTAATTTGCATTTATGCTGAAGAATCAAAAATTATTAATGAAGGCTACTTATCACTCACTATCTCGAACATAAATTAACCACTTAAGTCGACGTGTTCGAGGAGACGAGTAGAAAGGAATAACCTTTGACGGACGTGAAGAGATAACAGAATTAACAGAGTTTTCACAGAGCTGAATTGCATTCGATATAAGTATTAAGAGATTTCATCACGTTTGGAGTGGAATCGTTGGCAGCTAAATGCTGAGATCGAGGATATGACAGATATTCTCTTAGTAAATAGCCGAAGAGTTTATAGCTTACAGATGTTTGCAAACTATGTTTAAATCTAGAGACTGGCGTATTTTTGTTTAGTATGGCAAAGAGTCAACCGCGCAAGGTGAATGTCGGAATGAAGACTCGATTAGCTTCATTCTACAAATCAGAGTCTGTTACTTTTCAAAGTTATTATTCTCAATCTTGTTTTTATTTTTTAACATTGTCAACAGAAACACTCAGTACTGATGGACGGTATGCTACAACTTTTACCGACAAGACAAGTTCTATTTTCTCGAATATCGTTCATATTTATTTCAAGAATTTCTTATGTTTCCAAACACGATGTTCTTAGTGCTGTGGAAGACGCCATTTTGAATCACGTTGGAATCACCAGCTGGAGGACGTTGAGTGAGGGAAAACTTTTTTATATTCCAGGAACATTCTTTTTAGTGCAGTGTTTTAAATGTAGACAGTGTTCGAACCACAAAGAATACACGAGTCTCAAGAAGACTTCCTAATTAACTCGACTTGCACTGTGACATCCGGTTTCTGCTCGTATTATTGCACGGACTGCTTGCATCAACTGACAATTTGATACGCTTTCCTTTAGTTTAGCACAGACATGATAGCAGACAAAAGTTCACGGAAATAACATAACGGAAAAGGATTGACTTCATTTTAAAGTGTGTTATGTACAAATTTAAAATTTATATTAATTCTACATGCTTAAAAGTTGAAACTTTGCATAATAATAATTTCGTATGTTTTACATGATGTATAGTTGTTAACATTCTCAGTGAATTATAAGTTAATTAATATTTATTTCAAGTAAGTATCAGATAAACATAACCTTCTCTCCTGTTGAAAACATCCGTTCTCGATTATCAGCGAAGTTAAGTAACATTGATTCCGGTCAGTATTTAAACGGGGTTCTTTTGAATTTTAAACAATTTCCTACAATCGGAAATATGCTTCGGCTTTGATTAACAAAAAATTATATATATATATATATATATATATATATATATATATTAATGTGAAAAATATATCTAAGACCGAGAAATCAAGTATTTTATGGAATCATAAAAAATTAAATTTGCTTATTTCAATTATATATATATATTATTTCAATATATATATATATATATATATATATATATATATATATATATATATTGAAATAAACTTAATTTTTTAAATTAAAGAAATAAAAATAAAATTAAAAATTAAAATCAAAACAAATTAATATAGGAAAAGATAGTATATAATTTAACAGATTAGTAAATCTCGTAATATGTATATATATATATATATATATATATATATATATATATATATATATATACAAGTACATATACATCTACATACATACACACGTGTGCACTGAAGCATCCCCATATATATATATATATATATATATATATATATATATATATATATAGGTATGTCTGCTCTGTCACTGATTTTGAGCGCTTTTAAATAAGTACCACGCATATATAATATATAAATAATATAATATATATAACAAATTGCATATATGTATATATATATTGATATTTATAATTATATACATACACGTTTCACCCATATATATATATAGTTTTAATAGTTCTTTTTACTATAGCCTTAAATCTTCTCTTCGTGTTCATTATGATGTGAATATGGAGGAATTAATTATTTGGTAGTGAAAGGCAAATAAAAGAAAAAATATGGTAGGGGAAGTAAGTTAGAGTTTAATAAATATAAAATATAGAGTTTAAGCTCAGATACTTGTCAAATGATAGCACCAGAAGTATGGGATATAAGCAGTATATATATGGTTGTCGTAATATACTCTGCACTGCTTCAAAAGAAGAAGACGGAAAGGAAGCATCCATAAAAAGGAAACTGGTTTTGGATTACATTTAGGAAGTTTATGTCTCAATTTAGAATAAAAATGGATTTATGACGGCGTTTGTCTATGAATTCCTTACGTAAGTTTAGAAGCAGATTCTGTTTAGGTTACTTTATTATTCTACTTTTTTCAAGTAAATAGATTGCATCTAGGATTTTTGTGTGCGGGCCGAACCTATTAATCTTCAATTTACTATGGAGCATAGTCCCTCCTCTTTCATCTTTTAAAGGATTCGGAAAAGGGACGTCTGAAATCTTAGTTTGAGGTTAGAAAAGGAATGTTTATGAAAGCAATATCGTTGTTTAAATTATAATGTACATTTGGTAATTCTTTTTGTTATTCATGAGGGAGATGTAAGCTTTTAGAAGATCTACATTTGCTTTCCACCGGACAGTTGTTAATGGGCTTACAATTGTAAGAAGGCAAAATACCTGTTTTAGAGTCAGTTTTATCTAAATTCTTTAAAATTTGTTTATTATGGGAATTAATATTACTGCTCATATTGTGTGGGAAGAATTACCTAATTTCAAGAGTATTTGTAGTGAAAATTTTGTGTAGTGAATTATTGATATGAAAATGTTTGCTCAGTAGTTTAAGAAAATATTTTCCTATATTAATATAATTCATATGTAAAACTACATTAATATACTTTTACTACGCCTATTTCTAGCAATGGATTGTTCAGAAATGATAACTTGCTTTTCATATACTAATTTAACTTTGAAACCGCTTTCCTGAAAAGCATTATTGTATAATTTTTTATTTTCATTAAATATTTTAAAGTTGGACGATAACCAGTAAATTTTAGTGCTAACAATGTTGGACATTTGCTTAATAATATTATTTGTGTGATTGGAATGGATATTAATATAGCTAGGGTGTATATATGTGTATAATAGTATATACGTGTGAATAATATAACATTATACACATGTGTATAATACTATATATATATATATATATATATATATATATATAGTGATGATCATCCACGTATACTGTCTTAATATGTATAGGAAAGAATATTAATAAAAAGTTTTGAATTTAAAAACGTACTTTTTTAAACAGTATTTGTTTATTTTTATAGTGTTTTATATTTCAGACCGCCCTCGGTCCTTCATCAGAAACAAGTGATTTTTAAATTAGAATTGGAAACGTATTTTTACGATGGCGTCCTAATACTTTTTTGTTTACATCACGTGGTGTCGATAAACCAATCAGCATGCGGCACGTCCGTTTGTTTATTTTCGGTAAACCAATCAACACGCGGCACGTCCGTGGAGAGAGTCTGTTTGTTTTAGACAAAAAATCTCTTGGAATATCTATTTTTTTGTTTATATCGCGTGGTGTCGATAAACCAATCAGCATGCGGCACGTCCGTTTGTTTATTTTCGGTCAACCAATCAACACGCGACACCTCCGTGGAGAAAGTCTGTTTGTTTTAGATAAAAAATTCCTTGGAATATCTGAAAGAACATTCTTTTTACCTATTGAAATATTTGTAGAGATTCAACACACCTAAGTCCCTGTTTAACCCTAGCTTGTGTGTGTTTAATTTTAAAATCCAGTATTTTTCTTTCTTTCTGCGTGTGTATGTAGAACTAAAATTGGAGTCTATTAGTAAACATTTGCAATTTTCTAAAGTGTGATCGGGTTGATTAAAATGTGCTGCAATTGGGGAGTATACATTTTTTTGTCGTATATTTAGTTTGTGATTATTGAAGCGAAATCTAAAGCTATTACCGGATTCGCCGATATATCCACTGTTGGGGCAAATTGAGCAGAAGAGATAGTAGATGATGTCTTTGCTATCACAAGTAAGGTTTGGTGGGTGTAATTTTATTTTTGTGTTGGGTACAGAGAATGTTTTGTCTGTTATTAGATGTTTACAGATTAAACAACGGGGCTTTCCACATATTAAATTCCCTGATAGGTTTGTATTATTTAAATATTTGTTAGAAGTGAAAATAAACAAACGGACGTGCCGCATGCTGATTGGTTTATCGACACCACGCGATATAAACAAAAAAATAGATATTCCAAGAGATTTTTTGTCTAAAACAAACAGACTCTCTCCACGGACGTGCCGCGTGTTGATTGGTTTACCGAAAATAAACAAACGGACGTGCCGCATGCTGATTGGTTTATCGACACCACGTGATGTAAACAAAAAAGTATTAGGACGCCATCGTAAAAATACGTTTCCAATTCTAATTTAAAAATCACTTGTTTCTGATGAAGGACCGAGGGCGGTCTGAAATATAAAACACTATAAAAATAAACAAATACTGTTTAAAAAAGTACGTTTTTAAATTCAAAACTTTTTATTAATATTCTTTCCTATATATATATATATATATATATATTACTCTTCAGTAATGAATTGACTGGCGTGTGTATACACCACATACATATAGCACAATAAAATTTAATTTCTCTTATTTCATGCGATTTAGAGAGTAGAGACTCCGACTGACACCAAATAGGTCGAGTTTCGGTCCCGGCTGAAAGCATGTGGAAGTCTAGACACATTGATGAACTGTGATACAGCAAAACAGGCTTATAACTTGGATGAATAATAATAATAATAATAATAATATATATATATATATATATATATATATATATATATATATATATATATATATATATATATGTAGTATGTTATACAAAAATTAACGAACACGTAGATTAAATCCTACTGTTTAAGCATTTACTTTTATAAAGAGTGCTCGATACAGAGTAGTCATTAATATTGCAATTTTGTTATTACAATGGTTTATAAAAGCATTATATCATACACAAAAATCTACATGCTTCACAGCAATAATCTTTCTCTTCAGGTGATATGTTAAAATAAATGATGAAAATGATTTATTTTGAAAATATAAGATTAATTTACTGTTATTTTGAAAATTAGTGTGGGGTAGTTAGAGGAAATGCTTTAGGTGTGTCAATATTGTTCAATCAGAAATGAGAATTATGCAACCATGGAGTTTCCTCATTTGGGTAGTGAATAGAAGCAAGATGGTGTGGTGTCTAGACATCTCACATTTTAATTTTGTCTGGATAAGATACGTAGTGGGACCATTGATTTTTAAGTGGGTAGACAATAATTTTTAACAGCAGGTTGGATTTTAAGTTTTTTTTTATTAAACATTAGATGTTTTTTAAAATACTTCATGAGTAAAGGGGCTGGAATGTTTATGTTAGAATTAGGATTAAATAATTATAGTATATTAAAGTATATTGTAGTTAAGAAAACTAATTGAGTATTGAGTGGATCATTTATTTTAGTAAAATATTTTTAATTTTTATGTTATATTAGAGCATAAGTTAAAACTGAAACATTGTAGTTTTTTTTTAATTTTAAAAGAGAATTATTTTTTCTGGGTAAGATTAATTGTAGGAACATAGATTATTTAAATGGGCAGACAGCAATCTCTAACGGCAGGATGGATTCAGTTCTTTTTTTTTACAAAATAAATTATATATATATATATATATATATATATATATGTGTGTGTGTGTGTGTGTGTGTGTGTGTGTGTTTCTTGAATGATACTCCTTTAATAGTTTTGAATTATGACACTCCCTACATTTCAACCACCTTATAAAATTCTCTAATACAAGTCAACCATACGTCCGTGCATGGAGTACTGCTGCCATTTATGGTCAGGTGCCCCTGCCGTTCTCCTCAGTGTTCTTGACAAGCTCCAAAGGAGAGTCTGTAATGTGATAGGTACTGATCTGGCGACTCGACTGCAGCCACTTTCCCATCGTCGAAATGTGGCCTCCCTCTGTCTCTTCTATAAATACTTTCATGGCTTCTGCTAGGATGAGCTTAAGTCACTGATGCCTCCTCAAGAGGTGTTTACCCGTGCAACCAGACTGGCAGCTGGGTCCCACCCATTCACAGTCAGGTTAGCCAAATGCAGACGACAATTCTACTCCTGCAGCTTCCTCTCTCGCACTTCCCGCCTGTGGAACTCACTCCCGTATTCTTGCTTTCCTGGCGGCTACGACCTCCAGAAATTTAAAAGCAAAGTTAATACTCACCTACTAACCACTGGACTCTAGCTCTCTCCTCTCCCCTGTATAATCTTCACTTTCTCTCCGCCCATGTATCTGTCATTTCACCTGCTTTCTCAGCTTTCTATTGTTCCTTTCTAACTAGCTTGTACTCCTCACTCTTTTCTAATTAATCTTTTTACATTTATGTAACCCCCTGCACATCAGTGGCGTTTCTGCCTTGCTCGGGGTGAAATGATTAAAAAAAAAAATTCAAAATCCTTGATAAACCAGTAACACCCTTGTTTTTGTATGGAAGCACATGCAACAAAAGCAATCCTATATTTAAATTGCCAAAGAGCATCAGAGAAGGAAATGCGTCGGTTAAGAACAGTTTTTCTTCTTGTCTTTTTATCTAGTCATGCCTTCCACAGGCTTACATTACGCAAATGAACAAAAGAGAGAATTGCTTCCGAATTATAAACATGATACGTTTTAATCATTTCGTTCATTTTACAACTCAACGAAATATTATTACATCAGAAAAATCAAACACTACTAATGATCACTTAATAAGTGCCATACTTAATACAGACTTCGGCGATCCTGTCTATTTCGAACCATGGTTGCCTAGGCAGAAGATTTTCCCACAGTCGGTTGTCATTACTTTTTGCAGTAGACTGTTTGCCAACCAAGACTATATCATTCATCCTAACTTGATATTCAACGTATAATCGGAGGGAGTAGAGATGGATTAATATCTTTACCAAGGCTATTTTCGCGTAAATAAATGCAACAAAGCCAACTGGAATTCGAACTCGTCTCTCCGGTTTCTCATTCAGAGCCGATATCCATTGAAACAAAACTCACATCCTAGTAATGATCAGTCAGTTAAGTGCCATACGTGATACACGCTTGGGTGATCATGTCTCGAATGAGACATGACTGACTGGGCAGAAGATTATCCCGCAGTAGGTTGCCATTGCTTTCTGCAGCAGACTGGTTGCCAGCCAAGGCTATAGAACCCAATCTGTCCTATTATTTAACCCATAACTGGAGGGAAGAGACGGATTAATGCTTCTCCTAAGGGTATTTGCGCGTAAATGAATGCAAGGAATTCAACTGGAATTCGAACTCGGCCCCCCCCCCCCGGTTAACTCGTTGCGAATCGATATCCATTGCACCACAACGCACTAGTAATGATACTTAGTCGAAAATACGCCATTCGCATTTACCATAGTGTTATTTTCTGCCATAAACAGAAAAGACGATGATTTTTGAACCATGACTTAAATGTGAGGTTATTCATTAGAAAGGCCAATAACTATTAGACCTGCTTGTTACGTTTTGTGACTAGAAAAGTGTATCATGCATGGATAATGCATTCTATTGACCTCCGATTACATCTCTTCACTTGAAAAGAATAAAGAAATGCTCCTACAAACATGAGCATGTGGTTGCATTAGAGATATTTACAAAAAGAACGATACAAGGGAATTTATTGTAGTTTTTCTCTCTTTGCCAGTCGTATACAGATTAATAAACTATTTTTACTGTTAATTTAGATAAAAAAAGGTTGAGAGATTAAAATCTGTACAGGTTTCGTTTCTTTTCTCTTCAGGATAAGCAAGATAAAACCTATTTCTGATCCTTTGATTAATAGATAATTTAATATTTTAATATAATATACATTTTCACGTAAATGGCCGCTATGACGTAATGGCTGGGAAAAAAACCGGGGAGACGAGTACGAATTCCAGTTGAATCCCTTGCATTCACTTCCGCGCAAATACTCTTGGGAAAGGTATTATTCCATCCCTTTTCTCGAGTTATGGATTAGATAAAAGATTGGCTTCTATGGCCTGGCTGTCAACCAGTCTACCATAGAAAGAAATGGCAACATACTGCGGGATAATCTTCTGCCTAGTCAGTGATGTATCTTTTGAGATATGATCGCCCAAACTTGTATCAATTATAGAATTTAACTGACTGATTGTTTGTAAGGAAGTAAATGTCACCGCCATATATAAACACACACACACACACACACACACACACACACACACACACACACACACACACACACACACATATATATATATATGTTCAAGTAAAACTCGGAAAATTACACATGTCGTATGGCCATTTCAGTGAAAAAATTCATTTATAATACTGTTTACATCGAGCCCTTTACCAGGATCATTTTAAATATTAATTAGATAAATATGAATGGGATCTGTTTTGGGATTTTACCTACATGCTAGTTTTGTTTTGGATCTATCTATCTACCTATATATATATATATATATATAGAGAGAGAGAGAGAGAGAGAGAGAAGTAAATTGAATGGAAAATGAAAATAATGACTACCTCGGATTAAATAAATCTTTTAATCATGGAAAGGGAAGGAAATATGACAAATACCAATTCTAGTTATAATACAACTTGTCATATTTTATCAAATTTTGTTCGCTTCCAACACAAAAACGCTCACACACACACACGCTCACGCTCACGCGTGCAGGAATGCACGCACGCATGCAGACACACACACATATATATATTCATATGATTTCATCAGCAAAAACATTATTTTTTCAGAAATAAGTCACATTAAATTTTCTATCTTACAATTCAGTTACCTACAACTAATCTGATATATAAAATATATATATCGAGTTCTCTCATATATACAGCAGTTTTCAACACACACACACACACACACACACACACACACACACACACACACACACACACACACACACACATATATATATATATATATATATATGTATTATCTCTAACATAAAGATGTAGTTAGGTTCCCTAGTTATTCTAGTCGTATTTTTCCCCATATTTTACTATAGTCATGACTTTGGTTAAATTACATTATTCGTAGATATTCTCGCTATTTTACCCAAAAACACAGAACCCAAGGCCAGACTGGCCATTAAACCAAATTAGCACGTGCCTAAGGCGCCTGTAGAGAACGGGGCATCATTATTATTTTTATCTTCCGAAGATGTTATGCCTGTTAGTAACCAGAACATATTTTCGATAAAAAGTTTGAAAACTGCTATTACGTCCATAAATCAGGAGATACATCGGACATTGTAACTTCGGATTCCAAAGAAGAAAGGCACTAATTTGCAGTGGTAATAATATTAAAAACCGTTCTTTTATAAGGAAATATACAACATTCATTGACCGAGCAGTCAGTGCAACTTGCTCTAAAAATTATAAAATCTTATTACTAATACAATCAATTTTAGAAAAATTAGTTTCTCAAATCTAATAATTGTTACCATTATTTCTAGTATTCATTAGGTCATTAGGTTGTTCTTCCTAATTCTTAGCTTGTTTTAGTGTGGAACTTCGACATCATATTTATATTAATACGAGCCGGACGTACCACCAAAAATGACGGCAAAATATTTATGTCTATATGCCCTTAAAAATTACGGCAACATGTATATTAAAGTACCTACTATTGAGTATCTTACGTTAAGACATAAGAAATAAAAAACAAACAAACAAAAACAAACAAAATAACGAAATAATCAAAACCCCTGAGTCTGACAGGAGGGATATATATGTTACGGAATGCCCCAAAGATTAAAGAAATGGTTTTAACAGCCGACATATTTAATTTATTTGTTTGAACATTTTTTTCTCATCGATACGCGAATTGGAGTAGATATTCTATTTTTAATCAAAATATATATATATATATATATATATATATATATATAGATAGATAGATAGATACCTGATGATGTTCCAAATGACATTTTCGTAACAAAATTTATCATAAATAATCAATCCGGTAGAAATAAATATATCAATATACCGTTTGATTAAAAACTGAATATCTACCCCAATTTGAGTATCGATTAAAAAATTAATGTTCAATCAAATAAATTAAATATACATACATATATGTATATAAATTCTTCATTATTCGACGACATAATTATTGTAAATAACAAATTAAAAAATAAACATGGGCATTCATAACTGGTTGTAAAGTTTAATAGCTCGTAATAAAGAGAATTAACCGAGTGGAAGCAGCCTGGCTATTGTATCTCTCTCCATGAACCTGACAGGGAGGACACACACACACACACACGTGTGTGTGTGTGTGTGTGTGTGTGTGTGTGTAAATAACTACATAACGGTCTTTATTATATAAAAAACAGGAATTTTTTTCGAGTTATATTGTATTTCCTGTTTTATATATATATATATGTATATATATATATATATATATATATATATATATATAAACTACACAACGGTCTTTATTATAAAAGACATTGATTTTTCCGAGTTATATTGTATCTCTCTCCAAGAACATGACAGAGAGGACATATATATATATATATATATATATATATATGTATATATATGTGTGTGTGTGTGTGTGTGTGCGTGTGTGTGCGTGTGTGTCTGTGTGTGTGTGTGTGTTTGTATATAAATAACTACACAACGGTCTTTATTATAATAGACGAATTTTTCTTCGTGTTATATATATATATATATATTTAATCATATCACCCCGAGCAAGGCGGTAATGCCACTTCATTCTATCGAATCTAATATCTTGTATACCGATAATGGTTTAGTTATTTATAAACGATTTTGACGCCCAGCATGTTATCCATATGAAAGTCTCCAGCGCCGCTATTTAAGAACAAGACTGAAATGTTTAGGTTAAAGTTTGGGTTTTGTAGCAACTTGTTTTTTGAGAAACTATTTCTAACGCAGGCTAATGTATATTAAGTTTCATTATACAGTATAATAAATTTATTATAACTGATTAACACAATATATTATTTAAAGAGTCTAGCATTTATTTTTAATTTTTATGATTGTTTTCATTCTATTTCCCCATAATATATTCTGTTTCGGAAAGGCATATTTCGATGTCTATGTCTTGGAATACGTTGTAACGGCTGTAGATTCTATTTTAAAGACTGAGTAATATCTACTGTTTCAGGTATCACTAGTAATGGAAAACTAAATCCATTTCTGGTGAGTAGGTTTTGTTTCACGCGGGAAGGATAAGAAAAGAATGAAGACATTTGTTTCTGAGCTAACAAGGACGGAAAGTTGCTCTTTGAACAACTTCTGAGTCTAAAACCGAATCCAAAGTTTACCGGGCAATGTAAGCCGAATATCAACTTGGCTCGCTCTGTTAGCTAGTGTCAGTATTCTTGTTTTGATATCCACATTCATTTTACTATCCACATTGTACTCTCCTCCTATTTTCTTAACGGAAATCACACGACATATTTCAGCTATCAACAAACCGAGAATTTTATCTTGAAATGATACAGTGTGTTCCTTGCTTCCCCATCATCAACCTCACGTCAATCAATATCTGAGATTGAAGTTAAACCTGAAAGTCTTCCTTAAAAACAAATCTGTTTGAAAATTCCGTACAAGAAAAACAAATACGGAAAATGTTATGCTAATATATACATTACAAGCACTCAGCTACAAACAAATTTCTTATGGACATCTTCAAAGAAAGAAGTTCTTCTTTAAATCTCTTTAACCTAGAGACATTCTTTTTCGTTTGAACTGTTATTTTTCGTACATGAAAATTTATTCCTAGAGAACATATACATTTCTACACATACAAAAATAACCAACTCATATTATTCATTTCTTTTAACAAGAAAGAAAATATTTACAGAAAATATTTGTATTGATAAAAGAAGCTGGTTGTAAAAGAAAATTGTATCTATTACACTGGTGAATATTTCCATCTAATAAAATGTGTTCCTTTCTCAGAAACCTGTAATTTGATATTTACTGTAGCAAAGCGAGAAGAAAAGACTAAACATCAATAGCAGAAAGACAGAATGTATGGTTTTTAACAAAAGGAACAGTCTAACATGCAAAATCACAAATTGGTGATACCAGAATCAAACAAGTAAAACGATTTAAATACCTGGAATGTCTTCTAACAAAGGGTGGAAAGCGCATCACTGAAATCCAAAAGCGCATTTGGATAGCCAAAGATGCCTTCCAAAAGCTAAGAAAATAAGAAGAAATAGGAAAATTTCGTTAGAAACAAAGAAAAGAGTACTGGACTCTTATATAATATCAGTATTTCTATATTGCCAGAGAGCTTCCTCACAGATGAAAAACAGACTTGACGCAACAGGAATGTGGTTCTAGAGACGATGTTGAGGATACCCTGGACGGAACATGTGAGCGACGACGACGTTTTTGTGAATACGGAAATAAAAGTGATACACTTAACACCAGAAAGAGACATTTGAAAGCTTC
This sequence comes from Ascarosepion bandense, assembly GCA_037127315.1. Lineage (NCBI taxonomy): Eukaryota > Metazoa > Mollusca > Cephalopoda > Sepiida > Sepiidae > Ascarosepion > Ascarosepion bandense. Next base: position 3,864,533 of record JBBBDQ010001047.1, read on the forward strand.
TGGAGCTGTTGATGCGGAAAGAGGTTTTTCGAAAATTTGACACTCACAGGACAGACTGAAGGCAAAACGACAGAGGAAAACAAAGCATAACTCATTTAGAGAGCTTGAGTAAATGGATCTAGACTGCTTACTCACCACGTCCATCGACACTTCAGTATCCTTCTCTAGAACCCGATTTCTGCTGCCTCCAGGTTTTTCCCATCATTCACTGACATTTACGTAGAAATTCGACAATTTTTTCTTTGTAACGAATTTTTCTTTTTCTCCACAACTTGCTTACCTTTTGGAATTATTATTTTGCTAAGCTTTACCTAATCCAAGTGTAATCGTTAGCAAGCTTGTCTCACTAGATAAATTACGACTGATTAGTGATACCGATCCACATTAGGTACACTATATTTTCGGCTTCCTAATGGATTTCAGCTACGCTTAGTAAATCGCCGTATCAATGAAATACGCATAATTTAGTGTTTGGTATTTCTGCGGAGTCTTGTCTGGGTTCCCCTTCCGCCCAGAAGCAGAGAGTTAACCAAGAAAGAGTTTTAATACATGAATACAAGCAGAGTTTTCCGGAATATATGCATTCATTAATGGAGAAACGGATGGTATTCTCCTCTGAAGAGGAAAGAAGTCCTTGAACGGAACAAACATTCTTTGCTGCTTACAAGGTCGTGGCAGATAGCCATAAGCTATCATGATCAGGTTCTTATCATAAGCTATCATGATCAGGTTCTTCCTAGTTCGCGCTCTAACTGGATTTAATCTTGCTTGCATTTCGCAGTCTACAAGTGACTTGCTCGTCCTCTGACATATCGGTTAGTGTGTCCTGAGAAATCCATTTGTCGCCACTCGAGGTAACAAAGGTCAAGGATTCCTCATAATCTTCGAAATGAGACCAGTTAACTATCGCTTCAAAATCCGTAGACGTGTCCTGAAGGCACTCCTCGCTTGTCCTCGATTCGACCTTTTCTGTAGCCAAATCTCTTAGTGAGGCTGTGTGTTTCCGTCCACCCGGGTAACAAACACGCGCATACTGAGGATTGGTATCTAGTAGTTCTACTTGACTCACCAGGGGTTCATTTTTCAATCGCGTGTGCTTTTAGCGGTATCATTCCCTAGAACCAAGAAGGTATAGACGATCTAGTCGAACCTTGAAAACGGGAGGAATCGTTCTTGGGGTGTTGCATATCAGCGTTCTAATAGTACGCAGCATATCTAGAAATAATTGTTCCCCATTCTCTACACAGAATCCATTTCATCAACTGCTAATTCAACACATTTCCAGATGATTCCATTATACCCCTCGCACGAGGAACTGCTTTGAAGGTTATATGGTATTGTTTGACATACGGCCACCTCTTTCTCTTGTAGGAATTGCCGTAAGCGTTAGAACATGAATGGATACTGAATGAATATACGCGAATAGACCAAAGACTACGAAACTAAACAAACTTGTACAATATACGTCTGGGCAGGAAATCACGCAAAGAAACCGGAAATATTCATCAGTCCTTGTCAACGTGTTTTAACAGCGAGTTTTTGACAAAAGCGAACCTTTAAAATCCAGTCCGAATCTTTCGGAGGTTTGTGCGGTTTTTATGTCCTTGCTGTTAGGAAGGTAGAGCCAGTATTTATTTCTGTGCAAGTTTTACATTAGTTTGTAATCTCTTTTCCATTCTTTATCGAGTAAGGAAGGTTTCTGATTTTCATGTAGATTATGCATGTAATACCTGGGCGGTACAATTCTCAATGTAATCTCTTTAATTCTTACATACATACACGAAAGGGGACGTCCAAAGCTGCGTTTTCTTTACCGGTGATGTATATTACGTTTGACTTGTTTTGAGTATACCTTCCTTCAACATAAGTAACTTCGGTTTGGATAAATAATGTGTTCTTCTCTGTGTTTTTCTTAGATTTAAAAGATACTTTTTGCAATCAGGTGTTAGATTGTTAAAAATTGCTGGGTACGGCATTCACATGGCTGCTAAGCCACTGACATAAAAAAGTGTTTTTGTTTATGACGCAAGAAGTTTTACTTTAATATTGTCGCAACATAAATCCTTCATTACTGACTTTTTGCTTCTTGGTATAAAGTAACCTTTATTATTAGGTCATTAAAACAGTATTCCAAGACTTGTATAAAAAGAGATGCGTTAAGCATCTTCACTTTGTTTAGGAATTGTTAGGTTCTTCATGAATTTTTTTCGCAATGCTTGCGTTAAGGAAATTTTCTGTGCCCCCGAGTCAATCAAAATGTTCGTTAACCGGGCTCTCTCTCGTTATAATTGATAGACAGCCAACTGCATCCATTGATGCCGACCAAGATACCATTTACTCGCTTTTGTACTACAAACTTTATACCAAACATTTGTCCTTACTTTCCTTATGTACAGCACTTATCCATTCCAGCGGAGCATAATAGCATTGCATATCTCTTGTCACTGCAGAAGAAAAATGAACGTTTAATTAAGATGTATTTCTTGTGAGAGTCTAATTTTTCATAAGATGGTTGGTGGGGAGGATGATAGGTGAAGTGGTCTCTGACACTTTTTGAGTATTCTTTGGTGGATATCCGTGGCCTGAAGTCCGTTTATGAAGGCATCTCGTATCAATTGTGTTCGGTATTGTTCCGCTGATACCGAATAAAATTAATAACCCTCATTTAGTTTTAGTAAAGGTGGATAGATTCCGTCAATTGTCTCTGAGTACAGTTGACGCCACGTAGCTAGAGTCTAGAGTCCTTTCATCTTTTTATATAGATCATGTACAGGGTCCTTAAAGCCTCGAATTCTCGAAAATTCTCGAAACCTTGTGCTGAGACATATTTCTTGAGTTAGTACAGCTTATTAGAAGGCTTGTCGCAGTAGGTACTTAAGAAATATTCTTCTCCAATGACGATATTTTAGTTTAGCGTCAGATGCTTTGTCATCAATAAGTTTCTTTGGAAAGAGTCGATTAGCCATTATCATAACGATTAACAATATACGGACTAAGTTTGTTTACAAACGTAAGTAGCAATATTATTAACATAGTTGACTGCTTATCAACTGCTGTTATTATGAAATTACACGATTACATAAAATTACGTAAATACGTGACAGGTGCCTTTTCATATGTTCACGCATTCTCTTTCTTTTATAGGTGCGCAGTTGATTTGATTGTATTGTAAAGAAATATAAACAATTATTTTTATGTGAAGCTGATTCGCAAAAAATCTTTATCATCTATTGCTTTCAATTTGAAAGAAAATGAACACTCAATAATTAAAATTTATTTAAAAGTAGAAGATTGTTTATTTTTGTATTATCATCTACAAGGGTATATATTCTCCTGATATAATTTTCCTACGCCACTGTAAAAGACTGTTGCCATTAAGAACTTAAATTTGTTTATAAATTGTTAGAAGTGCGCCTTCAACCATAATGATAGGAGAGGCGCAAGTGTTCATTTAACAGAAAATTTTTCAAACGCTGCAGATAAAGGTAGAACCGGGCGTTTGCCCTGCAAAACTTTTCCCACCCTCTCTAAAAAAAAAGTCAGGACTGAGTGTTTTCCACAAAAATCTTCCCCATTTATGGCTCGTGAATTTTAATGCTTACAAAACAGAGCTGCTCTTTCTTAAGCACCATAGAAAATCAATCATACCCCCGCACCCCATCAGCATGGAACAGGCTAGTCTCCCTGAAAGCGAAACATTGTTCCTACTCGACCTATGTTTATCAGCCGACCTCAAGTGGAAGGAAGGACTACATTGAATCCATATCTACATCTGCTGCTAGGAAGGCCAGAAAGTTTTTCCTGTCTGTATACATTCTACACATGTATAAATCTACTATCCGTCCGTGCATTGACTAATGCTGTAACATCTGGTCAGGTGCTCCTGCTATTCATCTCGGGGTTCTTGACAAAATCCACCGAAGAATCTTTAAAGGGATCTATCTCGACCTGGCCGTTTAGCTTCAATCGCTTTCACACCGACGTAATGTGGCTTTCTTCTGTCTCTTTTACAAATACTTTCACGGCTTATGCTCAAATGAGCTTAGTTTCCTGGTGCCCTCTATAAATGAATTTAGTCTAGCAAGAGTAGCAACTTTTACAGTAAACCAGTCAAATGTAAACTCAACTTCTACTCTACAGTTTCTTTTCCCGCACTTCCCGCCTGTGGAATTCCCTTGCTTCTCTGAAAGCTACAATCTCCAAGAATTTAAATCTAAGGTCAATTGCGATCTGCTATCTCCTTGACTCACATGTATTCCCTGACATTTATTCTCATGTTCTTTTCCCTGTACTCATCATGCAACATTCTTAACGGCAGGGTTCCCATCTTACTCTTACCCATTTTCTTACACGCCCTGTAAATTGTCCCTCTTTCGCAATACTCTCCTTTTATGTAACCCCTTGCGCACGAGAGACAGTACTGCTTTGTTTGGGATGAAATTATTATAAAAAAAAGGTACATATCAAAGAACAGGAAATATCGTTGCTGAGATAGATACAGATTTTCATTTGGTATCAAGTGGTGAAGCCCGGACCGTTACCTTGGATATCTCCAAAGCATTCGACAGGGTCTGGCATGCTGGCCTCTTGTGCAAACTGCGGAGCTATGGGATAACTGGACATCTGTTTGACCTCATCCAGTCTATCCTCTCTAAACGCACATTGAAGGTGGTATTAAATGGGCATGCCCCCCAAAACTACCAGACGAACGCGTGCGTCGCTCAAGGTTCTATCCTAGGTCCCACGCTCTTTCTGATCTACATTAATGATCTCCCCGACACCATTAGATCGCAAGTTGGCATGTATGCCGACGACACAACAATCTACTCCCGCATCGATCAGAAACCATGTCTGGACGACAAAGTAAACCTCGCTGCCGTACTTGAAAGGGACCTCCAATCCGTAGTGACCTGGGGTAGGAAATGGTTGGTAAATTTCAATGCCTCCAAAACAAAGCTGTTATCAACTAATCACCATAGACAATCGCATCTACCTCCCATTAGCATGGGACAGGCTAGCCTCCCAGAGAGTAAAATACTACGCCTCCTTGGCCTTACACTCTCGGCGGACCTCAAATGGAATGACTATATTGAATCCATTGCCAAATCTGCTGCTATAAAAGTGGGCTCCCTGTGCAGGGCCCGGAAATTTTTCCCACCTGAATCTATTCTGCACATATACAAATCTACCATCCGTGTATTGAATATTGCTGCCATATCTGGTCGGGTGCCCCTGCTGCTCTCCTTGGGCTTCTTGACAAAATACAAAGGAGGATCTGTAACGTGGTTGATACTGACTTGGCAGACCGGCTGCAGCCGCTCTCACACCGGCGTGATGTGGCTTCCCTGTGCCTCTTCTACAAGTACTTTCATGGCTTCTGCTCCGATGAGCTTAGATCACTGGTGCCGCCTAAGCACGAATTTACACGAGATACTAGATTAGCAACTAGGTCCCACCCTTTTACTGTTAAACAAATAAGATGTAACCGTAAATTCTACTCCAACAGATTCTTTTCTCGCGCTTCCCGCCTGTGGAACTCCCTTCCACAAGTCTGCTTTCCCGACAGTTACAATCTCCAGGTGTTTAAATGTAGGGTCAATAGACACCCCCTATCACACAAACTACCAACTATTCTCACAACACTCTCATCTACCCAACCCTCATTCTCGGTATCCTTACCCGCCTATCACCCACCCTCTGTCATTTCCTATATTTAATCAGCCTTTCTCCACTCTACGTAGCCCCCTGCACAGTAGTGGCAGTGACATGCCTTGCTCGGGGTGAAACGCTTATAAAAAAAAAAAGAAAAAAGTATACTGTCCGCTTATCAACAATATATTTTTCTGTCAGTCAACTTTGTTGCAATTGTAAGACATGCAAAATTCAGCGCAGATCTCCAATTACCACGTGCGGCTCTTGGGCAGATCTAGCTTAACATAGTTAAACTCTCTCCATTTCTATTTCCTCTCTGTCACTGTCTGCCTATCTGTCTTTCTCTCTCTCCTCTCTCTCATTTCTTACCAACGCGTTTCGTCCTCAAATAGAAAAAATTAAGGATTATGATCTGCAAAGCAGAATTAAAATATAGTTAGGTTTTGAAAATTAAAAATTCTAAAACGGAAAGTAACCTATGGACGATGCTAAATGCGGTAATTAATGTTTAATAAACGGAAATGAATAAATGTTGAAATTTTTTTTTGTTAATATTTTTTCATATATATATGTATATATACTGCCCAAAACCGACAATATTCATAAATGTAAGTGAAGGGACAAAACTCTTAAATTACGCAACCGTTTCATAATAAAGGCAGTTTCAGTCTACCATAAATGAAAATAAGGTAAAAATATAATAAATTAAAAATTACTTAAAAAAAAAATAGCGTAATTATGTTTATTAATCTTTGCAATTTTGGACTCGTAAATTTTGTTTCCAATTAATTACTAGATCACATTCCATAAACGTGCCAATACAGAATTTTACACGATTTTAAACTACTATAAATTATTATAATTCAAATGTAAAAAAAATGAAAAAATTCTTGTAAAAATTCATTATTCATGAAAAGTTTTTTTTATTTCTTCAGTTCTTCAGACAATAATGTCCTTAATATTAGTTATTTACAAAAACGATTAAAACTTTTTCTAATAAAGATTCTCTATTTTTCAATTCAAAGTTAAATAGAACAAATTTGAAAAAAAGTAGGTGATTTGCAATTTCCAATGACTCCTACTTTTATCAAAAACATCGTGAAGGTTTTGTGCGAAATTTAATGAAATTAGGTAAATGGGGGGGGGGGGGGGAGGAGGGTAAAACATTTTTAAAAAATTACCAATATTTTCTAAAACAAATATTTCAAAAATAATTTCATTCATTTGTGAATAAGTTCTGAAATTTTCATTAAAATCGGACAATTATTTGATTTGTACAAGAATTTTCAAATTAATGTGTTTTCAACAGAAAAAAAGCGCAAAAAATCCATGTTAAACTTTGTAGAAGGCGATGACGTAAATAAAATAAGCAGTTTAACCAAAGTTTCAAACGTGTTAGAAAGGATTAGAAAATTAACAAAATTATTTGATCTTTCCTCTTAATAATAATATCAACATTTTGACTATAAAACTTTATTTTCTTTAAGTTTGTGGCGTTTTGCATTACGCTATGCTGTTTTCCCCGTGAAAAAGTGGAGGTACCTATATATATATATTTATATATTCATTCATTTATTATTTTCCAATTATTATTTATTATTTTATTTTAACTCTATATATTACTTATGTATTTAGTTTTTAGGGGGTTTTGATTTAACCGTTTGCATTTATCTTTTATTTTAAAAAAAGCGTGATCATACATGTTGGCTTTGGTAAAAAGTATGTTTTGTAGGAAAAGCAAAATTTGAAAAAAACAAAACAAAAATAACAAAAAACAAAAAACAACAAAAAACAAAAAAGGTTAAAATTTTGGTCAGACTCAATTTCGATACTATCAGGAATCTTCCATGTAAGTTAGTTATATTTTCTTTCAATAATAATAATAATAATAATAATAATATCATTAAATCCTTTTTAGGGTTCACTGTACATTTGCATACGTTCATATTCTTTTTTATACAAACTTGTCAATATATATATATATATATATATGTTTGTGTATGCGTGAGTGTGTAATTGTGCGTGTTTCTTTCGGCAGTCTTCATTATTGTAAAAGAATCTTCCGAAGATCTAATGTATTTTTTCAACCGATGGACTGTTCTTTTGATACTGAGTTTATGTATCGGATCACGTACTTATATAGTTAGAGATTAGTTCTCTGTTCACTTCCCACGGCTTGTCGTGACCAGCACTTTCATCGGCAGGTTTGGGCTTGATCAATCGTTCACAAGGTACACAAGTACAGTGAACATGTGTTTTGTCTCCGATCAAAGCACCTATCTTTAAGAACTTCACTTGTTTTCCTCTTTTAATCGGTTCGTGAACAAGAGAAAGTCGACATTTCAGGCTCAGATAAAAAAAAAATAGTTCAATTCTACTGACTTTTCCTTCGATGTGCATTTGTCACTTAATGTTGTCATAACATTTCATTGAAGAATAATTATTTTGTTTCATTTGAATGTTATTTAAAAAATGAGAACTTAAGAAAACTTGAAGCAAAGAAAACTACAGAAAATAAAACTGCATTTTTATACTGATATATATATATATATATATATACTACCGGTTATAATTATTAGGCAACGCCAGTTTTAAAAAAATGATGTACTTCATATTAATTTTAGTATGTATTGCCAAGTGCATAATACTAATTGAAAATATAATGTTTCTTTTGTTATTATTACTTTGCAAAATTTTACAAGGCAAGGAAGGAAAGATGACCTGAATCACCCTAAGTTTTCACCAGTCTTTCATTGATGAAATTGCAATATAAAGTAATTATTAAATATATATAAATTCATTTGATGCACATCTTATTGTGCAATTTTAACAAAAGAAACAGTTTTATTCTCACTTACAATTATTAACTTGGCAATAAATAGTAAAATATAGTATGAAATACATCATTTATTTAAACACTGACCTACTGGGGTGGCCTAATAATTATGGCCGGTAAATAATAATAAATTTATTTTAAAATTTATTTTTTCACCCGTCTTGAAAAACCCACCGAGAATAAACGCAGAGGGGAAAAATGGACAAAAAAAGAAACCAAATAAGTACTTGAACATCAGACAAAATACTGGTTTAAAAGAAAAAAACCCCGAGACGAGAACCCTAACACTAAAGAGCTCAATACAATAGCAGAGCAAACAAATAAGTGTAAATCTAATCTAGAACCAACGAACCTACCTAGGTTTCACCTAACGGATCGTCAGGGCAAATCGGCCACACACACACACACACACACACACACACACACACACACACACACACACACACACACATATATATATATATATATAAGCAAAGATCAGCTAGAAAAAAGGGTTTTTTATATTTAGTGTTTCACTTAAACAACCTTCTTCAGAGATTTCTTTAGTGACGAATGATTTAAAACTTTTACAATAAATTTGAAAAGAATCTTCAAAAAACCACGGAGAAAATATGTTGATTAAAACATGATTTAATTAGTCAGATACGTGTCACGTGCAGTAAAGCAATGGATGAATATTTTAAATGTAGAGGAAAAAATTATGTTCGTTTAAGTGTTTGTGCCAAGTGTAATAAAAACAAAAAAAAATTATTATGAATGAAAGTATATGTAAGCGAAAATAATGCGTGTCTAGCGTATTTAAACTATACACGAAATAAGTGTGCGTATATTGAGGTAACGTTAGTATTTGTGTGAATGACAACAACATTTCCGTTCAAAGTTGTGGTGAAAATCATGTATACACGTGTTAAGCGGTGGAAACATTTTCTATTCTAATGATTGTGTGAATATGAGAAAATCGAATATGTATGTGTCCCTTTATGAGCCTGGATCATAAAATGAAATATATTTTCGTATAAAATTCTAGTGAAAATAATGCATAAAGGTAATAAACAAACGTTTTAAAAGTAAATAAATAAAAAATAAATAAATGTTGAAAATAAGTAATTTACTGTTAGAAGTTTTCAGTGAGATAATCTGTAATAAAATAATAAATACTAAAAATTATTACAACATAACTAAATAATATAAATAATATATAAATAGTAAAGCACATTAAATACCATATTATTCAATGATATTATTACAATGTTTTTTTTAATCATTCCTCTTTAAAAATCCTGGAGCTAACATGTTTCACTTTAACAGTGAAACATGTTAGATTAAAGGCACTTTTCTATACCTGTTCTTTATTTGTTTCTATTCATCTTATCAGATTTTAATATATATATATATATATATATATATATATATATATATATATATATATATGATTAATTTAATGATTTCTTGATACAGAATTTTCCATGTTTCGTAATCATTTTTTAATGGCTCCATCTTCAAGCGATCATTTATGGGGTGATTAACGAGAGTTTTTTTATCAGAAAGTGAAAGGTGTTTTGACTTACAAAGTATAAATAGCTTCTGGTTAGATTCTTAAATTACAGGGTCATTTATCTATTAGTAAAATTATTTAGACATCCGATTGCTTTTAGACTGATTGAAACCAGACAGAATTGACATCAGTTAGAGGTTCTACCTCTGAGCTATGGGAGGAATTTAGATTGTTGTAGCCGAGAGTGGTCAAATTCATTATTCAAATCATAAAGAAAACACAGAAAAGAAAACAAGAACCATATATATATATATATATATATATATATATATCAACCAAAATTCCAATCACCCTCCAAATATAATCAGATACATACAGTTCAGTCAGTTAAAGTGCCATACGTGATACACGCTTGGGCGATCATGTCTCGAAAGAGACATGACTGACTGGGCAGAAGATTATCCCGCAGTAGGTTGCCATTGCTTTCTGCGGTAGACTGGTTGCCGACCAAGGCTATAGAACCCAATCTGTCCTGCTATTTAACCCATAACTGGAAGGAAGAGACGGATTAATACCTTTCCCAAGGGTATTTGCGCGTAAGTGAATACAATGGATTCAACTGGAATTCGAACTCGGCTCCCCGGTTTGTCGTTCCGAGCCGATATCCACTGTACCACAAAGATGCTAATCTAGTATCAAGCTTAAATTCACGTGGTCGGGGCATAAGGAAAAAAGTCGATGTTTAATCTCCTTCAAAGTAGTCCCATTTTGAAGACATGCGATTTATGCATCCTCGGTTCCATTTATGGAAGCATTCTTAAATTCTTTTCTTCTTAGGATAGCGAGAAGCTGCTCTGGAGTTTCCTCAACCTCTTGAAATCTTTTTCTTTTCCATGGAATTTGATTTTTAAAGCGGTTAAAAGACGTAAGGGACGAGATCTAGCAAATATAGCGGTTGTCTGACCGGGAATGTATTGTTCTCGGTCCAGAATTGCTGTACAAGTCATTCATGAAACATTTGTATTGTTGTGAAATGACCACACTCTACACCCTTTTCTTCCAAGTACTGATATAAACAACGAGAGACTTACAATTTAGTGTGTATGCGCAACAGAATTCAAGGTCAATCTGTGCCAAGCGTCTTCATTTTGCATAACTCTGTCACCATAGCAAGAGTTCCGATAATATTTGAACATACTTCTTATATATACAGTAAATATTATAGTGTCTATAGTAATTAGATAGTGATTATTCTGAATTTTTGAATTCCTTGCCTTGAAAGAAATATAATCTCTGATATGTCGTACTTTTTAAAGATGCTACTTTTCATGAAATGGCAAAAACACCATTTTACATAATCAAAACATTTTATTCAAGTAAACAGCCATATCAATCTCTTGTCATAGTTGTATGATTTCTTCACTACTTATTCGAGTATTGAAAGCACAAAAAATGAACGGATTCAGAATGGCGGCAACACAATTGTCAATGAAAAGTTTGAAAAGAGGAATTTTAGATAACTGTAAGGGCTTAACATATTCTTAAGGTTCTTATCAATTGCATGTAAAACGTTTCTTTTTACTTTGTACTCCTCGAAGCTGTCGTGCATCACAGAATTAACTTCTCGTTAGGTTTTGTCGTAGAAGTAGGAAATCTCGCGTGAGTAAGACCGATACAATGAACAGTTTTCCACATATTTTTATTCTCTATTATTTGATTTAATAATTGTTACATTTTCCTCATAAAATTTTCGGGAAGTGATAGTTCCCAATGAGCTACATTCATTAGTTCCCTAGAATTTTCTCCAGAGCCGCTACTTTTTTTAATAGAATCCAGAGAAAATACATCATCAACCGCTACAATTTTGGGCTTTTCAATTCAAGGGTCAACCTTCAGTTTTAAATATGTTGGATTAGTATAGAAAATATGATACATAAAGTCGTAGATGCATGAGAATAGAAAAAGCAAAGAATTAAAAAACGAGAACATTACGTTATAATCGGAAAAAATAGCTGAAAACTTATGTAATATAGGTTTTCCTCTACGACAATGACGGTTACAGTATTTTTTCACAAATGAAGGAGAGATATGGTATTACAAAAGAATGCTGAGAAAACCATAATCTGAACATATGAGTAACAAATAGATTTTAGCGAAAATGGAAACTAAGATATTTATACTTTGAATCACAAAGAGACATTTGAAGTTTCAAGGGTATATAGTGAGGAAAAGGGACATAGAAAAGTTGACATTCTCAGGACATGTTCAAATTAAAGGTGACAACAGAAATAAACGAATAACATACCAAAAAACGATTTGGTAAATGATTTGCAGAACAAAGATTAGGAGAAAGAAAAAACCTTACTAAGAGCTACAACACACAGGAAGTTGTGGAGAGCGAAGATCGTTCACATCCAGTAGTATAACCGTACATAGAAAAAGAATATGGAACATTCCAAATTAGTAATGTCATTTTTAGTTTTTTTTTTTTTTTCAGAATGTGACCTTAAATTGTCACAATGGAAAATAAGACTATTTTTTGTTTAAGGAAGCAGAACCCTTTCGACGTAATGATTTGTTTAACTGATCCAGTTTCTGACAATAATCCTATGCAGTGTATAGTCCTTCCATTTTTCAGCAGACTGAAATGGACATTTTTCATTTATCAACAGAGAAAGATGCTGTGAAATTTTGTTCTGAATTCGTCGTTTGCGTTGATTTCTCGTTTTGTAGTAGCGTTTTTAAACGATCCTTACTTGAATGTAAAATTTCTATACTACGTGAAAAATTTAAAAACAAACCGGCCATTTAGTCGTGTTTCGCCCTTAAAAGCGCTACAGTAATAGCTCACCGTAAACAACTACTACAATATATATAACTGAAAACAGTGTAGTATGACACTTGCTGCATTCACAACTGTCATCAGTCATTGCAAATTGGTTTTAAGAAACGCAAAGTACCTCTGTACCTGTTGTAGAGGTATATCCTGTCCTGTCCCGGATGGATGTGGTCCGGTCTATAAAAGACTGGGACTAGAGCGAACTACAGAGCCGTCGCCACAAGACGGCTTTATGAAACTGTCAGCTCTCTGCCTCTGTGGTTCCGCCGAAGGGTAGAAGCACGACTGGGGAATAATAGAAAGACATTTTTTGGCTGGGCCATATAGCCCGGAAAGCCAAGATATAAACTGACCATGTGTCATATGTTGCCCTTACTGGGAGGGACAGCTAAATAATGCCGCCGTCACTAGACTGACGACTCAACGACACTGTCAGCACTCTGCCTTCGGGTAGAGGGCGCTCTCTGCTTCCGAGCAGAGAGCAATAACCCAGTCGTGGTTCCGCTGAAGGGTAGAGGTACGACTGGGGAATAACAGACAGACATTTTTTGGCTGGGCCATATAGCCCGGAAAGCCCAGATATAAACTCACCATGTGTCATATGTTGCCCTTGCTGGGAGAGACAGCTAAATAATGCCGCCGTCACTAGACGGCTCTATGACACTGTCAGCTCTCTGCCTTCGGGTAGATGGCGCTCTCTGTTTCAGAGCAGAGTGCAATAACCCAGTCTTGGTTCCACCGAAGGGTAGAAGCACAACTGGGGAATAATAGACAGACATTTTTTGGCCGGGCCATATAGCCCGGAAATCCCAGTCATAACTGACCATGTGTCGCATGTTGCCCTTACTGGGAGGGACAGCTAAATAATGCCATTGTCATTAGACGAGAGCCATCGTTATTAGACGAGAGCATATGTCGCTAGACGGAAGCATTTTTCACTAGACGGACGCATATTCCTGGACTGAGACATTGCCTAATTGATTGTTAACTATTCGTTGGTGTCTGTGTATTGTCTATTGGTTTATTGTACTGTGGTATAATAAATCTCTATTCCCATATCTTCAGTGTTAAGTATTATTTTTACACTATTCTTTTCCTGTTTATCCCCTCACGTGATATAGCACTACCCTAATAGTTTAAACAAAAACCGAAAGCAGAAGACTTGTATACGGGTGTTCTGAAAAAATCTCTCAGCTAATCGAATTCTCAATAGAGGCAAAGTATAAATATTCACAATCATTAAATCTCTGAAGTTATCTTATCCTCTTCGATTGATCTTTGCCATTGCCATCCCGTTGCTGCATTCCTCACAATCAAACGTAATATTTTTATAACAGCCCAGTAAGTATCATAACTTACCAAAAGAACTGATCCCAATGGTTCAAATAAAATCTCAGTTGTTGTCCCTTAGAATATTAACCCAGTGGTTATCGGCGAACTTAGCAAAACTATTTAGCTTAAAGGGGGAAATTATCCCAAGTATGTGGAAGGTGTCAAATTTGAAGTAGTAGGGAAGATGGTTAATGTTAATTAAATTGACCTTGTGTCAAACATAACCAAACTCTCTACAACCTATAGGTTTATTCATAATCATCAGAAGGTGGATTTGTAGAAAGTGGTATGTGGAAGAATAAAATATTTCGTTTGTAGGTTTAAAGTAAATGTTATAAACTAAACAGAATAACCTCAATTGTAGGAGTTAAATGTTCAATGAGAAATAGTTGTAAGGAGTTAAGTGTATGAAGTATTTGTAACGTGTGTGTATGTAAAGATTAACAGTGTACTTATAAAGTCTGTGTTCCATGTCTTTTTATGGCGGGCGAGAAAGTGAAAAGAGAAGTGAAGCAATAAAGGAAATTGTACTTTTCGGAGTTAATATTTAGGAGTCAATTAAAGCATTTTTTGTTGTTGTTTCTTTGACGGCGTGTGAGTGAAGACGAAAAACGAAAAATTAGAAGGAGAGGAGGAATGAATGTATGTCGACGAGACATGACGAGATCGGTGTCTTGAAATTTCTTTTGCTACATTTGAGAGTATCGATTTCTGCTCCTATCTGACTGACTGATTCTGACTTTCCTTCCCTCCTCCATTATACCGATTCCTCTTTTCTCACTGGATCGCTAACTTTTATCTCAGTTTTGCAAAATCGCTTCTCTTCATTGATTAGAAAATAAATTGAACATCTGATCGCGAAATCCGGTTTCGTCTTTCTCTAACAGTACGGAATCAGTCCTTTTTCTATGGGGCGAAATCAGGATTTCACAAGTCATTGTTAATTTTTATAAAATTGAAGATGAGAAGAGAGTTACTTTTGATTTCATGTTCACTACAAATGCATGCCTTGTTTTAAGAATGCTAGTGGCCGTTTATGACCGTTTCATTAACAGCCAATACCCCTACTTAATGTCATTGTCAGTAGCTAAATGATGAAATAAAATATAACAAAGAAGAAGGATCTGAAATCATCAACGTATAACAAACTGTTAAAATATACCAAAGAATAATCCGAAGTTATCAATGTATAATAATAATACCTCGACTCAGCATTTCAAATAGAATAACCTCTTGAGATATTAGAAGCCAAAAACTGTCTAAAATAGAGCAAAGAAGTCAGTCAGTCAGTTAGTGTAACAGGTGATACACGCTTGGGCGATCATGTTTCGAAAGAGACATGACTGAGCAGAATATTATCCCGCAGTAGGTTACCATTACTTTCTGAAGTAGGGTGGTTGCGAACCAAGTCTATCTGTCCTGTTATTTAACCCATAACTGGAAGGAAGAGACGGATTAATACCTTTACCAAGGATATGTGTGCGTAACTGAATGCAAGGAGTTCAACTAGAATTCGAACCGTTATCGACTGCACCACAACGCACAAAAAGAAGACGGATCCAAAATAATCAAAGTATAATAATAACACCTCGATATTAAGCCAAAGAAGAAAAAGATATAAAATCATAAGATTTCGACTCGGTATTTCAAATAGAAAGAATTCTTGAGAGATAAGAAGCTAAAAAACTGTGTTAAACTGTAGCACTATCAATGATAATAGGAATAGAACAGACAAATATTGAGAAGTAATGTCTTTTGAAACATCAGATTCATATATTATGCAAATATTAATTATTATTCTGTCATATTTTGCAGTATTTGTTAACACCTTGTAAACTTGTAATGTTATTCTTCTGCTTCGTCCAAATTGTAAAACAGTTATATTCTTTAAGTTAATGGGGCATTCTTCATAAATCTGGTAATAATATTGTCAAATCTTATTCACCGGCACCAAACTGTCTTTTCTGTAACTGAATCTTGTAATGTGATAGCTATGATTCGCTACAGTCGGTCGTATTTTACAACAAACGGCTAAACGACAACCGCTATTTTATTATCACCAATTAAGCAACCTGTATGCTGTTAAAAAGCATCCATTTACACTTCGCTTTGTACGGAGAGAGAGGCAATTCAACGGCTTTCAATTGCAGGTCGGCGTTCAGTCTATCGTGTTAAATTCGTATAAATATCAGATTCATCAAATCTCTGCATGTCGGTTCCTGTCGTTTTCAAATAAATATAAATTCAAGTAGAAAAAAGTAATTAAGATTTCGCATGAGATATATTTTCAGTCTCTGTCTATATTTCTTATATGAGATTTTTATATTATTTACAGAGTATGAACTGTTGTCCACATCTTTATTGTGATATTCATGACGTTTCGGCTGTTTTTTTTCATTCGGCCATGTATCCTTGAATATGGTTCTCCTGCTTTTGTGACTTGGTACAGTGTCCTCTTGCCGGACCCAGGGCAACGCTAGCCCCACGAGACACAATGTTGGCCTCTGTGTTGAACCTGAGAAGATTAATGGAGGCCGTCGCTAGTGATCTCTCCAAACGCCATGATGTTGACTAGATATATCATCTAACTCTTTCCGAAATCTCTGTCCTGACCTCAGATTGACCCCATCTACACTCTGAAATGTTCACATTGGAACTTCCGGCGAAATTGTTTCCAAATTTTTCGTAGAGTGAATTGCGTCATGGAGATCTTTTTCTGACAAATGACCCTATTATAATGTGCAGTCGACAAACTAAAACCAACAAAGCGCATGCGCGAAATTAAAATATAAAATGGCGGCAATTTACCGATCGCAAGCTGTATAAAACATGGCTAAAAGAGAGAAGTACCTTTTGAAGCGATAGAATGGGTCAACCATTTTTTGTAGAATATTTATTGATGAATCGTATACATTATGTGCAAAAATATGTATATAGTAATGAAAAACAAAGAATGTTCACAAAACTTATTTATTATACAAGCATATTAATAAAATCTTCCTGCACTCTTTCAAAATTCATTCGCGCTTCACATCTATTAAATAACCACTTTATTTGAAAAACATTTGTCATTTTTATTTATTAAAAATACTAATTGTAATACATGTATTATGATAATAAAAGTATTTAAAAAAAGTTTTAAATGTATTAAATAAAATCTACTATTAAATGAATCCCCAAACTTCAATTATAATACTGATAATACTAGTATAATATTTGTTGCATACCTACTTTTCTAGCTACATGTATATGAGTTTCCACTTGAAGGCTGAAGTCAATTTGAGTTTCAATACATGTTACGTTCAAAGTACACAGCCTGATTGAGAATGCAACCGTTCATCCAAAGTAAATTGGAAAGAAATTTACGACTACAATTTTGGCCCAGAATGAATTCTGATAAAGGAACGACCAAAACTCTTAACCATTTCCACCAGAATGTTGACCAGGTAGGAGATTTTGCTTGCCTTGAGAGATTGTTACAGCTGAATGTTTTTTTTATAGGTGACGTGTTACACGTATTGTATATGAGTATTTTTACTCGATTTATTGTTCTCACATTTAGTTGTTAAAACTGAAGTGGGGACTACGACTGGGGCATTCGTATCCGAATATGACTGTCTACAGATGGCTCCTCAGGCAAATTTTTGTTCAAAACCCACAAATTTCAACTAAACTGATAATATCCTAGTTATCGTTTCTGGAAATAGTGATTAATGTAGCGTAATCAGTAGTTTGCACAAAACTTTAAACCTAGAACAACGGTCGACGACTTTTAAATATTTCCATCTACACAGTTATACTGTTCAAATCAACCTGTTATATGGTTTTCAGGCAATATCCAACTGCCGCACATTGAGATCGTTTCCTTAGCCAGAGTAGCAGTCAACTATTTGAAAACTAAATAATTGAATCGTGTTGTTATGATCAGAATGCCAACGGATTCCACCACGTGGCCAATTCTAGCTGGACCTATAAACGTTCGTTAAAATCACTGCAGTCACCTAGAGGTGATAGTAAGTCATTGATCAGGTAGTAAAAGCCATCTCCACTGGTTTAGCAGAAATGCGCAAAACCCTGTATCACAGCGGCAAAACTAAAACAATAATAAGCAAATCTAGCAATATTTCTTGTAATTCATAAGATAGACACCTGAAGTGTTGTGTTCCTTCAGAACGTAGGCGATTATGGCTCTCCACAATTCCCTAGCACTTGTAGCTCTTAACACACATATATTCTTGTTATTTTCTAAAGTCATGATGCTATTTACTTACGTAAGCCCATCAAGTGTGTCATTCGTAGCTTTTTTCTGTATCTCTTTCCCTCTATCTGTCCAGTGAATTTCAGATTCTCCATGCCTTCCTTCCTCATTACGTGTCCCAGAAACTTCAACTGTTTTTTACTAATGTTAAGTATAAGTTTTTATTTTACGTTTCCATCCTCGTCGTTGCTCATATTTTTGATCCATGGTATCCTCAGCATCCTCCTGTAGAACCCCGTTTCTGTTGCTTCAAGTATTTTCTTTATCTTTGATGAGATTGTCCAGCACCGAAACATTATGTTTATAACAAGCGAAGATGAAAATAATAATGTATTGTATATTGGCAACTGAACATCCCAGAAATTAAAACAAAATTATAGCTACGCTATAAATTAAAAAAGCAGTGATTATTCCTTTCTTGAGGAGTTGGAACATCGTGTCATGAGTGCAAGGAAAAATTTCACGAAGTCTAAGTTCCCGATTTTAGCGATTCCGGTGACTGACCGTACTGGTCATTTGTTCAAGTCAAAAAGGTGAGGCATGTAATAATCAATTCAATTCCAGCATCGAAAAGCAGGATTTCTTCTTCATCATCGTTCGATGTGTCTATTACAGAATGACAGCTATCATCCATTACTTGTTCTTTTCCTGGAGAATGCCCTATCGAAAATCTCATTTTTATCAACAATTCTAGTGTGTCACTTGCTCAGTAAACAGAAATACAGTAATTCTATTCGGAAAAATAGCGACATTCATCAGCAGAAAAATGAAATAATTCACGTAGGCAGAGCGAAAATATAAAGCCATTGTGCTTCCGCTCTTCCATCTTGTTCACCAGGTTTAAATTTGTTTCTATTATACGAGTATTTATAAGTACTAAGATGTTCGGTGAATGGCAAAAAATTACTTTTAATTTGGGCCATGCTAATTATTGGCGATAGTAATCATAGCATTAGTTAAATCGACATTGAACATAATTATTTATGTCATTGGCCAATGTACGTTGTTGTGTAGTAAATATCGGCTCGAAGCAAGAGATGGGAGGGTCGAGTTTAAATTCAGGTTAAATTCATTGCTTTCACTTACCGGCAAATAACATTGGAATAGGTATTATTCCGTCTCCTCTTCCTCCATCTATGGGCTAAATACTAAAGCTGGGTTCTATAGACTTTGTTGGCATCCAGTCTACCGTAGAAAGTAATAGCAACCTGCTGTGGGGAAATTTTCTGCCAAAACAGTCATGCCGCAAAAGAAACATGATCGACCAAGCGTGTATCACGTATGATATTTAACTGACTGGCTTATGTTATCATCAACCTAAATAACGACAATAGCATTTTGCATCATCATCATCATCATCATCATCATCATCATCATCATCATCATCATCAGTTCCATGACAGGATCAGGATTTGGTCGTTGGGTCGCAGTGCTGCTAAGCACTTAACCAGTTTTATCCAAATATTAGAGTTGAAAGACAAAGAGTTATTCATCTACGCCTAACTCAGCAGACCAGACAGAGCCAGTTCCCCTTCAGATGTGGCTGTTGATTCTATGGAGGGAATCATCCACCATCTCCATTAAATTTAGTCTCGAAAGCCTCCACTCACTAACACCTCACTAGCAATACTCATTTACCAAGCACAGGCTGCTTTCGTAGCTATGGAGACCAGTCTATCCTATTTTGCTAGGTGGTCATTGACTTTACAAGAAAATTCAGTAGCCCTTTGGCAGGCATTACTTTTAATCCTGCTAGGTGTCTAGCCATATATCTCACCAGGAAAATTTGGTCGGGGAACCAGTTTAATCATCGATGATCATCCCATACAGAAGTTAATAGTCAGTACAATGTTGTAGCAGCACTCGTAGAAAGACCAGATATAAAATGCTACATGCGTACACTCAAACTTACATACAAAAAGATACGTACACATGATTATACGTACTTTTAAGAAATGAAACACAATACACTAAAGGTTTAATTGGATATGCATATGTCCGTGTATACATATGTAAATATCAAACAAAATGTTTTTACCTTTTTGCTTTGTCAGGACTCGTGACTAATTTCTCTTTGCTAATGTCGACGGCCCATTTTACAAATTTTTTCTCGCTCTTGATTATGGTCAAAACACGGTTCTTTTATATTTCCACACAAGCAGACTTCGTTATTGTGTTTCTGCAACATTCTGAACGCCCAGGAATTAGTCTATATTGTTGTGCTAAGGAACACAAAAGAGACAACAATACTTTAATTGTAGCACATTGCGGTTCTGCGTCAACATATATTGGCCTCTATTTTTTTTTTTGCTCCTCGAATACATTGTAAGCAGTGCTGTTAAGTAGATGCATACATAGGCACCAAAATCTTTTGGTGAATAGAATAGAATCATTTGTAAAATACAATTTGCGTCGGCACGCGCTTTTTGTATTCAAAATAATTAAAAGGTTCTAGTTATTCAGTCACACAAACAGACACACACACACACACACACACACACACACACACATATATATATATATATATATATATATATATATATATATATATATACAAGGTATATCAAAAACAATTTTAAGAACTGTGTTGGCTGGTTCCTAACACTAAAGCAAGGACAAAATTCTATATAAACATGTGTCCGTAAATCCTTCCTTTTTGAGTTATTAAGTCTAAAGTTTACAGTAAACGCTGTTAAATATTCAATCCAGGATGTAATCTTAAAATAAAATTTAAAACCTGACATCAAACATCATAAACTATCTATAAAAACATAGCAGCAAAGTTTGAATGACTCGGTTGTCTTTAGTTCGGAAACGCAGTCAGTTACAGCAGTGAAGCCTCGCGACCATTGCCATTAACGCGGTGGTATGTAAAAATCATACCTAGCTGCTCACTATATGAATATCCAACTACTGTCAGACGAAACTCTCCTCAGTTAATTTACCGACGTTATACGTTGAAGACATCAATCAGTCAGTTAAGTGCTATACGTGATACACGCATTGGGCGATCATGTTTCGAAAGCGACATAACTGACTGTGGGATTATCCCACAGTAGGTTGCCATTGCTTTCTGCGGTAGACTGGTTGCCAGCCAAGGCTATAGAACCCAATCTGTTCTATTATTTAACATTTAACTTGAGGGAAGAGACTGATTAATACCATTCCAAAGGGTATTTGTGCGTAAGTGAATTCAAAGAATTCAAATGGAATTCGAACTCGGCTTCCTGATTTGTCGTTCCGAGTCGATATCCACTGCACCACAACGCACATCCTGTTGAAGACATACTAGCCCCAAATGTACACGAATTACAAATGTAACTATTTCATCTATCTATCTATCTATCTATCTATCTATCTATCTATCTATCTATCTATCTATTCGCAGGGTACGGTGGGTAAATTGTCTTCATCTTATATTTTTAACTTTGCGCACGAACGGTGCTTGTTTTTGATACTTTCGACTGCAGAGTGGAGTAGGTTCAGTGGGGCACCGTCTGTGACAAAAAAGAGACACCATGACATAAATAAATCCGCTAGAAATTTACTAACGACATACTGTATTGCTTGGCATTCGCGTCGAAATTCTCTAATACGAACATTACAGAGAATTTAGGTTTCAATCTGAAGAGAGTGAAGAGCATTCGGAATAAGTTGAATGAGTATAATGATGATTGCAAAGGTAATCTGTTCGTTTTGATAAGAAAAAATTTAGAATTTTTTAGGGAGTCCCTCAGACTGAACACTGAGGCCTACATCAAGTGTTCTGTGCAGGTTGTGCTGCCCTGGGTCAAAAAGGGAACTGCTGAAAGACCATATATAAGGCAACAGAAGACTGCATTATGTCACGTAAGCAAGAACACACATTCATGGCTGATATACAATTTCTGCCACCATATCAACTCCTTATATCTGGCCACCTAACTCTCCAGACTCTAACCCGATGGATTATTATGTGTGGGGCATAACTGAACGAGAGATCAATACAATTCCTTGTAACACCAAAGATAAGCTAAAGGCAAAAATTAAGGTAGCATTCACCAAGTTAAACAAGGAAACCACCTAGAAGAGATGCAGGAGATTCCAAAGTTGTTTGGAGGCCATGGAAGCCAATAGTCATTTTGCTGAAAAGAAAATGTACGTTTTCGTATTTCAAGGTATTTTGTACAGTTTTGGTAGATATATCTGTTAAAATAACATGTCAGTGCTAATTTCATTTTTGCGTAATTTAAACGACAACTTATCCATCGCAAACTTTATGTATTTAATTTATTTGTAATTTCATCTATCTATCTATCTATCTATCTATCTATCTATCTATCTATCTATCTATCTGTCTGTCTGTCCGTCTATCTATCTATCTATCTATCTATCTATCTATCTATCTATCTATCTATCTATCTGTCTATCTGTCTATCTATCTATTATCTCAGTTTCTACAGTATCTATCTATCTATCTATCTATCTTTCTATCTATCTATCTATCTATCTATCTATCTATCCATCCATCCATCCTAGAAATTGCGAAAAAATTGGATGAATCTCTCATAATTTTTATTCACTCCGACTAGTAATTAAACAAGCAAGCGCACAACTTCAAAATTTAATTTTAATAAGATTTACTTCATTCTTATTGTTCTATGTGCCAAGTCTGTGGCGATATTGACGCTGATATTTTTCTGTCTTTTGTAGCTTTTGCTAGCGTTTATCTTTTTTGCAATATATCTCCTAATTCGTGTTCTGTCAACCATTTAATCAAGTTCGATAGGTAAGTTAAGAGCCACATTTCTCTGTCCCCATCACATTCAACATATCCTTTGAGTTTCGAATTTTCCAAGCCCTTATTCTTAATTATGCTCCAATGAAATTTCAACTATTTCTTTATGCTACGTATAAGTTTCCATTTTGCTTCCATCTTCTCTAAAATATCATCGTTACTAACTTTTTCAGTCGATCATATTCTCATAATTTTAGACTTGCCGCATAATTCTATTGCCTGAAGTTTCTTCTTCATCTGTGATGTCATGGCCGAGACTTCACTGCCAAATAGAATGGCCGATATCTAATCTAAACTTATTCATAAATGACACTGTGTCTGTGTGTCTGTGTGTGTGTCCGTTACCTATAGACTCCGAAACGGCTGAACCGATTTTCTTGAAACTTTACACAGTTGTACTATAATCATCTGCAAGTGTTCTTAGCTAGGTTTTGTGTCCAGGTACCCCCGATAAATATCGAAAATCGATAATCGAAAAAATCGGGTTATAGAAAGAGTGGTCCGATTTTAATTAAATTTGATACACTCATAGACAAAGACATAAGAAACGATATTCAGAAGTTTCCAGGTTGCAGTTCTTACAATAGTGCAGAAAATCGATAATATATATATATATATAAGGCAAGATGTTTGTGTGTGTATCTGTTTATCTGCCTGTCTGTCTGTATTTTTTCAGCCCATTTATTTTAGTTTTTGCTTCCGGTTTGGCTCTAAGTAGGTATAATTGTAGTTCTTAGTCTCAGCCATGATACCATTTACGAAGAAAAAACTTATTTGATATCGATACCAGGAAATCAAAATTTGACTAACATCCATTCATTTTTCTTTCAGTCTACAGTTCCGCTTTAACTGGAAACAACTATTGCTTTTTAGTCTTTTGTGCCCACGTCCAAAGAGTCTGAGCTGCAGGACCATGGATTAGTTTTAAAGCTTTCATTACACCTGAGTAACGCCGGGCTATACTGCTAGTTAAATAGAAGTTCAGTATTATTCTCTTTGTTTTTAATGTCATTTTTCTGTTTCTTAATACTTTGCTTAGCTTTTACTCGGTGATTTTCCATATCCGAATTCTCCTTGGGATTTCGGTGCTGCATTTTGCCTCTCCTGATAAACACTTCCTAGATATTTAACTTTTTGCCCTTTTGGTATGTTCAGTTTGTTATTCGCATGTTACACGGGGGTTTTTTTTTTGCCTGTCAACCACGCATTCTGTTTATTGTATAGGTTATGTTTCGTCCTTTCTTCTCGATTTCATTCATAACCTTCTGTTAAAGATCCTGTAGTTTCTTTTCTACGTCTATCATCAACACTGTACCATATGCATATCTAATGTTGTTAAGTATGTGGCAACCAATAATGCATCTTAATAGAACTTCTAATTCTTCTAGTCAGTGCTAAACTTCTTAATATCGACCTCCATACACACACAATAAGCGAGTTCGTGAGCCGATTAACAGGATAAATGTATTTGGACTTTGGTAAACGATTGTACTGAACAACCTATCTACGTCCTCCTGTTAGTATTTCAGGTGACACGCCCTTGAAGAGAAAACGAAAAACATGAGGAAAGGAAAGGCTTATACCGTGCTTTGGATATATCGTTTTACGTGGTTGATATATTTAATCACCTGTTGTGTTGCTCTCAAATGGCATAAATGTTTCGTGATACATTGCTAGTAAAATATTTTCTCGATTGTTCTTCAATAAGTACCTTCTTATGGACAGACACATTAGATTATTGGGACCCCAAATGTGCTGAAATTAATGAATTTTGCCAATGAAATATGTCACGTAAATAGATAAAATAAAAAGTCGAACATATTTTTGACACGAGGAACTTAGTTCCTCGTTTTAGTAGGCAAAGTGTATTAGTTTGCACTTTCGTTCTTAGTACTATGTTATATTTTAGGAGGCAAA
Source organism: Ascarosepion bandense (assembly GCA_037127315.1). Classification (NCBI taxonomy): domain Eukaryota; kingdom Metazoa; phylum Mollusca; class Cephalopoda; order Sepiida; family Sepiidae; genus Ascarosepion; species Ascarosepion bandense. Next base: position 3,889,639 of record JBBBDQ010001047.1, read on the forward strand.
TGTATTCGTCGTAAAAGCTGTCCGATCTTTTAATAGCTTAATCTGGCCTTTATGAAACAGCGTATTGTATGGAATATCGTTGAAGTCATACTACAAGCGTGCTTTCAACGATATCATGTGATAACAAATAATTTTTTTATCTGATTATTTTATGAATCAATTAGATTAAACTTAGTCAAGAGTGTTCGTGAAGAGTTTTCTAATTTATTTATGATATCTTTAAGTAAACTTTTAATCATAGATATTTTGTAAGATATGATATTTCACTGATATATATTAATGTTAGTCGATGTATTTGCAAGTAAATTCATTCTGATCGCCATTATTGTAGTATGGATATAATTTAAAAGTCTGATATTTGCAAAGAGGCTGCTTATTTCATTGTGAATGCTCCTGGATTACACTATTCGAATATCTTGTTAGCAAGCAAATGTAAATTTAAGTAATTACATAACTTACACACATTGTATACAAGGCTTCGCTGAAGAGTTCAAAGGTTGCGTATGAAAAAGTGATGGTAGATATGTGATATCTAGCAGCATTAATTTAAACTCTTCTTATTAATAATAGAATTCTTTCTTAGTAAACTAACTGTTCAAAGATGACTTAAAGTGTGACCAATACTAATTGTTTTGAAAATTGACAAAATTTGGCAACATGGCAGGAATACTGGCAGGAAAAAGTTTCACCCGAAAAGGCATTAATACTGACATGGTTGCTATATCAGAGAAAGTCTCCAGCTTTATTGACAGTGCAAAAGTGGGCAGGTTATTTTAGGTGTAGAAGAAAATCTTGAATATAAACACATTTTTAAACGTCCTGAAACTACCGACACCAGGAAAAAATGATCACATCATTACATAATGATGGATGACAGGTGATTGACTATAAATAAAAAAGCCAATAGTGTTAGTATATACCATGAAAGAGTTGAGAATATTTCACACAGTGAACTTGGTATAACGAAGGTTTCTCCTCGGTTGGAGTAGCGTCTTTTGTCATCAGAAAACAAAGCTGATCGCATCACGGAAATATCTGAAATTCTTCAAGGCTGACCATCATGGTTTCTTTGATCATTGAATGAGTGTTGGGTGCATCATTCTGAGACAGAAAGACAACAGAATGGAAACAATCCTAGCCACATAATCCAAAGAAGGCCAAAGTAGTTTCACCTGCAGGGAAAGTAATGACTTCAGCTCTTTGAGATTCAAATTGCAACGTGTTTATAAATGAGCCATGCCATCAATAGAGAGTACTATGCTAGCTTACTGAGGCAGTTTTGAAAGTTTATTAAGATCAAACATCTAGGAATACTGGCGAAAGTGATTTTGATTTATCAGAACAATTCTTCAACACCCAAGTCCTTAGTTTTATGGCAGTGGTTTTGAAATCATTACCCACCTTATTCTCCTGATATGACCCCATCTGACTTTCATCTGTCCCCGACATAACAAAATAAATTAAAAATTAAAAACAATCACTTGACTGGTTACCACTTTTGCAGCGGTGAAGATGATGATGCTTATGTATCTGCAGTTAATGACGCTTTTTTTATTAATATGATAAACAATCTTCATTTAACAGTGATATTGCGGTTTACCTCGAAATAAATAATACAGTTATTAATAAGATTTGAACGTTCATATAAATGTCATGTATATCGTCAAACTAGTTTGATAATATCTAAACAATGAGTCTTGGTCAAACTACAACAGATCTATTTGGATAAGGTCTACAGTGAGAAATACAGAAAATGGTCACTGAAAGTTTTCATAAATTTAAACTAAACGGTATAATTATTATTAACGGAACTTTACAGGACACAAGTTCTATTCAAGTGTATAAGAGAAAACAAAAGTTAATATTTCAGTACAAAACATCCGTCTTATCATTCTTCAAAGCAGCTGATTTGTGCTTAATGATTACGTTTTTCTCTTTAATGAAGTCACATGCCTTTTTTTTCAAAGTCCAGTCACACAGAAAACATTTAGGGAATGAAGCAAAATCATGCGTATATTGGCAATAGCCACTAATCCACTCCTGAGGCGCTATCATTGATCCATGAAAATGACCGCTAAATCTACGCTCATTCAGTGAGGAAATTCAGTGAGAGGTCTTGTTGTTCAAGTTTTGGAATCTAACGTTGTAGCCATAAAATATCATTTTGCTAAATACTTTTAAATACTTTTTTTTAAATACTTGCTAAATCATTTTTTAACGATACTGGGTCCCACCCATTCACAGTCAGGTTAGCCAAATGCAGACGACAATTCTACTCCTGCAGCTTCCTCTCTCGCACTTCCCGCCTGTAGAACTCACTCCCGTATTCTTGCTTTCCTGACGGCTACAACCTCCAGAAATTTAAATGCAAAGTCAATACTCATCTACTAACCACTGGACTCTAGCTCTCTCCCCTCCCCTGTATAACCTTCACTTTCTCTCCGCCTATGTATCTGTCATTGCACCTGCTTTCTCAGCTTTCTATTGTTCCTTTCTAACTAGCTTGTACTCCTCACTCTTTTCTAATTAATCTTTTTACATTTATGTAACCCCCCGCACATCAGTGGCGTTTCTGCCTTGCTCGGGGTGAAATGATTAAAAAAAAAATATTCAACTACAATTAACAACTATTACTAATATTCAACTACAATTTATTTTTTATTTCGTTTATTAGTTTAAGGTTTGTCATATTTATTTTAATTCTATTTATATCTTCATTTTGTGGTAAATCAAGTATTTGCTTATGTGTTTGTCTTTGCTTTTTAGTTCGTTTTTCTTGTTTAAGATTTTATTTCTGTGTTTAAAATTAATTATTGCTAGTTTTTCCTCTATAATTCTTAGTTTTTTTAACGTCAAATGTTTGTCTTATGTCTAAAACGATTAATATAACTAGATTAAACCAATTTGAAAAATGACCTTTCATTCGAGTAGATAGACTGAACAATCGCCCGGTTCACACTCCACCCACGTCTATTGAACAGGTGTAGAGGCTCATCTCTTGTTCCCTGTTTAGGATGTGGTTTCTGGCTTTCTCTTTTCCAATCTTTCCACTTTTCTTTTTTGTTTATTTTTTTTTCAATTGGAGTAGATAGACTGAACTATCGCCCTGTTCACACTCCACCCACGTTTATTGAACAGGTGTAGAGGCTCATCCCTTGTTCCCTGTTTAGGATGTGGATTCCGGCTTTCTCTTTTCCAATCTTTTCACTTTCTTTTTTGTTTATTTTTTTTAATTGGAGTAGATAGCCTGAACTATCGCCCGGTTCACACTCCACCCACGTCTATTGAACAGGTGTAGAGGCTCATCCTTTGTTCCCTCTTTAGGACGTGGTTTCCGGCTTTCTCTTTTCCAATCTATTCACTCTTACGTAGCCCCCCTGCACACCAGTGGCCTTACCGCCTTGCTCGGGGTGATGTAATTAAAAAAAATTCTCTAAAATTTTTGAAATTTCTGCAGCGTGAAATTGTTTCTTTAAAAACGTTATCCAAACATGTAGTTCTCCATGAAACTAAGATAAACTTTATCATCTCTAATCTAACACCGAATTAAACACACTCTTCTCGATTTCCTTTCTTTAAGAACTCTGGTTTACATTCTGACCTCTTATTTTATTGTCATAATTTTTCCCACCTGAATCTATTCTGCACATATACAAATCTACCATCCGCCCGTGTATTGAATATTGCTGCCATATCTGGTCGGGTGCCCCTGCTGCTCTCCTTGGGCTTCTTGACAAAATACAAAGGAGGATCTGTAACGTGGTTGATACTGACTTGGCAGACCGGCTGCAGCCGCTCTCACACCGGCGTGATGTGGCTTCCCTGTGCCTCTTCTACAAGTACTTTCATGGCTTCTGCTCCGATGAGCTTAGATCACTGGTGCCGCCTAAGCACGAATTTACACGAGATACTAGATTAGCAACTAGGTCCCACCCTTTTACTGTTAAACAAATAAGATGTAACCGTAAATTCTACTCCAACAGCTTCTTTTCTCGCGCTTCCCGCATGTGGAACTCCCTTCCACAAGTCTGCTTTCCCGACAGTTACAATCTCCAGGTGTTTAAATGTAGGGTCAATAGACACCTCCTATCACACTAACTACCAACTATTCTCACAACACTCTCATCTACCAACCCTCATTTTCGGTATCCTTACCCGCCTATCACCCACCCTCTGTCATTTCCTATATTTAATCAGCCTTTCTCCACTCTACGTAGCCCCCTGCACAGTAGTGGCAGTGACATGCCTTGCTCGGGGTGAAACGCTTATAAAAAAAAATCTATTTTGATAAAGTAATAAACGCTCTAATTAAGCATGATTTCATACAGGATTCTGTCGTATAAAATTATTGCTTTCATTTTTTGTACATTTTTACATTAACTGAATACTGTTTTTCCATATTACTTTCATATATAAATTATAACATCCGTCTAAAAGGATGTATAAAAGTTTAATTTATAAACATAGAGAAAGTTATTATATGACTTTAAAATGTTTTACAAAATCAGATCACGCTTTCAAATAAATTCCATTAAATTCTTTTCCTCGTATTAGTATACATCATATTATATTATATATTATATATAGATTGATGACACACCTATTTACGCCTGGTTTTACAGTAAGTCAGTTGGTCCGAAAAAGTAGATCTGATATCTGCTCTCAAAAATTACATTCAATAATTTGTCTGTTCTATACCTCGTTCTTCTCCTTTATCTGTCGTATTTAGTAGGTCACTCTGTATTTTGAATAGAACATCATATTCAATATATACAGTCAGCTATTCTTATTCTTTTCTTAATAGGAAAGGTTGGTCATATTAATTGATGTTGTCATTTCGCCCTATTTTTATTTTTTATACTACTTCTTCACGATCTTCTATTTTATTAATATATATATATATATATATATATATATATATATATATATATTGTAACTAAGTTGTTGAACTCGTAGGTTTATTTACCTTTTTGTTCTTGCATTTACTTTTATAAAGAGTGCTCGATACAAATGTAGAGCGTTATACTGTAATTAGCTTTACGTGTTGATTTAGGACATATTAACTAACCATAACAAATATATCCTAAATCAACACGTAAACCAAAATAAAACCGGCAACCAAAACACAATCAAACCCAACAACGAAAACATGTGTAATTGTAGAAACCTCAGCAACTGCCCACTACAAAATAAATGCAAAACAACCTCAATAATCTATCAATGAAACATAACATCCATAGAAAGTCCAACCATAAATAAAGTGTATATCGGATCAACTAAGAATACTTTTAAGCAGCGCTGGTACTTGCACCTAAACTCATTTAAAAACAGCGTATACCGAAACCAAAACATCCCTTTCCACATACTTTTGGAAGCTAAAGGATTCAAAACGGAAACACAAAGTAAAATGGAAAATCCTAGAAAAAACTAGAACTTGCAACTCACTTAATGACATCTGCTCTTTATGTCTAAGTGAAAAACTACACATTCTCCAGTACCATAACAGCAACGATTTACTAAACCGTAGAGACGAATTAGCAGTAATATGCAAACATCGCAAATATTACTCGCTAAAATTTAAGTAACCAAAAAAAAAAAAAAAAAACCCAACCAGAACCCCCCCCCCAAAGAAAACAAACCCTATAAAATACCAACAAAAAATAATGCAGTTGCAACAGAATAGTAGGGAAATAAATAAAAATAATATACTTTATATTTATAAAATATGTTGTATAGGGGATAGATTTTATAAAAGAAATATATTTCTTAAATATTATAAAATGCTATATTTTATAATATTATAAAATAGCTTAATATTATAAAATATTATAAAGTGTTTTGATTTTTTTTGTTTTTTTTTTTGTTTTTTGTGAAAGATATATTTTGTGGAAAATATATTTTATAAGAAGCAAGAGAGTAAAAAAACAAAACAAAAAAAAAACAAAAAAAAACACACACCCCAGTACAAAATAACATACATTAAATTAAGGAAAAACCAACCCTAAAACAAAACAACACCTACCAACCCCTATACATTTTTATGAAAGATATATTTTATAAAATGTATATTTTACAAAAGACAAAGAAATAAAAGAACGAGAAAAAGCATACACCCCAATAGAAAATAACATACATTAAATTAAGGAGAAACCAACCCCAAAACCCCAAAAAAAACAACTACCAACCCCTAAACCAAAGGCGCCACTAGCACCAGCCCTTTCAAGATTAATAGATTAACCTATCATGAACTCTGCCAAAAACAAACAATTACCCCCAACACCAGTAAAAAGGTCAACGGAACTCAAAATACAGACCAACCCCTCTTACACCCGAAAATAACAAATCCAACACAAATAAACGGTCTTTTCAACTGGATAATTCTTATTTCTAAAAAAATCACCTGAGGATGAAGCCAAAACATAATGGGCTGGCTTCTAAACATGGGAAATTTTTTGTGTAGTGATACTATGAATTTAAAAACATTGTAACAACCATTACAGTATATATATATATATATATATATATATATATATATATATATATATATATATAATATCAATTACATTGAGCCCTCTGGCTGGATAAGGCTTAATATTTAATTTTAAATAATTAATATTAAGAGAATCTTTTTGGGGATTTTACCTTCAAGTTGCATATATAAATATATATATATATATATATATATATATATATATATATGTGTGTGTGTGTGTGTGTGTGTGTGTGTGTGTGTGTGTGTGTGTAGGGGAAGACACCAATTAATTTGAAATGTCTTAGACTACTCGACCACGATTGATACCACTGTCTAAACAAAGTCAAATCAAACCTATATAACCCAATTTTTGATTCTACGCATATAACAATCTCTGCTCTGAAATGTATCGTAGTGTCAACTAATGTAAACATACAATTTTACGTAAAAATCTATCATAAATAATCAGGCCGGTAAAAATAAATATATAAATACACTGATTAAAAACAGAAAATCTACTCAAATACGAGTATTGATTACACATAATGTTCAAACAAAAATTTCAATGACATATTGAAATTTTTGTTTGAACATTATGGACATAATAAATAATGACATATTGAAATTTTTGTTTGAACATTATGTTGAACATTATTGTTAAAACCATTTCGTTAATTTTCCGGATGTTCCGTAACATTATATATATATAAATATATATATGCTCTAAAAAGTCTGCCTTCTTCTACCGAACGCTCGTAGACCAGAGGTAGAATCGCCGACTGATGCTAATTCGGTCGGGTTTCAATCCTTGGGTAAAAAAAGCAATCGGAGTCTAACCGTACTGATGAGCTGTGATACGGCGAAACAGATCTGTCTGCGGATGACTATAGTACAAATATATATATATATATATATATATATATATATATAATTGTCTCTGAAGATTGAAGACATCAAAATAGTGCCTTCCCTTTGCTCAGTTCAATGACAAACTTCTCCATATGAATTCTATTAAGGTTTTTTCTATTTCAATGTCGAGATCCAGTATTTTATGACAAAAAAACGACTTGCCAAAAATGTTTTTTCTACCAGAAAACTACTAAAAATGGCACTAAGTACTATCACAACTTTACAATAATATATATATGGGTGTTTAAAAAATGATTACAAGAACCTCCAATCAAACAAAAGAATCAAAGACATTTTCGATAAACCACCCATAAATGCAATGAAACAAACACCCACCCTATCAGCTATCCTCACTTCTACCAAATATCTAAAAAATACAAACCTATCTGGGAATTTCCTATGTAAGAAATCTCGCTCTCTAGTATGCAAACATTTAGTAAACGATGCAGTATTTTTCTACCCAACGCCAACATCAAATTACACCCACCACACCCCACCTTTGACAGCCAAAACATAATATATTTTCTCTTCTGTTCAATATGTCCAAATAGTGGATATATTGGTGAATCTGGAAATAGTTTTAGATTTCGTTTCAATTATCACAAACTAAGCATACGCCAAAACAACCCGTATTCCCCCATAGCCCAACACTTCAATCAATCGGGACACACATTAGAAAACTGCAAATGTTTACTAATAGATTCTGATTTTAGTTCTACATATTCACGCAGAAAGAAAAAAATACTGGATTTTAAAATTAAATACATACAGGCTAGGGTTAAATAGGGACTTAGGTGTTTTGAATCTTTATAAATATTTCAATAGTCAAACATTTTTTAGATACACTTAAAAATGTTTCTTTAAAAAAACATTAATAAGTATTATTAGAGATAGTTTTACGTTTACAAATATTCAAAAATCTGTCGCTTTCTGCGTCACGTGATGTAAACAATCTCTCGGACGAACGCTCCTCGCGAAAACGTTTCTAATTTAAATTTTAAAATCATTTGTTTCTGATGAAAGGCCGAGGACGGTCTGAAATATCAAATATCAAATATAATAATAGAAATAAATAAATACTGTCAAAAAATACATTTTTAAACTTACAACATTTTAGTAGTTTTTCCTATACATATTATTAAGACAGTATACGTGGATCATCACTATGTTATATATATATATATATATATATATATATATATATATATATATGTTAGCGATTTAGAAGATTGTGAGGAAACTACCGACAGTCAATAGAATACCGAGGGAAAGACATTTAAAGCAATCAGATTTCGAATAAAATCCTCGATTTAAAAGCTAGAGCATCAATATAATTAATACGATAAAAAAGGTTCTCATTTAGCTGATGGATGTCACCTTTAGCATCACGCCTCCCGGTTTTCGTAGGCAGAATTTTCAACCACTCTTCAGGGCCATCTTCCAGTTTTTTTGGCTTTTTATACAGTCATGAATTGTTTATTTGTGTGAGTTTACGTTAATGCTTTTATTAGCAGGTGCTAACTGTCATAGCCAGTGTTTTCTCTTTTTCTTTATTTCTTTCCTTTTTCATTTTTCTCTCCGAAATATTATGTGTTGATTGATATTGTTCGTAGGAGTATCATCGTTTTTTTAATGTTTGAATGTTGAATGTTTGTACATATATGTATACGCACCCACACGCGGACATATATGCGTGTATGCGTATATACTTTCTTATATACCCACGCCTACGCACCATATGTATATACACATATATATGCCCATACATATCCGTGCATACTCATACGTCCATGTTTTTATAATAAATGTTAGTTGTAGTTGGATTATTATAATATATTTTTTATTTCGTTTATTAGTTTAAGGTTTGTCATATTTATTTTATTTCTATTTACATGTTCATTTTGTGGTAAAGCAAGTATTTGCTTATGTGTTTTTCTTTGCTTTTTAGTTCGTTTTAAGATTTTATTTCTGTGTTTAAAATTAATTATTGCTAGTTTTTCCTCTATAATTCTTAGGTTTTTCCACTTCAAATGTTTGTCTTATGTCTAAAACGATTAATATAACTGAGATTAAACCAATTTGAAAAATGACCTTTTATTTCTCTAAAATTTGTGAAATTTCTGCAGCGTGAAATCGTTTCTTTTAAAACGTTATCCAGACATCTTGTTCTCCGTGAAACCGACATAAACTTCATAATTTCTAATCTAACACTGAATTAAAACACTATTCTCGATTTCCTTTCTTTAAGAACTCTGGTTTACATTCTGACCTCTCATTTTATCGTCGTATTTTATCTATTTTGATAAAGTAATATATGCTCTAACCAAGTATGATTTCATGCAGTATTCATATAAAAATATTCGTTTCGTTTTTTTAGGTCAGCCTCCGTTGTGTTAACGCATATTACTAAATTTTTCTATCAAGCTTTAGAGAAGAACACAAATATTCGGACCGTCGCTTTAGTCATCTCTAAGGCGTTTGACAGGTTTTGATAGGTTGGCCTTGTGCACTCGGTAAAAGACTATGAGATCTGTTGTTTACTATTTGGCTTAATATACTCATGTTTAACCAATCGTGTAATGAAAATTGTATTTAACACCCAGGCTTGTAGGTCTTTTAACATTGCTACAAAGTTGCTCTATGACTATATCCTTCGATCTACCTTGTTTCTCATCTTCATCAATGACCATCCAGATGTTATCACTCCCCAAATCATTATTTATATAATATATATATATATATATATATATATATATATATATATGAAGTAATAATTATATGAATAACTATATGAAGTTGTAATCATATTATATATTATATATAGACTGATGACACACCTCTTTTCGCCTGGTTTTACAGTAAGTTATTTGGTCCGAAAAAGTAGATCTGGTATCTGCTCTCAAAAATTACATTCAGTCAGTTGTTAACTGACTTGTAAAATTTAACGACCCCAAACGAAACTGCAATCTTTAATTATCGCAAAGAACTATTTTTGTCTACTATCAGCATGGCTGTTCTCAAACTCCAAGAGAACAGCTCATTTGACACTTCTTGGTTTCACGTATTCCACTGAAATGAAGTGGCATAATTATCTCCAATTGTTAAGTATGCTACTAAAAATGTCGGTTCATCGTGTCGTGCTAGAATACTTCTTGCACGTCTATAAATCTACCATTCGTCTGTGCATCAGTATTGCTGTCATATTTGGTTTTGCGCCCCAGTCAGTCAGTTAAGTGCCATACGTGATACACGCTTGGGCGATCATGTCTCTTTCGAGACATGACTGACTGGGCAGAAGATTATCCCGCAGTAGGTTGCCATTGCTTTCTGCTGTAGACTGGTTGCCGAACAAGGCTATAGAACCCAATCTGTCCTGTTATTTAACTCATAACTGGAAGGAATAGACGGATGAATACCTTTCCCAAGGGTATTTGCGCGTAAGTGAATACAATGAATTTGGTTGGAATTCGAACTCGGCTCCCCGATTTCTCGTCTTGAGCCGATATCCAATGCACCACAACGCACATGTAATATATCAAAAATCCTCAAAAATTGTTAATATTATCGGTTCTAGTCTGGAATCAAGAACTCAGTCCCTTTCTCCGTGATTTGACGTGATTTGATTTCCTTTATACTTTCAGTGAATGTTTAACTGGGGCGATTGTTTCAATGATCTCTCCATCTTGGTCCATCGAAGGCATGAACTGAAGAAAACTACTAGATTCATTACAATGCTGTATGGTTTTGCTGTTGAGATACTTATGTAACGTATAACCCAATAGTTTCTATTCTCCCATTTCACGCTTTTGAAAAATCTCGCAGTTTTTGGCTTTCTTTGCTACTTAGAATCTTTGAAAATTTAAGTTCAACATCAATCGCCATCTTCTGCCTTCCTTAATTCTTTTATCGTCCTTCCTTTTTACTAAATTCTTCACATTCTCTTTCATTTATATCAACCATTGGCGTCTTAGTGGCATTATCCCCTTGTTCGAAGTAAAATAATGAAAACAAAATTTCTTTTAGAAGTTCAAGCTGAAAAAAACCCAACTTGTCCAACGCATTCATTGTATTATCAATCTGCATTTAAAAGTGTATGTGAAACTTCTTTTTAGAGATGCTGGTAGGAATGAAAACAATTTTGCCAAAAATATTGAGAAAAAACTAATCACATTAAAACGTAAAAGATGTTATTAAATATTAAACACCTGCTGAAATTTGCTCTTTACAGTATTATTTACTTCAATCAGTTAATGTAATCAGGTTATGTCGGGTAGAATAAATAATGTAATCAGGTTATGTCGGGTAGAATAAATAATGTAATCAGGTTATGTAGGGTAGAATAAATAATGTAATCAGGTTATGTAGGGTAGAATAAATAATGTAATCAGGTTATGTAGGGTAGAATAAATAATGTAATCAGGTTATGTCGGGTAGAATAAATAATGTAATCAGGTTATGTCGGGTAGAATAAATAATGTAATCAGGTTATGTAGGGTAGAATAAATAATGTAATCAGGTTATGTAGGGTAGAATAAATAATGTAATCAGGTTATGTAGGGTAGAATAAATAATGTAATCAGGTTATGTAGGGTAGAATAAATAATGTAATCAGGTTATGTCGGGTAGAATAAATAATGTAATCAGGTTATGTAAGGTAGAATAAATAATGTAATCAGGTTATGTAGGGTAGAATAAATAATGTAATCAGGTTATGTAGGGTAGAATAAATAATGTAATCAGGTTATGTAGGGTAGAATAAATAAATTTTCCGTGTAAAGAAGAAATTAAGAATGATGTAATTTTAGGTGCCTGCAAAATAGAATTAGACAGGAATAAGTTTATTACAGCGTTTCAAATATGAAACATTAAGCTTGAGCACAATGGCTTAACAGTGGATCAATATTTACATTGATCTCTTTTGAATTACCAATCATACATTATCTTATGTATGTGAGATTATGACCAAATAGACACTTACCTACAGACAATTGTGGTTAGCATTTCTAAGTTTCTTACAGAATATTTTTAATAATATCGACCCGAGCAAGGCAGTAACGCCACTGATGTGCAGGGGGTTATGCAAGAGTGAAAAGCTTTGAAAAAAGAAAGCCGGAAAACACATCCTAAACAGGGAACAAGGGATGAACCTCTACACCTGTTCAATAGACGTGGGGGTAGTATCAAACCGGGCGATAGTTTAGTCTATCTACTTTTTTTTTTAATCATTTCACCCTGAGCAAGGCAGAAATGCCACTGATGAGCTGGGGGCTACATAACTGTAAAAAGATTAATTAGAAAAGAGTGAGGAGTACAAACTAGTTAGAAAGGAACAATAGAAAGCTGAGAATGCAGGTGCGATGACAGATACATAGGTGGAGAGAAAGGGAAGGATATACGGGGGTGGGGAGAGAGCTAGAGTCCAGTGGTTAATAGATGAGTATTGACATTGCATTTAAATTTCTGGAGGTTGTAGCCGTCAGGAAAGCAAGAATACGGGAGCGAGTTCCACAGGCAGAAAGTGAAAGAGAAGAAGCTGCAGGAGTAGAATTGCCGTCTGCATTTGGCTAACCTGACTGTGAATGGGTGGGACCCAGTTGCCAATCTGGTTACACGAGTAAACACCTGTTGAGGAGGCACCAGTGACTTAAGTTCGTCCGAGCAGAAGCCATGAAAGTATTTATAGAACAGACAAAGGGAGGTCACATTTCGACGGGGGGAAGTGGCTGCAGTCGAGCCGCCAGATCTGTACCTGTCACATTAAAGACTCTCCTTTGGAGCCTGTCGAGAACACTGAGGAGAACGGCAGGGGCGCCTGACCATAAATGGCAGCAGTACTCCATACACGGACGGATGGTTAACTTGTATATATGCAGGATGGATTCAGGCGGAAAAAACATCCTGGATCGGCAAAGTGACCCAACCTTCTTAGCAGTAGATTTAGCTATGGAATCAAAGTGGTTCCATTTGAGGTCTGAGGAGAGGGTAAGGCCGAGGAGGCGTAGTGTGTTGCTCTCCGGGAGAATCGCTTGGCCCATGCTAATGGGAGGCAGGAGAGGTTGGCTGTCATGGTTGAGAGAGAACAGCTTGGTCTTAGACGCATTGAAGTTGACAAGCCACTTCTTGCCCCAATTCACCACAGAGTGTAGATCCCGTTCAAGGTCAGCAGCGAAATTATGTCTCTCCGCCACGACAGGTTTCTTACTGGTGCGGGAGTATATTGTGGTGTCGTCTGCGTAGATAACTACTTGGGAACTGATTTCATCTGGGAGGTCGGTGATGAAAATAAGGAAGAGCGTCGGGCACAGGATAGAGCCCTGTGGGACATCAGCATTCGTGCTGTAGTATGAAGAGGCATGCCCATTCAAAACGGCCTTCATTTTGCGGTTATTTAAAAAGGATTGGATTAGGTCAAGCAGGTGACCAGTAATACCGTAACCCCGTAGTTTGCATAGGAGGCCATAGTGCCAAACCCTGTCAAAAGCCTTGGAGATGTCCAGAGCAACCGCACGAGCCTCGTCAGACTCATCAAGGGCCTGGAGCATGTACTCCGTTACGGTTGTTAGCAAGTCGGCCGTGGACCTGGCAAAGCGGAAGCCATATTGCCTGGCAGAGAAGAGTTTTTGGGCAGTAAGATGTTGGACTATTTCAGCATTGATTATGGCCTCGAATACTTTCCCAAATATCGCTAGATGACTGATAGGACGATAATTGGAAGGGTCCGAGGGTTCACCACAATTCTTAAATACAGGAACGACTGAGGAGAACTTCCAGCATGCAGGTAAACAGGAAGCAGAAAGGCAGTGGTTAAACAGTTTAGAGAGGAGAGGGGAAAGTTCAGGAGCACACCGCTTAAGGACTATCACCGGGATTCCATCGTCTACACTCGCTTTATGGGGGTCGAGTTTTGAGATTACTCTGGATACTACTGTCGGGGTAATATATATATATACGTCGTGCAGTTTGGCCTCAGCTGTAATAGGGAAGTCGTGTGGGTGTACTCCAGATGAGTCAAATGTGGAGTTGGATGAGAATCTGCGGGCAAAGCATTCAGCTTTGTCCGCAGATGACGTGAGAACCTCAAATTCATGGATTAAAGGAGGTATTGAGGATTTGCTATTGTTCAGCACTCGTTTGCAAATCCTCCAATAGTCCTTGGAGCCGAACTTGCGGTCAGCTATGCGTTGTCGCATTCTCTCAGCAAACAACCGTTTGGCGTCATTTAGGGTTCCCTTGTACTCATTGCGAGCAGACGTGAACAGGCGCCTATTGTGATCAGATGACTGTCTCCGGAATAGACGGAAGTAATGGTTCCTGTGGGCAATAGCAGCCGAACAGGAAGGAGAGAACCACGGAGAGGAATGAGGTTTTAGGCAATAATTCCTGGTTGGTATGAAGGCATCAATGCCAGCTTTCACCCATGACGAGATCTCAGAGGCATAGTCATCAGCTGATAGATCGAACACTTTTCCCCAAGGGACGTCGCAGAGGAAATCGCGAAAGGCATCCCAATCAGCTTTTTGGTATAGGTAGGAGGTCCTATAGGTAGGGCTCCTGAGGAGAGTGAAAGTGGAAAGAAATACTGAGAGAGATTACAGCGTGGTCGGAGTTGCTGAGAAGGCAAAGCTGTGAGACCTGACAGTCGTCAGGCGCAGAGGTGAAACATATATCTAGTAGTGAGGAATGACCCGAGGGAGTGGTTGGGAAGCGAGTGGGGAAGTCCAGCACTTGCGTAAGGGATTGGGAAATGGCAAAGTTCATGGCGTGAATGCCCGCTGGATCAGTAACAGCGTTTTCAAGCCACTCAGAGTGATGGGCGTTGAGGTCTCCGAATACAAATATGTGGGCGAATGGGTGATAGGAAATAGCCTTATCTATGTCATCAGCAATGCTATCTAGTAGGGAGCAGTCGGGAGAGGAGGGAGAACGGTAAAGAAAAATAGGTAACTAACCGAACTGAGGAGAGACAGGCGGAGACATATGTATTGGTGATCAGTAGATTCGAGTGAAGTTACCCTAGCTATGGGGAGGTGTTCGCTGACGTAGACCCCCAACCCATGCATGTGGACAGTGGAATCCTTCCTTAAGAGGGGAAGATAATCAGGGATGGAGAGGTCAGAGGAGGGAATAGCTGAGTTGAGGTTAGTTTCGCAGAGCGCAAGGATGTCCGGGGACTTTTCATGCAGGAATGCTTCTACACTAGGAAAGTTAGTACTAATGCCCCGGATATTAGTGAAAGAAAGGTTAATGGGTTTAGGTGGTTTGATTTTAGCTGGTTTAGGGTCATTTCTGATTTGTTTCGTCATGTTTGTTTTATAGAAAGGGACCTAGAGTAGAGGATACAGGCGGTCAATATCCACGATCTGTGCGGGAGGGAAACTGGCTAGGGCTGCAACAAGGTGTGGCCTCAGGGTTGCCCATTGAAAGCGCTTGCAGAGACACCTATCCATGCGCGACATGGCACTACAAGAACCCCGATATTATACAACTCTTGATCAGAGCAGCCGCTCTTGACGCTACGCAAGATTTAGGGCTCCTAACTACCAGTCGGAAGCAGCAACCAGGAAAATGCCAACCCTGTATCCTCACAGTGATGAGCCGTTGCCACCATCCGGCCAGATCGCAGGAAAATCACGGAAGCACCAATACCAAGGTCTGAAGAGAAGAGAAAGCCGGAAACCACATCCTAAACAGGGAACAAGGGGCAAGCCTCTACTCCTGTTCAGTAGACGTGGGAGGAGTATGGACTAGGCGATAGTGTGATCTATCTACTCCTATTTAAAAAAAAATTCCACGGGTGGTGAGTTAACTAAGTTTTAACTTAGTTAAAGTCTAACTGGAGCATAAAGACCGAAAAGATTAGTAAAAAAATTAAAATACATAAATAAGAAACAATTACACATACCACAGAGGATTAACTCAGGAAATTTGAATTAAGAAAGTTATATCTTCAACTCTTGGCTTTTCCCGAAAATTAAGGTCTGGCTAAGCTGCCTGTTCATGTACAAAGCAAACGAACGAATTTGAATTTGAAGAACAGACCATCTACGAAACTGAAAGTTATAGAATTTAAGTAAAGCTATAGAAAGAGTTACAGAATTTAATTAATGCTATAGAAAGAGTTATAGAATTTAAGTAAAGCCATAGAAAGAGTTACAGAATTTAATTAATGCTATAGAAAGAGTCATTGAATTTAAGTAAAGCTATAGAAAAAGTTATAGAATTTAAGTAATGCTGTAGAAAGTGTTCTAGAATTTAAGTAATGCTATAGAAAGAGTTCTGTTTCTTAAAAATGAGATGAAATGAGACAAATAGAGGAAAATTATAATCACTATAGATGGCATTTTGTAAAAAGAAATAAAACAAGAAAATGGAAAGAAAGAAGGAAATGTATGGAAACTGTTCCGGTCTTATTTTTTGTTCAACAGATATCGATTTAAAAAAATAAATTAGTTGAGTACACGACTAAATATGGGAGAAATTGAGCATTACTAATGCATACATATTAGTAACATAGATATTTTTATACCTATAAACTTTGATTTTACTGGATACACATATTTGACTTGCTACCCATGCTTTGGTTATTTTCTCAGTGAATTTAATAACAACCGGCCTTGATAAAGCAAGATTTGAATTACCTATTGTAAAGGCAGGTTTCGGTTACTGACGCAATTTCTCTGATAGAAAAAGGGATAAAAACAAGGTAACAACTCAAAAACATGTTCCCACCAAAATAACATTTATAGTAATAAGATATACATATGGTAATACACAGTGTACAATGGGTAACTTGTCGCCATTTTATGTTTTCAGTTTTCAGTGCTCACTGTAGTAGAGTTAGTTGGGCACTGTCTGTGAGAAAAAGAGTACACTGACGTAATTCACTTCGCCATAAATTTAGAAACCGTATGCTGTATTGCTGAAAAAGAATATTTCAGTGTTTGCGTGTCAATCTGAGGATAGTACAGAGAGTTCGCAAAATGCTGGATGACTCTAACGGTGATTACGAAAGTATGGAAGATCGGAAAACTCACTCATTCTGATAGGAAAAAAACTCTCAGATTTGTGAGTGAACGACTTAGAGTCAACACGGAGGTCTACATCAAGTTCCTTGAGGTGGTAGTACTAATCTGGGTCAAGAAGGTGGCGGCTGGAAAATCCTATGTGTAACAAAAGGATTCTGAACGACTCTACACAAGCAGGAGAACCCCTCCATGGCTATCAGACTATTTCTGTGACTATATCACTCTTTACATCTTACTTCGCAGACTGCAATCACGTTGAACATTATATGTGGGGCGCAGTTAAGTGATAGACCAACAAAACTCCTTGTAACACCAGGTAAGAATTATTGCAGTATTTGACAACTTAAACAAAGAAGGAGATGCAGGATATTCCGAAATTGTCTGGGGGCTATGGTTAAAGCCACTGGCGATTTGATTGAATAAATTTACACTTTTGTATTTCAACATATTTTTCTGTAATTTTATAGATCAGTTAGTCAGTTAAGTGCCATACGCGAAACACGCTTGGGCGATCATGTCTCGAAAGAGACATGACTGACTGGGCAGAAGATTATCCAGCAGTAGGTTGTCATTGCTTTCTGCGGTAGATTGGTTGCCAGCCAAGGCTATAGAACTCAATCTGTCCTTTATTTAACCCATAATAGGAAGAGACGGATTATTAACTTTCCCAAGGGTATTTGCGCGTAAGTGAATGCAATGAATTCAACTGGAATTCGAACTCGGCGCCCCGATTCCTCGTTCCGAGCCGATATCCAATGCACCACAACGCACATCCGCACAACGCACATCCGCACAACGCACATAGATATATCTGTTAAAAAAGATGTCAATGTTATTTTCATTTTTGCAAATATAACGACAATTTATCCATCACACCCATTAAGTTATTAATACACACATATGTGCGCATTGTAAATGTTTAATTTTAAGAAAGATTTTAAAAAATGAAATAAACATAATAGGGATAGCCACTCAAGAGTAATTACTAAAAATAACATTTATAGTCATAATAAATAAGGTCGAATGAGATAAAAACAAAAGCATTCAAAGATACCATGTACGATATGACAAATTAATCACATTAAGACCCTGCAAATATTCTTTCGACATAAAGAAGGATGATTACCTTTGTTATAATTAGCAAAATTTTATCAAACAAAAGTAGAGGTCTACGGATTTAATATTTTAAGAAAAATTTCCAAACTAAAATACAGTGACAGAGGTGATTTTTTCTTCTCTAAATACAAAAAAGATTTTCAAATTGTGGATAGATAAAGTCCAAATGAATTATCTACAGACTTGAATATTTGTCTATATTTCTGAGATGAGGTATTTACAATATGTACATTATTCGGACTATTGTCCTCATTTTGGTTGCTATTTGTATGACGTTTCGGTCGTTGTACGTTTCGGCCTTCGTCACCGGACAGTAGCTCAACTTCAACACTCACTACCTATACAATGTAATGAAAGGGATCGTCCGCTGCTTGCAACATCGAGCAAAAGTCCTAAGTGCCCCCCAGAGTCATACAAACAGGAAATAGTCAGTATAAGCAGTACCTTACAAAAATTATCCAGGGTACATGACAACAACTCCAACGAATATTGAATGGAGGGTGCATGAGGATAACAACTCTCAGAAAACAGCATCGGTCTGGCTTATGTAAAGGGGTTATCGGAGAAAATACAAAGGACATGGGGTCCATGTAACATCAGGACGATCTTCAGAAGTGGTTCGACACTTCGCAGGTACCTTTCACGATTAAGACCCTTAAAAGAGGAGGATATGATTAAGAACTGTGTGTACGCCATTTCCTGTAGCTGTGAAAAGAAAAAAAGAAGAAACAGGCCGCTCCCTTAAGGTAAGGCTATAAAAACATCGCAAGGCCGTAACACCAGAGGAGATCGAAAAATCATGCGTAGCTGACCAAATATGGAGGGAGAAAGGGGATAGACAACGCCACTGTAAACTACGTAAACTTAATCAGCACACATGTTAGGCAAACAAAATCTCCTTAGCCGACCAAGTATATAGATATATACAATACGGGAACCAGTAATGCGGAGTGCCAGAGAAAATCATTAGTATCAAAAATTTCAATTTGAGATTTGGTAAAAAATGCTAGAAAAAATCATTAATATAAAAAATTGCAATAGGAACATTGGTAAAAATTAACTAGAGAAAACAATTAACATGAAATATGCTAGAGAAAACCATTAACATAAAAAATTGCAATATAAACCCTGGTAAAAAATGAATACTGAACATTAGGTTTATAAGACCAAGAAATTCAGTTGTTCATGTTATTAAGGACACATGGAACAGTGGATATAGACGTTTGATAGTTCCAGTGACTTGACACAAATAGTTGTGTCGAACAAGACACTTAGAGAATCAGGTTAGAGGGAGAAAACTCCCAAAAGAGGCTTCGCATAAGGAATGAGAATTATATTCTTAATTAATTGAAATTCCTCGCACGCGAAGAAGGCTGGAACGTACAACGGCCGAAACCTCGTACAAAGATGAGGGCAATAGACCGAATAATGTAAATAGTGATACAGACTTGAAGTTTTGCAGACGCAGACCCGCAGAACATTATAACATAGCAATATCTAGTCTAAAATTGTTGGATTATCTAAATCTAAACTTATTTATAAATGGAACTTTGTGTCCGTGTGTGTGTGTGTATGTGTGTGTGTGTGTGTCTGTGTGTGTGTGTGTCCGTTACCTATAGACTCCGAAACGTCTAAAACGATTTTCTTGAAAATTTACTCAGTTCTACTATAAGCGTCTACGAGTGTTCTTAGCTAAGTTTTGTGTCGAGGTACTCCCGATAAATATCGAAAATTGATAATCGAAAAAAATCGGGTTATAGAAGGAGTGGTCCGATTTTAATCAAATTTGATGCACTCATAGACAGACATAAGAAACGATATTCAGAAGCTTCAAGGTTGCAGTTCTTACAATAGTGCAGAAAATCGATAATATATATATATATATATATATATATATATATATATATATATATATATAAAAGGCAAGATGTTTGTGTGTGTGTATGTTTATCTGCCTGTATGTCTGTATTATTTTCAGCCGTTTTAATTTAGTTTTTGCTTCGGGTTGGGCATAAGTAGGTATAATTGTAGTTCTTAGTCTCAGCCATGATACCATTTACTCAGAGCACTTATTTAGCCTTCAAAATTCAGTTTATGATGTAAAAGACTTGTTTGATATCGATACCAGGAAATCAAAATTTGGCTTACATCCATTCATTTTTCATTCAGTCTACAGTTTCGTTTTAACTGGAAACAACTATTGCTTTTTAGTCTTTCGTGCCAACGTCTAAAATGTCTGAGTTCCAAGACCATGGATTAATTTTAAAGCTTTCGTTACACCCGAGCAACGTCGGGCTATACTGCTAGTACATTGGATAAATATAACGTTATAAAAAGGCATTTGTCAAAACGTAAACTTGTTAAGACTGCAATATTAATTCACTTCATTTAATTCGTTTTATGTCTGTTTAATGTCGACAAGAGTAGACAGGTTTTCGTTCAGATAAAATCAGAATCTTAATACGCTGTTTATCTCTTAGGTTTCATATCGTCTCAACGCACCGTGATTAGAATTACATTTTTTCATTTGTCCAAATCCTCAATATAGGCGAGTACATTTAATGTTTCCGATAAATTTATGATGCTAGTGTATATCATGCATGCTAGCTTGAAAGTAAATTTATCCTAGTTTCATTCTTGAAGTCGATTGCTCCATTAATCTTAGAAGTTTTCAGTTTTCAATCTCAAAGACGTGCTGTCATGTTTCTTTTTCATGGGAAGCCATGTGATGCTATTGAAAGATGACGAGCATGTCAACGTGAAATAATCGGTAATGTTAACCCATACGGTTGACAACAATTGAGGTTCGGTGTTGTGCAATATTAAAGATTTTGCCACCAGATGAATAACCTTGGTTCTATAGAGTTAACACTGGAAATGTTCATTTTAAATAGATATATTCAATTAACTTTAAACTGTTAATCTTTTTAAACCCAGCATGTGTTAAAGTTTTGCATGTATCAGCTAATAAGCTTGAAAGATTAGTGATGGACTTATGTGTTATTATTAAAAGAAAACTATTCCTGCAGCTTTTTGCTGATCCGATATTTATTGCATGATACAAAAACATTAACTCTGGAGAATTAAAATTTACCGATATCGGAATGTGTACAAATAAATAAGACAGGGATAATAATATATAATAATAATATTTTACAGAGGCTAGAGAGGAGAAGGAGCGAAAGAAAGAGAAATAAGCAAGAGGTAAGAGAGACAACTAAAAGGAAAGCGAACACACACACACACACACACACACACTCTCTCTCTCTCTCTCTCTCTCTCACACACGCATATATATATATATATATATATATATATATTTCACACATGTGTAGGAATTCAAACAATGAGTTAATTGTTACCATTTTATATTTTTAATGTTGAGTGCTCAGTATTGCTATTTGCAAACGTCGATTATATATATATATATATATATATATATATATTTATATATATATATTTTAAACATGTGTAGAAATTCAAACAATGAGTTAATTGTTACCATTTTTTTTTTATATTTTTATATGTTGAGTGCCCAGTATTGTTATTTGCAAACGTCGATTATCTCCCTTTCCTTAGTTAGTCGCGAGGCCAAGTAGATAAAGCGACGAAGGGCAGTTGCAATAGTCAGGAAAAGAAGGATGTGCCTAGCCCATGCGGTGGATCCTACTGAAAATGAATCCGCATAGTCTAACCTGGTACATAGAGACCGCCTGAACTTCAGTTGTCCCTTCAGCTAATATTGCAAATAAGGTTTCCTTTTTTTACAGACCGTTTGTTGTTGCATACATTTTATAATTTCTCTGCGTGGGACACGTCGATATCTATGTTTGTGTAACTTTGTGTACGACAAAACAGAATACTCTCTCCGAGAACAACGGATGTTTGTCATTCTTTTTCGTTACGCCGGTAAATTACGGTGTTATTATATAAAAGATATAATAATTCTTATAACGCTAAAACTTCGGATGGAAAAATAAATCTTTTTTCCATGCTAACTTCCAGTTGTGCATATTTGATCAAATCATATCGACAAGTTTTGCATATTAAATTTGATAGCCAGAACTAGTCAATCTTATACAACGAAATATGTTTGAAAGAATTATTGCTGCCAAAACACAGTATAATATATATATATATATATATATATATATATATATATATTATAAATTATATTTTAGAACATAAATTTTTGATTTTTTATATCATTGTTTGGGAATCGCTTTCTTTATTCAATTTTTAATTTTGAATCTTTAATTTTTAATTAGATCATTTTTTGAAATCATTTTCACTATTAAATTTGTAAGTTTAAATTTTCTATTCTCATATAAATTTCTATTCTCATATCTAGTCTATATATGATTCGATTTATTATGGTTATGGTTATTGGCCTTACTCTAATTACGGTTATTGACCTTCCTAATTATGGTCTTTAACCTTACTTTATAATTAATATTCATCAACATCAATTGTGGTTATTAACCT
The DNA here is from genome assembly GCA_037127315.1 of Ascarosepion bandense. Lineage (NCBI taxonomy): Eukaryota > Metazoa > Mollusca > Cephalopoda > Sepiida > Sepiidae > Ascarosepion > Ascarosepion bandense. The sequence goes on from JBBBDQ010001047.1 coordinate 3,912,646, forward strand.
TACTTCATTAGTTAAAACTAATAATGATTCTACACCATATTATAATTCTTAACTTCTATTTTCATATCTATTCAATATATAATTCATACCATTTTGGTTATGGTTATGGTTATTAACCTTAATTGATCCTATTCTAATATTGATTATTAACCTTACTCTAATTATGGTTATTAACTTTACTAATTTTAACTATTAACCTTACTTTCTAATTAATCTTAATTAATACCAATTATGGTTACCAACCTTACTCTTTTAGTCAATACTAATTATGGTTATACACCTTATTTGTAGTTAATATTAAACCTTGTAAAATTTTTTTTATATATACACATATGTATATATAAACTTATATGTATGGGTCACATTCTTGGTTCTTGTAGTGCTTTTTTAGCATGATTGTAATGTTAGCTCTCTGATGTGCTTGCAGTTTACTGTGATTTAAAAGCTTGTTACTGTTCATATATTTAAGTATCTCAATTTTTTCTTGAAGACAGAGGAAACATGGTTCCTTTATAGATTTAGGTGTTCTTGCTTGTTTAAGGATTTTCCATTTAACTCTAGGTGTTTTATTTTCGTTTTTTAACTTCCAAAAATATTTGGAGAGAGATGTCATGTTTTGTTTTTCTTTGTTATTGAATGATGACAGGTGATTATAAAATCGCTTTTTAAATACGTTCATGGTATTTCCGATATACATTTTTCATCCTTAGGTTTCTCCGTGGATGAGATCGAACACATATATATCAGGGATTTCGTTTGACATTTGTTGTTCAAGGGGCATTGGTTAGGGTTTCTACAGTTACAAGGGTTGTAATTATGGGTCGGATTGGTATTAGTGTTGGAGTTATTTTTGTTGTGTGTTTTTAATATTTTGTTGTTATGTACTTTAATTATTTTTTCTAGATTATTGGAGCAGCTATAGCTTAGTTTCATTGTATTTTTATTGAATATTTTATTTAGAGGGTTATTTTTGGGGAAATGCTTATCTATTTGTTGAAGAAATTTATGTCCCAGTTTGAAGTTAATTAATTGATTAAAAAGAGGGTTATACCATATGATTTTTCGGTTCCTATTTTTGCTCTTTGAACTTCTGAAGTTTTCCACGAAATTGATTTTTGATGATTGATATCCGCTATCCTTTAGGATTTTATCGTAAATTACCTTGTGTTTATTGAATATTTCTTCACTGGATGAGTGTGTGTTAATGCGGCGTTCTATTGATGATGGGATGTGTTTGATAATGGATGGTGGGTGGTTAGAGTTGGGGTTTATATATATTGGGTTCGAATTGTTCTTCATGTAAGGTTGGAAAGTGTTCGATACTAAGTCTAATGTTATGTCTAAGAAGTCTACTCGCTTGATGTTGGGGCTAATCACTGCGTTAAGACTGAAGGATTTAAAGACTTTATGAATTAGTTTCCTGATTTTATCGACCTTACCTCCAGTAGATTCATTAATTATCATGAGTCCGTCGTCTCTATATAGTCCTATATTATTCGTATCTATTTCTTTATGCGCAGTGAGGTTGTACAGCAGGAATAGCTCCACCAGATCTGAAGATTCTGCTGAATCCAGGGCTCCCATGGATAAATCAAAATTATCCAATGATTTTTTTGTCCACTGTTGGTTGTCGTGGAAGAGAACTGATTTTCTACAGTTCAGGGTTATTTTGATTTTCTCCTTGGTGATGTCCAAGTAGAATTCGGCGAACTCAAGGGCGAGGTTAAAGAGGTCTTTAGAAATCGATGGGTAAAAATCCACGATGTCGAACTGTAATAATCATTCCAAAAAATGATCTAATTAAAAATCAAAGATTTAAAATTAAAAATTGAATAAAGACAGCGATTCCCAAACAATGATATAAAAAATCAAAAATTAAAAATGTAAGACAAATAACACAATATTAAGATTAAACATGCAAACTTACACCGATTGTAAAGACACTGCAAAAATAAAAATAAACAAAAAAAAAATATCCGCACCAACTAATAAATTCCAACGGACACAGACTGACTACATTATCTTGCTAACACCCACCAACACACATTAACACTCGCCACAAAAAATTCCAACTGTCAAAGAAATATCACAATATCAAAAAACCCCCAGCCAATACCCCTAACAAAACGACATAAATGAAAATGAAAAGGATTCCCAGTACCTCATCGCCTGACGAAGCATCGGTACTCCGATGCAGAAACGGACGCGCCTTCGTAACGATTATATATAGAGAAGTTATGTACATGTTCTAAAATATAATTTATAATCAATATTCACAGCTCTATATAGAACATTATATATCGAGCACTGTTTTAAATTAATGTTTTGGACGTGGAAAGAATTCTTCGTTCTGTATTCACTCGTATATATATATATATATATATATATATATATATATATATATATATATGTGTGTGTGTGTGTGTGTGTGTGTGTGTGTCTGTGTGTGTGTGTGTGTGAAAATTAATATATTTTTTTTACAGTGAGATTCACCTCGTATAAAGGCCGTGAGTCACTTGAGTAGAGGGTTATAGATTAAGAAGTACAGTTTATGCGGGGAAGATAACACTTAACCCTAGTCTTTATTATTTTAAGATTGTAGTGATCGGGTAAACATCCTCATGGGTGTAGGATTCATAGACCAGCGACATTTCGTCTGTGAAAAAGATGTTGTAGGGTAGAAGATAATTTGTCAGACGCTTTTCGGTTCTATCTAGACTGGATACTGAGGACTGGGAAACTCCTACCCAAATGCGGCAGCAGTAGTTCATTTTAGGTCTTACCTATGTTTTATAAACGTAAAAGATAGCACAAGAAGCTAAACTCTATCTTTCGCTATTGTAAGGATTTGTACGCTTATGTCAAAATTATAGTATATATATATATATATATATATATATATACACCATAATTAAAAAATTATATATTTTTTTTAATCATATCACCCCGAGCAAGGCGGTAAGGCCACTGGTGCGCAGGGGCTACGTAAGAGTGAAAAGATTGGAAAAGAGAAAGCCGGAAACCACATCCTAAACAGGGAACAATGGATGAACCTCTACACCTGTTCAATAGACATGGGTGGAGTGTGAACCGGGCGATAGTTCAGTCTATCTACTCCAATTGAAAAAAAATAAACGAAAAAGAAAAGTGAAAAGATTGGAAAAGAGAAAGCCGGAAACCACATCCTAAACAGGGAACAAGGGGTGAGCCTCTACACATGTTCAATATATATATATATATATATATATATATATATATAAAGACAGATTTGTTTCACTGTATCACAGATGCGTCTGTGCGCCTGTTGTATATAATTATTTCTGATTATGAAATTTTCAAAAGAAGCAAATATTTCTGAAAAAGTAGATTACCAAGTAAATGATGAAATAATTTCTTTTTCAAAGCCCCTGACTATAGATATTTGTTAACTAAAACTTTATGACACAAAACAGGAACATTTTCCAGCGACATCTGAATTTCATAATAAACAATCTGCTAGCGATATTATAACATCGTCATTCGTCTGTTTGTACACGACCAAACTTAAATTTAGCTTGATAAAAGGTCACCTACTGTAGCTTATAGTTACCTTAGATGACTTCGTTAGTCACTATTATTCAGAAATGCCACGTTTCACGGTATTTACTAAGTTTAAATACATCTAACAATAATTTCCATAGTTGGTTAGTGAATGAAGATTGATGAAAACTATCCTTGAGAATAATTTGACGTAAGCATCTTTTAACAATTATGTCATTTAAGTATACTACCCCAATATTCATTTTATGTGCTGTCTGTCTTCAGAACGTGAGAGATCATGGCTCTCCACTATTTATCGATTGTAAATCTTACCAACTATTCTTTATTGTCATTTCTTTCTAATTCTAACCATTTACAGAAACGCGTTATCTAGATTATTTGTTGCTTTCTTCTGCCCATCTTGTCTTCAATATGTCCTATGAGTGTTAAATCCTCCAAGCCTTCTTTCCTCATTATGGGCTCTAGAAGTTTCAACTGTTTCTGTTTCTGATTCTTATTAGATCCTTTTTATATTTACCCTAAAATTTTATCGTTCCTCAAATATTCAGTTCATGGTATTCTCAGAATCCCACTGCAGAACCACTTCAAGTCACTGTTTCATTTGTGGGAAGAATGTCTACCATTCACTCTTACACAGAAAGATAAATATTGCATAATAGTTCAAAACTCAATTCATTGTTTTTAACGAAATTCTCTTGATTCTTAATACTTTGCTTAGATTTTTGAAGGCATATTTCACAATTCATTGCGCTTTCAGAATTTAATGTCACATTTTCCGTCAGTCAGTTATGTGATACACGCTTGGGCGATCATGTCTCCAGAGATAGATGACTGACTAGGCCGGAGATTTTCCTGCAGTAGGTTGACATTATTTTCCGCGGTAGACATGTTGCCAACCAAGACTATAGTACCTAATTCCTCTGCTATTCAACCCATAGTTGGAGGAGAAGAATTGGATTAATACTTTTCCCAAGGGTTTTTGCGTGTAAGTGAATGCAACGAATTCAACTGGAATTCGAAATATGATCTTCGATTTCTAAATCTGTGCCGATAACCATTGTACCACAATTGTGAAATCTGTAAAAATGCTTCCTAAATAAATGTTCATATTTTATTTTTGCCAATTCTTTGCTCGCATACTGGTTCGTTCCTTTTGCAGACAACCATCTGTTCTATTGTCTGACAACTGATTTTTAATTCTTTCTCACTTTCTTTTACTACCTTCTGTAGTAACGTCTGTGACTGTTGCTAACAATATGTCATCTGAATATTTCATTTCATTGAGATTGTAGCCAACAATATATCCTGGTCAGATTTTACAAATTTATTTTGGGATTATTTATAACTGGGTTATATTTTAAGTCAGAGCACTCAAATGTTGTTTTTATTGATTTTGATCCTCAGTATAAACGGGCTGAATTATGTTAGTGACAACACATGTTTGAAATGAATGTCTCATTAGTATCTGAACTCACATTCATCCAAGACCAGAGCTGCTAAAAAATAGTGGCTTTCTCGCGCCACTGTCGTTAGAAAGCAGATGGCTCCTTATGTCATTGTGTATATTCACAAGTGCCAGCTAAGAGCAAATATGGAGTACCGCTGTCATATCTGGACAGGAGTTGCAAAGTTGTACCTTATCACTGTTGGCAGAGTCCAAATACGGCTACGCGTTTTCGTAGACAAGGAATCCAAACTACAATCCCTTTCTTCACAGACAAAATGTTCAAAATTCTTGCGACGCTAACACATGGCAAATGAAATGTTCCTTAATTACACCAGTCCTAATGTTCAAGAATAGGGAGACGAATCATTTTCATTTACTTCATATTCTGCAAGTAAGATTAACGTTTCATTCGGACTGTTCCTTCACAAGAACATAGACGTATGAATAGACTCCCGAGAGGTAACTTCCCCAATGACTACAAGATTAACCTCTTCAAGTCTGGATTTAAACCTAATTCCAAATATCCTTATGAACTGCACTTCCAGACGCTTCAACAATATAGCTTGAGTGACTCTTCGTCCTTGAATTAACTGAAAATATGATTAATGGCCGGTGAAGTAAGTGGAGCATTACTTTTGGTGCAGACCTACATTAGGATATATATATATATATATATATATATATATATATAGAGAGAGAGAGAGAGAGAGAGAGAACCGTAGAGAAATCACAAAAGAACAATAATATGTATTTTCTTTCGTTTTTCTGAGAAGGTAGCCCGAGCTATTGATAGATCACAGAATGCAAAATCTCCCAGCTTTGTCTTGAAATATTGTGTTTCCTCGATGTCAACAGTAATAACATTATACTGTTCTTAACCTGTTCAAGTCTCGGATTAACCGTTATTTTCTTCACATATTCGTATAAACAGTGCATCATCTTCCATAATCCTAACATCTAGTGGTTCACAGACCTTGTACAGGGTGAAAATAACTTTATGAAATAATATATTCATTCTTTCTTTTTTTGTTCTATTTCTTTCTGTCTGCCTGTCTCCGTCTCTTTGTTATTATCTCTCAATCTCTCTCTCTCTCTCTCTCTCTCTCTCTATATATATATATATATATATATATATATATATATAGAAATGGATAAGGAACGCAGGAGATATTTGCAACGTTCAAAACATTAATTTAAAACAGTCCCCAGTATAAAAATAGAGCAATGAATATTTATTATAAATTATACTTTAGAATATATACACAATACAAGCTATTAAAAATTATACATTTTGTTTCGACATTGAATGAACAATGTCTCATCAAATAGTTAATAATGATTAAGTCTAATGTGCTATGACGAGATTGAAATGTGATGTTATTGAGTGTGTGTTGCTTTGATTCAATGTAGATGGCCTTCGATATCTGAAGGTTTTTTTACTGTGTATGTGTGAGCATTATTGTGTTATCGACTAAAATCAGTGTAATAATAATAATAATAATAATAATAATAATAATAATAATAATATTCAATAATAAAAGAAGGCAGTAAATACAAACAAGATTTACAGTTAGTAGATTCTGTAGAAAAGCAAAACAGAAGCCAAGAACCAACTATTGCGGCAAAAAATATGAAAATGAAAGCCAAAGATAAAGCTCTTGAAAAGATGAAACAGCGCTGGCAAGACAAACCTCTGCATGGCCAATATCCAGTACGTGCCAATAAATCCAATGTTGACAAAGTTAATACTCATCGATGGTTATGTGCATCTGGATTAAAGTCTGAAACTGAAGGATTTATACTTGCAGCACAAGACCAAAGTCTTTTCACGAGAAACTTTCAGGCAAATATTATGCATAATAATATGGATCCAAAATGCAGGTTTTGTGATAAACACCAAGAAACAATAGACCACCTAATCTCAGGCTGTTCTGTGCTTGCCCCAAACGAATATAAAAATCGCCACGATAGAGTTGGGCAATATTTACATTGGGCAATGTGCAAACATTATGGAAAAGCTGTAAACAAACACTGGTATGAACATCATCCAGCACCGGTTACAGAAATAGAAGATGTAACCATTCTATGGGATTACACCATCTACACAGACAGAAAAATTGAAGCAAACAGGCCAGACATTATTGTTAAAAACCAGAAGGAGAAAACTTGTCTATTAATTGATATGGCTTGTCCAGCGGATTGTAACATAGCAATCAAGGAATTTGAAAAACTGTCAAAATATAAAGACCTGGAAATTGAAATAGAAAAAATGTGGAAATTGAAAACAAGAGTTGTGCCAGTGATAGTAGGTGCACTTGGAATGATAAAAAATAGAACAAAACAACACATTGAAAGAATCCCTGGAAACCCCAGCTTAAGAGACATACAAAAAATTGTCTTATTAAGTACAGCCCACACACTAAGGAAAACTTTATCTATGTAATGCTGAGAATGATAGGGAAGATAGAAAAACATGAAATGGAGCCATAACAACACGCCACTACCTGCCTTAGGTCTCCCCGCAGACTTGGTTGGTAGTGAGACCAAAGCAGAAATCGAAATATGATGAAAAATGACATAATAATAATGATATATATATATATATATATATATATATATATATATACAGGGGTGTGCGTTACAACCCGGATTAACTTTAACTGGCATAAAATGATAATCATATGAAATATATTATTTTTTTCTTTTCAGATTTGTGTGACAACAATCTTTTGAATTAAGATCGAATTAAGCAAAATGTCCAGTGAACTCGAGCGCTGTACTACAATTATTGTGGCCCTATGTTGTGGCCGCACGCCTAAATAGATTGTTGACTTTTTAATTTCGCAAAATCGACTGTGTACGACATTATCAAGACTTTCAAAGAGTTTTGTGATGATGTTCCTGTGATTGGCAAAACCAAGTTTCCTGCCTGATTCCATGTCCTTAAGGTGATCTCCGATGAAGAGGACGTCATCCCTCCCCACTTCTTTGGCAAAGGTCAGACCGAATCGAAGGAGGTTTACCTGGATGTCATGAAGAATGTCATGAAGCCATGGATTGTTCAGGTAGCTGCCGGGTAGCTATGGCTCTTCTAAAAAAAAAAAAAATGGAGCTCCTGCTAATGCGTCCCATTTGGTCCAGGCTTAGTGTGACGAGAATCTAGACATATTCCCAGACCTGAATCCTTGTGACTATTACCTATGGGGCGTACTTGAGAGACAATCCAACAAAAGTGCACCCAATACTGTGAACTACATGAGGACTGTAATCATCGAGGCCGTGGCCAACTTGTCCAAGGAGCAGGTGACCAACGTCTGTGGGAGGTTTCTGCATCGTATCGCGGCTGTGATTGAAGATGTAGGGGGCTGGATTGAAAAATATGGTAGAGGAGAGATCAGACAGCAATGTTATAAAGCAATTTGTCATGTAAATACTTGTCATTCTGAATAAACACAATTTTTCTTTCAGTATATGTTTTTCCGGATTGTAGTGCACACCCCTATATATATATATATATATATATATGCATGTGTGTGTGTGAGTGTTGGTGTGTTAAAGTAGAAGTAAAAGTTGTATGTTGGCGTGTCGGAAACTAAACCAGCTACCACACCCCATGTTCTTGTGGGTGAGGTGGGTTGTTAACAAACCAGTAGGATGAAAAGTAAAACCTACCAAAGGGTGGAAGAACTCTCGACGAGGTAACGGCTACCTAACAAGGGACAGCGTCTCAATAAACCACCTTGGAAAAGGCAACAGGAAACCACTCCACTATTAATCCCAAGAAATATAGGAATTACGAAACCAAATATAAGTATATAGGAATTAAGTCCTCAATTAGTAAGGAGTGACATACGCAACAAGTGTCCCTTGACCGTTATCTAGCGACAGTTAGCATAAACGGCGTAACGTTAAACAATCCTCGTAACTGATCCCTCGCCTAGAAAGGAGCGGTATGTTTGACAGGTGTCACCAGATCGTTTTTCAGTGACTGTTTGTGTCAAACAAAAATGATTCTCGGAACATGGAAAGTTAAAATGTCAAAAAATTGTGTTCAGCTGGCAAATGTAAATAAGTTAAATGTCAACATTTTTGGCTTATATGAAACTAGATAGCCAAACAATGAAAATTTTGTCATTGTTAACCATAGGGTTATATATGCAGGCGGAGATAAAAAAAAAGGAGTTGGACTAATACTAGATCAAGACATAAAGATATGCCTTCTGGGACACGATAAGTTGTTTGAAAGAATTTTCATAGTTCGACTGAAGGGAAAGACTTTCAACATTTCAATTATAATCGTGTATGCACCAAAAACAAAGTACGGGAGAAGAAATCGAAGTTTTCTTCTCTATCCTAGACAATACTAAGGCTCAGTGAAAATCACAAGAAATTATATTTATCATGGGAGACCTGAAAGCCAAAGTAGGCAAGGAGAGTGAAGGAGAAATTGCTAGCAAAATTCGGACTAGGGGCCCGCAACCAATGTAGAGAAAATGGGTCTAATGGTGCACGGCAAATGACCAGATTATAGCCAACACTTGGTTCCAGGAACATCCAAGACAATTATGGACATGGAGAAACCTGAGAGGAGAAAATAAAAACAAAATCGACTACAGATCTATCAACAAGAGATTCAAGAATGCAGCTGTCCACTGCAAAACTTATTTAAGTGCGGACTGCGGAAACGACCACCTTCCAGTTTTATGTAAGCTATGAATGAAACTGCGGAAACTAAAAAGTCTAACACAGCACCCAAATGTCAATACAACGGACTTCTGAACAATAGAAATCTGAAGGAAGAATATGTAGATAGTGTGAAGAGAAGATTTGAGGAAAAAATGTAAATGAAAACTTGAAATGAGACACACTAAGAAAATCTTTACTGATATCAGCAAACAACATCCCAAAAGAAAACAGCTGTCGAAGGAAGAACGAATAAATGACAAATGAGATTCTCGACATGATGCAAATGAGATATACAACAATGCTAAAACATAGAACAGAATACAGAAAACTACACAAGAAAATAAGCAACAAATTCAGACAAGGTAGAGAAGAATGGCTCAACGAAAACAGGAAAGAAATAGAGATATTGAGTGTCAAAGGTAAAGGAGATATACATCAAAATTAGAGAACAGGACAAATGCCCACCAATAGAATTCATATAAATAAAAGGACAAGACGCTTCTTTTAGAGAAAAAAAACACTTCAGCGATGGAACGAATATTTCTAAGATTTCCTCCACGACGAAGGAGAATACGCAGGAATATCGGGGTACGAAATATTAAAACCCGAAGTGGAAACTGCAGTGGCCAAATTATAAAAAAACAAGGAGGCATAGCCAGACGGAATTGTAATAGACATGCTGACAGCATCAGTCGATTTCGGTATAGACAAGATTACCATTACAGAAATAATAAATGAAATCTACTACAGTCGTGGTATACCAGAAGATCTAAGCAGGTATATTTTCAGAGAACTGCCTAAGAAACCAGACGCAAATATATGTGATATCAACCGAAGAATTAGCTTAATAAATCACATAAAATTCATCATCCAAGTTTCTGATGAATAGAGCGGCAGCAGAATCAGACCAGAGATAGGACAAAAACAGTGCGAGTTTGTCAAAGATACCGGAAGAAATAGTGCGATATTTATGATCCGGGGTATTCGAACCAACCCCCCAGCATTTGGTAAGACCAATTTAGACCCCTCAATTCTCTCCTCAGAATTCTCGATTTCTGGCTACCATCTCCTGTTAAGAAAGGACTCAACTGTCCACATGAATGGGCTTCCTTTTGCTAATGGATTCTCTTGAATCCCCTGATCATCCATACCTGTGTCATCGTCCGTCACTTCTCAAATCGGTTAGCTATCTTTTCTTTCTCTACCATTTCCCCTCCCCTCCTGACTGCTCCTTATTAGACAGTATCTCTGACAATATAGGCAGGGCCACTTCCTCCCACCCATTCGCCCACATATTTGTGTTTGGAGATCTTAACGCTCATCATGCCAAGTGGCTAAAAAATATGTCAATGATTCAGCTGCCATTCACGCCATGAACTTCGCTATCTCTCAATCTCTTACGCAACTGGTGGATTTCCCCACACGCTTTCCCAGTATCCCTTCAGGACACGCTTCTCTACTAGATCTCTGCTTCAACTCTGTACCTTACTCCTGCCAAGTCTCGCAGCTTTGCCCGCATGGTAACTCGGATCACGCTGTAGTTTCTCTTAATATCTCTCTTCACTCTCACTCTCCCTAGAAACCTCTTACTAACAGGATCCCCTGCCTTTCGCGATTTCCTATGTGACGTCCCTTGGGGAAGTGTTCAGTTTCCCAGTTAAGGATTGCGCCTCTGAGGTCTCTCCCTGGGTGAAAGCTGGCATTGATGCCTTCATACCGATCAGGAAGTTCCGTCCAAAACCTCATTCCCCGCCACTGGTTCTTGCCTGCTTGTTTGGTCGGCATTGCTCACAGAAACCACTACTACTGGCTATTTCGGAGCCACCAACTGACCACAATAAGCGTCTATTTGCTTCTGCTTGTAATGAGTGTAAGAAGATCCTGAATGACACCAAACGGTTGTTTGCTGAGAGAATAAGGCAGCCCATAGCTGACCTCAAGTTCGGCTCCTAGGACTATTGGCGGCTGTGAAAACGTGTGTTGAACAACATCCAATCCTCCATCCCTCCCTTAATCAATAACTTTGAGTTCCTCACGACACCTGTGGACAAGGCCGAGTGTTTTGCTCGCAGATTCTCATCAAACGCCACATTGGACTCGCCAGGAGTATCCGCACCCGACTTCCCTCTTAGAACTGAGGCTCAACTGAAAGATGTTTACATAACTCTGTTTCTAGTATCTAAGATGATATCAAAGTTAAGCCCTCATAAGGGGAGAGGAGGTGATGGAATCCCGTTCATTATCCTGAAGAAATGTGTCCCTGAACTCTCCTCTCTTCTCTCTAAACTATAATTACTGCCTTTCTGATTCCTGTTTTCCTGCTTGCTGTAATCTTTTTCTGTGGTCCCTGTGTTTAAGAACTCAGGGGAATCCTAGGACCCATCCAATTATCCCCCTATCAGCCTCCTACCAATTTTCGGAAAAGTGTCTGAGGCTATTATCAATGCTGAGATAGTTCAACATATTATTGCCTATAAACTGTTCTCAGACAGACACTATGGATTCCGCTTTGCCAGGTCTACTGCCGATATACTAACGACCATCACGGAGTACATATACCAAGCCCTCGATATCTTCGGCGAGCTGGTGCAGTTGCCTTGGATATCTCCAAGGCTTTTGATAGGGTTTGGCATGCTGGCCTTCTGTGCAAGCTTCAGGGAAATGCTATGACTGGACGCTTCTATCTAACCGCATAATGAATGTTGTCTTGAATTGGCCTGCCTCTACATCTTACTGCTCTAACGCTGGTGTCTCCCAGGGCTCTTTCCTAGCCCTGATGCTCTTTCTAATTTTCATAAATTATCTCCCAGAGGTGATCAAATCCTAAGTAGGCATCTACACAAATGACACCACCATTTACTCTCGTAAGAAATTTGCCAAGACGGACAAACATAACCTCCCTGCTGATCTTGAGAAGGACCTACACTCAGTGATGAACTGGGGTAAGAAGTGGCTCGTAAATTTTAATGCTTCTTAAACAAAACTCCTATTTGTCAACCATCACAGGCAATCTCTCCTGCCACCCATAAGGATGGATCAAGCAAGTTTTTCTGAATGCAATACAATGCGGCCTTACCCTATCTTGCGACATCAAGTAGAATCACTACATCGAATGAATAGATAAATCCACTGCTAGGAAATTTGGTCACTGTGTTGGGGCAGGAAGTTTTTGCCTCCTTAATGCATTTTGCACATATAAAAATTAACCATCCGACCGTGCAGGGAACACAGGCGCCCCTGCTGTTCATCTCAGTGACCTCGGCAGGCTCCATCGGCGGGACGTGGCTTCCCCCTGTCTCTTCTATAAATATTTTCATGGCTTCTGCTCTGACGAACTTAGGTCACTGGTGCTCTCTCCACAACAATTTACTCGGGCAACCAGACTGGCGACTAGGTCTCACCCTTTTACAGTTTCATCAACCAAATGCAGGCGACAATTCTACTCCATTAGCTTCTTTTTTCGCGCTTCCCGCCTGTGGGACTCCCTTCCATATACTTTCTTTCCTGGCTGCTACAACCTCCAAGAATTTAAATGCAAAGTCAATTCCCATCTCTTATCAACTTAACTCCAGCTCTTTCTACATCACCATGTGTATCTTGCTCTTTTCCTTTCTCTCTACCTTCGCAACTGTCTTAACTCCTGTGTTTATATCCTTCTCTTGCCATTTCTTTTTTACCCCCTGTAGCTGGTTCGTGTTTGTCTTCACTCTACTCTCCTCCTGCCTAAAATTTTAATTCTCCTATGTAGCCACCTGGTATCGCCTTGTTTAGGTAAATTTAAAAAAAATCAGAATATTATCAGAAAAGGCAATACAAATGCAGAAGAGCGTGTACCTCTGTTTTATAGACTAAGCAAAGGAGTCTGGCAAACTACGTCATAAAGCCTTTTTAGAGCTGGTCGGCAATCTTGACATATTCGGGAAAGCTATTAGAATAATCACGAATCTATACTAGCAGCAAACCGGACAGAAAATTAGTTCAGTAGATATGCAAAAATAGAAAGTGTAAGACAAAAATGTGTCTTCTCATCGGATTTATTCCATCGATACAGCGAGGAAATTTTGAGAGAACTAGAAATCCGACCAGGATTCGTCTCTGGCGGCTACAGTCTGAACAATATAATATTTGTAGATGACACAGTGCTGGTAGCAGATACGGAAAGAAAACTACAACATTTCCTACAGAATGTAGTGAAGAAAAGCGAGAAAAGGGGTTAAACGTAAACTACAAGAAGAATTGATGCATGGTCATCAGCAAAAAGAGGAAGCCAAAATAAAAATTACAGGCCGGGGATACTAAAACCAAGTGGTTACAGAAATTTAAATACCATTTAAGTGTTCAGATAGAGACGAAAAATGGGACACTAATATCCGAAGTTGTAGTGATATGGCCAAAGACCCATTCCGAAAACTAAGTAGGATATTTTTGTTGGAAACAAGCAAAGCAGCACTGAATTGTTATGTGATATCTATCCTACTGTACGGCAGCAAATGCTGGACAATCTCCTCAAAATTGGGGAAGACCTCCTTGGTCTCACACTTTCAGCGGACCTCAAATGGTATGACTATATCAAATCCATTGCTAAATCCGCTGCTATGAAAGTCGGTTCTCTGTGTAGGGCCCGGAAGTTTTTTCCGTCTGAATCTATCCTGCACATATATAAATCTACCATCCGCCCGTGCATTGAATACTGCTGCCATATCTGGTCGGGTGCCCCTGCTATTCTCCTCGGGCTTCTCGATAAGGTTCAGAGGAGGGTCTGTAATGTGATAGATACCGACTTGGCAGACCGCCTGCAATCTCTCTCCCACCGGCGCGACGTGGCTTCCCTGTGTCGCTTCTATAAATACTTTCATGGCTTCTGCTCCGATGAACTAAGATCACTGGTGCACCCTAGATACGAATTTGCACGAGATACTAGATTAGCAACTAGATCCCACCCTTTTACACTGAAACCGATAAAATGCAGCCGTAACTTCTACTCCAACAGTTTTTTTCCTCGCACTTCCCGACTGTGGAATTCCCTTCCACACGATTGCTTCCCCGACGGCTACAATTTCCAGGAGTTTAAATGTAAGGTCAATAGACACCTCCTAACACACTAATCTGCCCCCATTCTATCAAACACTCTTCCCATCTGCCGAACCCTCATCCTCGGTATCCTTACTCATGTCACCTTCCTCCTGACATTCCCTATGTCTAACCACTCCTTCTCTTTACCTTTCCCTATGTAGCCCCATGCGCAATAGTGGCAGTGGAATGCCTTGCTTGGGGTGAAATGATTTAAAAAAAAAGAAAAAAAAGAGATATCGTTCTACAGAAGGCTGCTGGGGTTACCATGGGTCGAACATAGATAAAATGGAAACAAAGAAGAACATTATACTTAAAATCAAGAAGATTTAGTTGAAATTTATGTGCCACGTAATGATGAAAGACTGCTTTGAGAAACTGATACACACAGGGTGGATAGAGGGAGAGAGCGATAGGGAACATTAAGTATAGTATTACGTGATGTACCTGGATGAATGGATGGCAGAATGAGGTTTGGGAGAAATAAAAGAAAGACCAAACTTATTAAAAGCTACAAGGGACAAGAGGGTGTGGAGAGCCATGATTGTCAGAGTCTTGAACGGATACGGCCCCAAAAATAAAGAGAATTTATCATGTTATTCTTATAATTTTTTAGCAAACTATAAGAATGGTTGTCTGCTTTTTGAAAGCGTTTATGGTGTTTATGAGAACATCGCTGATTGGGTAATAAATGCTAATGTGGAAATTTGAATTTGAAACTCGTTTTGCACAAAATTGAGGTGGTGTCTGTGTGAGCCGATTTTTGCGCAGAACTAGATTTGAAATTTATTGAAATTTTGCTAAAGTTTCTAACGATCTACCACACACAAACGCTTGCACACACAAACATACAGAGCAAATATAGTGAATGACCTCGATATTTATCGAAGATCGACTCATAACTTTAACTATGCATTTTTCTTCGGGACCGAATAATATGATAATATGAGCAAAACTCTTCACCATCTCTAAAAAGTATCGAGAAATATCAATAATTTAATACAATAATTATTCCTCGAGTTAGCTATTGAGCACTTTATTAACAAAGGTTCGCACCTTAAAGAATCTATAATTTCACGCAATGATTTCGATCATGGCCTTCCACGTCTCCCTATCATTGGTTGCTCTTAGCACGCTTTCTCCTGTTACTCCACTCAAACTTCGCTCAGCCATCTACCTGCTCAAGTCTTTGAAATAGTTTATCCGCTGCTTTCCCCCTGTATCTCTTTCTTTCTATCTGATCTGTGAGTATAAGATTCTCCAAGCCTTCTTTCTTCATCATATGCCCCAAAAACTTTTGTCTCTTCCTGATGCTTAGTATTAGGTGTTATCATTTACTTTTAAAATATACTTTCACAAAATTTGAAGCAAAAAAATCGCGTCTCTCTCTCTTTCCTCTGCCCCCCTCTCTCTCTCTTTATATATATATATATATATATATATGTATCTGTGTGTATGCGTGTGGTTTTTGTTTACGTGTTTTTATGTATATCTCTGTGAATGTGTGTTCTGGTTTGAGCTACCCATTCATTAGATTCTTTGAGCAATAAAATATATGAAGATGAATGAATGCGAACAAGAATATTTTTCAAAGAATACATTAAAAAAATATTTCTTCGATTTCATATCCAAGAAAGAAATATCTGCTTCGATATATCCTCAAAATCTCTAAACTTAGACATACAGAAAATAACTTGCAAAAAAAAAAAATCAAAGAAAAAGAAAACAAAAACAAAAAATAGAATTCGCTCTGCATTTAATAGTAAACAAGGATATTTTTCTTACGATGAAACAGTGTAAGCCAAAGATGTATTCATCTGTTTCTCTGTTCATTTATGTATTTTATAAGTATTAATAATGCATAACATATGCTTTTGTTATTTTTCTCTCTGTGTGCATTGATTTTCCCTGTGTTTGAATATACAAGCTTGCAAATAGAAACGATCTATTAGCTACTCAAATATCAGTCAATATGTCTGTTTTTCTAACTGTCTATATTTATGAGCTATCGTGGAAATATTTAAGAAATATTCCCCCGTATGTGAATCTGGAATCCATTTGTGTTTGTTTTATTTTTTCTCTAAATAAAAACTAGAGTAGACCTGGCAATTGGGTTTAGTTATTTTTAACATTGCACACAAATGTATGTCTAGAAATGTACAGAGAAAACACGGAAACGATGCACACATGTAACAATGGTAGACTATATTAACAAACTTTAAAAAATTCGTGAACTAACCTCGCTGTTTTCTTGTTCTGTGTATTCTTCATTAATTTTTTGTTCTTCATTCATTCATCTATCAAGATCTTAACATAATTAAGCTTAAATGATTCACTGACTTAACCAGTCAGAGGCTATCTTCGTTCTCCTTCCTCATTCCACGCACACACACACTCACGCACGCACATACACACACATATATATATGTATATAACTATATGTACATTGTATATATAGGTAGCAATTCCTCTTTTATGCAAGTGTCGTTAAAAACTAAAGTTATGATTAATTTTTTTATACACTTTTTTAATGTGATCTTATAATTTTTACCAACTGACCCTTGTAAATGGCATTATTTCACTATAACACACTGTTTTATCAAGGTATTATAAATGGTAATTATAATGGTCATATTCATGGTAATTATGATGGCAATATTAATAGTAATATTAATGGCAATTATAATGATAGTATTAATGCTAATTAAAATGGTAATATTAATGCAAATATAATAGTCATATTAATGGTAATTATGATGGTAATAATAATAGTAATGTTAATGGCAATTATTATGATAATATTAATGCTAATTAAAATGGTAATATTAGTGCAAATATAATGGTCATATTAATGGTAATTATGATGGTAATATTAATAGTAATATTAATGGAAATTATTATGATAATATTAATACTAATTAAAATGGTAATATTAATGCAGATATAATGGTAATATTAATGGTAATATGTATGGTAATTATTACCGTTTTTCATAAATAAATATTCGGAATTTGTTAATCGAACAACGAGTGCTACACTGGATTGGAATTTTTAAAATATTTCTCTTTGAATAATTTTTAGTTAAATAAGTTTCTCATGTCTACTATCTTATATCACTTTTGTCAGTACTGATGAAACTTCCTTCTTAACATTTTCTCCCATGTAATGTAGAACGTCAGCATCTTGATTATGTTATTATATTCTCTTCGAGTTATATGTGCTATCTATTTTAGTTGTTGCTGCTGTTGAATGTCCTCATTTAGAACCAGTTCACAAGCTTCGACGAATGATTGTTTTTACTAAGACCTACACGCTTCATTCACTCGAAGCAATTTTTAATCATGGCTTTAAAAACGCGATTGTATACGGCTAGCAGATTAGATATTTCTTAACGAGTTTGAAGCCGTACATGGCATCCGTATGAAAGTCCCAGTCTGACGGGGTTATTTATAAATGATTGATTGATTTGTTTCAGGGCAAATTACATTTTTAATGCCGAAATTTAATTTTGGGGGGAACACAAATTAAAAATGCGATATATGTTATTCTGTTTTCACAATTGAATGCGGGGTAGATAATACTCAGGTTTTTGCTTATACATGTTCGTGTGGCCATAATTACTAGAGCTGGTGATATGTGTGTGTTTTTTTTTATAATCGTTTCACTCCGAGCAAGGTATTTTACTGCCACTATTGCGCAGGGGGTTACATAGATGGGAAAGTGACGAGAAAGGATGGTTAGATATAGGAAATGTCAGAAGGAGGGTGATAGACGTGTAAGGATACCGATAATGAGGGTTGGGTAGATGGTGAGAGTGTTGGGAGAATAGATGCAAGTTAGTGTGATAGAATGTGTCTATTGACCTTACATTTAAACTCCTTGAGATTGTAGCTGTCGGGAAAGCAGACATGTGGAAGGGAATTCCACAGGTGGGAAGCTCGTGAAAAGAAGCTGTTGGAGTAGAAATTACGGCTATCTTATCTGTTTTACTGTAAAAGGGTGGGACCTAGTTGCTAATCTAGTATCTCGTGCAAATTCGTGCCTAGGTGGCACCAATGTTCTAAGTTCATCGGAGCATAAGCTGTGAAAGTATTTATAGAAGAGGCACAGGGAAGCCACGTCACGCCTGTGAGAGAGTGTTGTTGTAGTTCTGTTATATTTTGGAAAGTGATTTCTTTGAGAATCTGTAGGATATTATATGGGTTAATGTCCTGAAGAAATTCTTACAAGTTGATTGCTTAGTTTTGTTTCGTGACATATCAATCTCTTTGTAGTATTTATTGCCGGAATGGAAATATTGTGAACATATTTTTATGGCTTCAACTACAGATGAAATAAATTCTTGGTCATTTTGACATAAAATGTATTTTTAGTAATTCCGCTACAAATATGTATTGCTAATAATATTTTCATATAAAAATTTATTGCTAATATTTTTATATTTCATAGTGTTTTGTTTTTGTTCGGGTTTTTCACTATTTGCTATAGATGGGTACCTAACAACGACAACACCCGAGTCAGTGTATACGTAGTGACAACAACAATTAATAGGTAGTTTCCCTCTTCTCAAAACCTCCTGATCAGTGGCTTTGCTGTAAGATGTAGTTTATCGTCATACCAAATAATATTATTTAAGTACGTGACTCGAATTTTAGGTTAATGTTTTGGTTTTGTAGAGATCTGCGGTAATGGGTAAAATTACCCCTAGCGGAACCGATATTGAATTTCCATACATCCTATACTAACTTTATTATCACCAACCCATACAACAAGTTATATAATTCCACATCCTTAAATGTTTCTCTTTAGAAAAAGGCACACCACGACCAGCCCACTTATCAAAACAAATCCAAAACTTACCTTTTCTTTTTCCAAATAAATACACCCAAAGGACGCTGCTTCATTCTTCATCTTTTTGTGTGGAATGTGCTCGTATTTTTCACTGACATGAAGTGGAGAGATTATATTGAATCAATTGCTAAATCTGATGCTAGGAATGTTGGTTCAATATGTTGCACCAGAATTTCTCGTCAGAATCCATCGTCTCTGCATTCAATATTGTTGCCATATCTGGTCTCGTGTTATCTGGCCTCGAGATTCTCGACTAGATTTGAAGAGTAGTCTGTAATGTCATCGATCACGATCAGGTATTTTAACTACAGTTACTTTCTCCAAGACGTGATGTTGTTTCCCTTTGTCATTTCTAAAAAAATATTTTCATGGCACCTATTCTGATAAGCTTCCCTCCTTGGTCCCTCGAGTGACGGAATAAAAAACTTGCTACTAGATTTACTGTTGAACTAGCTAGATGCCATCCCCTTCTATTCTAACAGTTTCTTTTCACGTACACTTATTACCTGTAGAACTACCTTCCTAATTCTTGCTTCCCAGGCACCAAAATTTTCAAATATTTAAAGGCAACGTCAATCTTCATCATGTGTCTTCTTGAAACATGTTCTTTTATTGTGCTTGCTCTAATTCTTCCCCCAAATGTCTTTCCATTCACTCCCTGTAACTCCCTGCGTCTTCATGGCATATCTTCATGTCTCTAAAATTATTGTCATATTTTGCCAAAGATTATACTTATATTTCATTATAAATCTACCATCCGTTCGTGTATTGAATACTGCTGCCACATCTGGACGGGTGCCCCTGCTATTTTACTCGGGGTTTTTGACAAAATACAACGAAACATTTGTAATGTGATCGATACCGATTTGGCAGCCCGGCTGCAGTCACTCTCTCACCGGCGTGACGTGGCTTCTCTGTGCATCTGCTCTAAATACTTTCACGGCTTCTGCTCCGATCATCGGTGCCCCCTAGGTATGAATTTGCACGAGATACTAGATTAGCAACGAGATCCTACCCTTTTACAGTGAAACAGATAAGATGTAACCGTAATTTCTACACTATCAGCTTCTTTTCTCGCAATTTCCTTCCATATACTTGCTTCCCCGACAGCTACAATCTCCAGGAGTTTAAATGTAAGGTCAATAGACACCTCCTAACACACTAACTCGCATTCATTCACTCAAAGACACTTCCCATCTACCCAATCCTTATCCTCGGTATCCTCACCCGTCTATCACCCTCCTTCCGACATTTCCTATAACTAACCACGCTTTCTCATCACTTTCCCCTATGTAACGCCCTGCGCAATAGTGGCAGCAGAATGCCTTGCTCGGGGTGAAATTATATTTCATATTCCCCTCAAATGAGTTAAGCATGTTAATATAAGTGATAAACGCTTGGGCGATCATGTCTCAAAAGAGACATAGCTGACTAGGCAGAAAATTTTCCCACAGTAGATTGCTATTAATTTCTGCGGTACACTGGTTGCCAACCAAGGCTATAGGACCAAATCTATCCTGCCATTTAACACATAGCTGAGAGGTGAAGTGACAGATTAATATCTTTTCTAAAAGCATTTGCGCATAAATAAATGCAACGGATTCGACTGGAATTTGAACTCGGCTCTCCGATTTCTCATTCTGAGACGATATCCACTGCACCAAATCGCACATCCTTTGTCAAAATACTTACTTGTAAATGCTAAACGGGATATCAAATGGCTTGGCTTTTCAAAATGTGTTTCTCGTGAAAAGCTTGTTCTTTTTTCTTTTTTATTATTTCTCCCACCATAAAACGCCTAAGACAAGGCTTTTGACAGGGTTTGGCACTCTGGCCTCCTATGCAAGCTACGGGGTTACGGTATTATCGGTCGCCTGCTTGACCTAATTCAATCTTTTTTAAATAACCGCAAAATGAAGGTCGTTTTGAATGGGCGTGCCTCTTCATCCTACAGCACGAATGCTGGTGTTCCACAGGGCTTTATCCTGGGCCCGACGCTCTTCCTTATTTTCATCCCAGATGAGATCAGTTCCCAAGTAGGCATCTACGCAGACGACACCACAATATACTCCCGCACCAGTAAGAAACCTGTCGTGGTGGACAGACATAATCTCGCTGCTGACCTTGAACGGGATCTACACTCTGTGGTGAATTGGGGCAAGAAGTAGCTTGTCAACTTCAATGCGTCTAAGACCAAGCTGTTCTCTCTCAACCATCACAGGCAACCTCTCCTGCCTCCCATTAGCATGGACCAAGCGATTCTCCCTGAGAGCAACACACTACGCCTCCTCGGCCTTACCCTCTCCTCAGATCTCAAATGAAACCACTATATTGAATCCATAGCTAAATCTACTGGTAAGAAGTTTGGGTCACTATGTCGATCCAGGATGTTTTTTTAGCGCCTGAATCCATCCTGCATATATACAAGTCAACCATCCGTCCGTGCATGGAGTACTGCTGCCATTTATGGTCAGGCGCCCCTGCCGTTCTCCTCAGTGTTCTCGACAGGCTCCAAAGGAGAGTCTGTAATGTGATAGGTACTGATCTGGCGGCTATACTGCAGCCACTTCCCTACGGTCGAAATGAGGCCTCCCTTTGTCTGTTCTATAAATACTTTCATGGCTTCTGTTTGGACGAACTTAAGTCACTGGTGCCTCCTCAACAGGTGTTTACTCGTGCAACCAGACTGGCCACTGTGTCCCACCCATTCACAGTCAGGTTAGCCAAATGCAGACGACAATTCTACTCCCGCAGCTACTTCTCTCGCACTTCCTTCCTGTGGAACTCGCTCCCATATTCTTGCTTTCCTGACGGCTACAACCTCCAGAAATTTAAATGCAATGTCAATACTCATCTAATAACCACTGGACTCTAGCTTTCTTCCCACCTCTGTATATCCTTCTCTTTCTCTCCACCTATGTATCTGTCATCGCACCTGCATTCTTAGCTTTCTATTGCTCCTTTCTAACTAGTTTGTACTCCTCACTCTTTTCTAATTAATCTTTTTACAGTTATGGAGCCCCCTCCACTCATTAGTGGCATTTCCGCCTTGCTCGGGGTGAAATCTTTTTAAAAAAAGCCACTCAATGTGGTGGCTTACTAAATGATTTTATAACCTGTGTGCAAGAAGGAAAAACAAGGTTCGAATTCTGAGAAAAGACAGAAAAGCGTTGATACTAGACTTGAAGTTTTTTAGATTGTTTAGATTCTTATTGTGAAGTATGCATTCGGAATATTATTTTCCTCATATAAAAATACCTGTTCCACTGTAATTAGCTCTTTTATTAATAGAATGCGAAAGGAGTGAAGATGAATCGACTGAGTGTCAGCGCTAAAAATCACCTGTCCATTTCACAGACTGCGTGTTACAGTTCTAAGGTTAGTATCTGGTGTCGCTATTTCTTAACGATCACTGTATTACTGTTACCATAAACAATGAAAGAAAACGAGGCCTTGTGAGCTGCGGCTTCAGAATACGCCGACTGCATCTCCGCAGAGGGGTACATCCCACAATGAGGCGTTTTGAATATGAACTACATCCAGGTCTTTGGTTTGACGATAAACTGCACCCGGCAGCATGGCTTCTTCTTGCGAAGTTTTGAGGAGTATGGAACAATAACTTAATTACTGATGTTTCCAGGTTCACCCTGTCCCGGGGTCGTAGCACCTGTTATGGTCCCATTTATGAGCAAACATTTAACCTCTAAACTTCGGTCAAAGCATTATGAAAGTATAAAAACATATTCTTAAAGTGAAAATTTCAGCAAAACATTTTTAGAGAAGAAAATATTAACAGTAATACATTTTTGAAGAAAAATATTTGTAGCAATATATTTATTAAGAAAGCTTTTTTTTTTTTTACCAACAATGCATTTAATAAAAATTTAAAAGTTTTAGCAGCAATATATTTTTGAAGAAAAAAATATATAAAAATAATACACCTGACTCTCGACAAAACCCTTTTTACAACTATATTTCAATGAAACCTGATCTGCAATGTGATTTTTTTTACAAAAATACTTATTCTGTTTTTCTGTTTATTTATAATCATTTCACCCCAAGCAAGGCAGTACTGCCACTGGTGCGCAAGGGGATGGATAAGAGCTTAGTGATGAGAAAGAGGAACAGGTTACAGGAGCTGTCAGACAAAAGATTATAGAAGAATGAGAACACTGGTGTGAAGAGCGCTCTATGCGAGTAGAATAGAAAGGGAGAAGAACATAATACAAGGGTTGTTAGGGAAAGGATGCGAGTTAAAGAGATAAGAGATAACAATTGACATTGCATTTACATTCTTGGAGATTGTGGCTGTCGCGGAAGCAAGTATATGGAAGGAAATTTCACAGGCTGGAAGTGCGAGAAAATAAGCTGCGGTTACATTTTATTGGTTTCACTGTAAAAGAGTGTGACCTGGTTGCTAGTCTAGTAGCACGAGTAAATTAATGTAGAGTGGGCACCAGGGCGCTAAGCTCATCGGAGCAGAAGCTGTGAAAGTAATTGTAGAAGTCACATTACGTCGGTGAGAAATTGATTAAAGTTGAGCTCCCAGGTCGGGATCAATTACATTGCAAATTCTCCGTTGGATTTAGTCAAGAAGCCCGAGATGAATATCAGGGGCACCCCACCAGATGTGACAAGAGTATTCAATGCCCGAGTGGATGGTAGATTTATATATGTGTAAGATGGATTAAAACGGGAAAAGCTTCCTGGCGCTACACAGTGAACAAACATTTCTAACAGCAAATTTAGCTAAACATTCATTGTAGTCATTCTACTTAAGGTCGGCTGATTGAATTAGGCCGAGGAGACGCAGTATTTTGCTTTCAGGGAGACAAGTGTGATCGATTCTAATGGGGGTGAGAGTGATTGTCTATGGCGTTTAAAGGGTAGAAGCTTTGTTTTGTAAGCATTAAAATTTACAAGCAATTTACAAGAAAAAAGGTAGGACATAGAATAGAGCTTTGAGCGACACTCCTGTTCGTATGATAGTATCTAGAATCATTCCCATGCAATACTACATTCACTACGTGATTTGAAAGGAGCGACTGGATTAGATTAAACAAACGCCCAGTAATACGATAGCCCTGTACCTTGCGTAGAAGGCCAGCATACCAGACTCTCTCAAATGCTTTGGAGATATCAAGGGCAACAGCACGAGCTTCGCCTTTCTTATCGAGTGATTGGTATAAATACTATGTTATAGTCGTTAACATATCAGCAGTAGACTTGGTGAAACGGAAACAATACTGTTTATCAGAGAAAAGGTTGTGAGCTGTCTGTGAGTTGTTGAACCACTTCAGCATTGATAATAGCCTCGAACACATTTCCCAATATCGGTAGGAAGCTAATAGGATGATAATTAGAGAGGTCTGAGTATTCTCCAGAGTTCTTAAATACAGGAACCACGGAGGAGGACTTCCAGCAGGCAAAAAAAGCAAGAAGCAGAGAGGCAGAACTTGTAGAGGTTGGAGAGGCCAGAGGAAAGTTCAAGGGCACACTTCTTCACGACAATGATTGAGATTCCGTCACCTCCGCTCGCCTTATGAGAGTCAAGCTTTGAAATTATGTTAGAAAGCAGCGAAGGAGTAAAGTGAACTTCACTCAGTTGAGCATCAGTTTTAAGTGGGAAGTCGAGTGCGGATATCCCAGACGAATGAAATGTTAAGTTGATAGAGATCCTGTGAGCAAAGACCTCAGCCTTGTCCACTGAAGATGTGAGAACCTCAAATTTATTGATTAAAGGAAGGGAGTGAGGGCTTGCTGCTGTTAAATACATTTTTACAGAACCGCCAGTAGTCTTTGGAGCCGAACTTATTGTAAAATATTGTCGGCATTAAATTCTCCATTGAGGTTGATATGCTGTAAAAGAAAAAGAAACAAACAAACGAACCGAAAGAAAACGGAAGTAAATATATTTTTTATACATTAAGATTTGCTCTGCACAAATCACTGGGCCATGTTACGAGGTTTGCAATAATTGATCGTTTATATGTAGCTAACCTCTAGACTTTTTTTAAAAATCATTTCACTCCAAGCAAGGCATTTCACTGCCACTGTTGTGCAGGGGGTTACATAGGGGAAAGTGATGAGAAAGAGTGGTTAGGAGGTTATATAGGGGGAAAGTGATGAGAAAGTGTATTTAGGGGGTTACCTAGGGGAAAGTGATGTGAGAGAGTGGTTAAAGGGTTGCATAGGGGAAAGTGATGTGAAAGAGTGGCTTGGGGGTTACATAGGGGAAAGTGATAGGAAATGTCAGAAGGAGGGTGATAGACGGGTAAGGATACCGAGGATGATGGTTGCGTGGATGGGAAGAGTTTTTAAGAGAATGGGTGCGAGTTAGTGCGTTAGGAGGTGTCTATTGACCTTACACTTAAACTCCTGGAGATTGTAGCTCTCGGGGAAGCAACTATACGGAAGGGAATTCCACAGACGGGAAGTGCAAGAAAAGAAGCTGTTGGAGTACAAATTGCGGTTACATCTTATCTGTTTCACTGTAAAAGGGTGGGACCTAGTTCCTAAATCTAGTATCTCGTGCAAATTCATACCTAGGGGTCACCAGTGATCTAAGTTCATCGGAGCAGAAACCGTGAAAGTATTTATAGTAGAGGCACAGGGAAGCTACGTCACGCCGGTGAGAGAGTGACTGCAGCCGGTTTGCCAAGTCGGTATCGATCACATTACAGATTCTACGTTGGATTTTGTCAAGAACCCCGAGGAGAATAGCAGGGACACCTGACCAAATGTGGCAGCAGTATTCAATACACGGGCGGATCGTAGATTTATAAATGTACAGGATAGATTCAGGCGGGAAAAACTGCATAGAGTGCCGAGTTTCATAGCAGCGGATTTAGCAATGGATTCGATATAGTCATTCCACTTGAGGTCCGCTGAGAGTGTGAGACCAAGGAGGGGTAGTGTTTTACTCTATGGGAGGCAATCCTGTTCCATGCTAATGCGAGGAAGGTGCGATTGTCTATGATGGTTAATTGATAGCAGCTTCGTTTTGGAAGCATTAAAATTTACTAGCCATTTCTTACCCCAGTCCACTACGGATTGGAGGTCCTTCTCAAGCTCGGCAGCGAGGTTCACTGGTTATGTTTGTAGAGATCGGGAAAACATTCCATTCGAGCAGTGGTTCGCGAGAAGACGCAGTTTGAGTAGAAATTAATTCTTGTCGATGGAATACGGAAGAAATGCTGATGGTTTACTACGATGAAAGTAGCATAGCGGGTCCTAGCCATGAAGGTTAGAGCTAGAAGAACAAAGGAAGGTAGTTTGTTTGAAAACTGTCAATGTAAGTAGCGATAGAGAAGTGAGAGACTCTTTGTCAAAATATTTTCATTTTATCTATAAAAGTTTTGACAGAATTCAATCAATAATTTCACTGCATACTTATGAAAAGTGTATTACTTTTCAGCAGTATTTATACATTTACAAAATAATCGAGTTTTTTTTAATCATTATTTAGCCATTGATGTTATAACATATCGAATATCATACAGAAAAACTATCAAAATACAATAACTGTATCAAGCCACGTTAATATTGATCCTCTTTGCTGTTTACCTCTATTTCTCGTTAAAAGATAAGTTTACTCTCCATCAGTTTATTTCCAACTTTCGTTGTGTGTCTTTGAATCGACGTGTTTAAATACCTGCCTGTCTATGTCTATCTATCTATATTTTTTAATCAATTCACCCCACTCAAGGTGATATTGACACTAAGATGCAGCCAGTGAAAGAGAATGAGAAGTAAACCTTAGCCAGAAACAAGAGAAACTCTACACCTATCCAAAAGACCGGGAAGAAGTGTGAACTGGACGATACCTATCGGTCTATATTTTCTTAAATCATTTCAATCCAAGCAAGGTGATAATGTCACTAAGACGTAAAACGCTGACTGGAGTAAAAGAGTATCAGAAGAATTTAGGAGGAAACAGAAACCTAATCCTGAATAGGAAATAAGGCATAAAAAGCTACTGGTCAAATGAACGGGCAAGTATGTGAACCGGACGATATCTATCTATCTATCTATCTATCTATCTATCTATCATTTTTTAAATCGTTTCACCCCAAACAAGGCGGTACCGCTAGCCAATGATGTGCAGTGGGATACATAACATAGTTAATGTTTTAGGCAGGAGGAGATTGAAGACAAAGACGAAACAGATACAGGAAGTGAAAGAGAAAGAACAAGAAAAGGAGAACACAAGAGTGAAGAGAGTTGCGAAGGCAGAGAGAAAAAAAAAGAACAAGATACACGAGGTGATGTAGAAAGGGCTGGAGTTAGGTAGATAAGAGATGGGAATTGACTTTTCATTTAAATTCTTGGAGGTTATTTTTTAGCCACCAGGAAATCAAGTGAATGGAAAGAAGTTCCACAGGGGGAAGCACGATAAAAGAAGCTGTTGGAGTAGAATTGCCACCTGCATTTGGTTGATCTAACTGTAAAAGGGTGAGACCTTGTTGCCAGTCTAGTTGCCCGAGTAAATTCTTGTGTGTGTGTGTGGGGGGGTTCTATCTATCTATCTATCTATCTATCTATCTATCTATCTATCTAACTATCTTTTTAAAGGGTAGAACTCCTCGAAGCAGCATATTATAAAGTAAAGGGTACAGTTTATGTAGAGAGGTGAGGAAGATAACTGCTAACCCTGGACTTCAGACGGTTAAGATTGTAGTGATCGGGGAAATATCTTCTTGGGAGTCGGTTCCCTAGAAGAGACGTTCACGAGAAGCAGGTGTTCAAGTGGAAATTACTATTCACCAAAGGAGTACGGAGGGAATGTGGGTGGATTGCTCTCAATGTGCGTAGCCATCCGTGAAGGTTAGAATTGGCTGAACTAAGGAATGTAGTTCACCTGAGTACTTTCCATGGAAGCAGCGAAGGAACAGTGAGAGACTTGCGACATCTCGTCTGTGAGAGAGTGTTTGCAGGTTGGAAAATAATTTATCACTCAAAAGGACACGGATGTAATTTTAGACTCTATCAAAACTGGAAAGTAAGGACTGGGAAGCTTCTTCCCAAATATAACAGCAGTACTCTATTAGCATACTCCAGCACTCAATTTGAGTATTCTAGTGGATATCGTCTCGGAACGAGAAATCGGAGAGCCGAGTTCGAATTCCGGTTAAATCCTTTGCATTCATGTACTCGCAAATAATCTTGGAAAAGGTATTATTTCGTCCCTTCCCTCCAACTAGGTGTTAAAGAACAGGACAGATTGGGTTCGATAGCTTTGGTTGGTAATCAGTCTTCCACGAAAATTAATGAGAACCAACTTCGGAAAAATAAGTAAATACATAAGCTTAACTTGTAGCGAGGTAGAGGCGAAGAGATTGGTTAATAGTTTCTGATACGTATTTTCGAAAAGGTGGTTCTAATAATATCGATTGTAATCAGAATTCGGCTTTCCGATTTTTTTATTCCAAGCCGCTATGTATTACACAGCAGCGTGCGCGCACACACACATATCTATCTATATTTTTTAATCAATTCACCCCAATCAAGGCGATATTGACACTAAGATGCAGCCAGTGAAAAAGAATGCGAAGTAATCCTTAGTCGGAAACAAGAGAAAATCTACTCCTGCTCAAAAGACAAGGAAAGGGTGTCAACTGGACGATACCTATCTATCTATATTTTCTTAAATAATTTCAACCCAAGTTAAGATGATAAGGCCACTAACACGTAAAAAGCTAACCGGAGCGAAAGAGTATGACAAGACATTAGAAGGAAACAGAAATTGAGGGACGGTGGATTGCAGCATGAATTGAAGAATCGGAGAGATGTTCGAAATCCAGACAAATTCATGACATTCACATACATGCAAATACCCTTGGGCAAGGTATGATTCCATTTCTTCTCCGTCGATTATACCCTTAGGAGAAGGAGAAACTTTCAGTTCACAACCAGCCTGAAGAGGGATTGACTCCGACAGGATATGTTGCCTAAGATAATAGTTCAGCTGTGTATAATGCCGGTTTAATCTGGGAAACTACTTTACCATTGAGCCACGGGAATCTAACAAATCAATTAAATGATTCATTACCCGATTTAAGAAATGACAATCTCTCGCTGGTATCTTTCAATGTCTATAAGTGGCTGTAATGGCTATCTTTCTTATTTCCATATATCCTGGCACTAAGAATAACCATAAATTTTTAAAACGCAAAGTAGCTCGATGTGGTATGGACGGACGGTAAGATTAAAATATTGTTTTATCTGAATATGTTTTGCTATTTACAACAAAATTTCGCATTTTTTATTTCATATATTATAAATATGCCTGATGAAAAGAAATATCTGCAGTCCTGCTTTCTCCATGACCCATTAATTGATAGCATCAAGATGCACATGAGAGATTTTAGCTCTAGTTTCTGTACTAATCAGTTTGAAAAACAGGAATAATCGCTGCTTTGTGCGTTTGTTACTAACATACACTATCCATCTCCTGTAAAAATTCTCCGATGCATGTTGAAATACGGCACTGAGTTCTCGTGTAACAGTTAAAAAAAACGAAATTTTCTTCCTTATATTTCTTGTTAGAATTTCTATTTATGCAATGTCCATGAATAGATGAATATGACGCAATGCTTCTTGTTTGCTTTACACAAATTCGTTTGAACATGAAGAAATATTTTCCTATATTCGAAATGAGAATAAAATTAAAGAACCAATGCTTCTTTTTTCGCATCATAGAGAAACAGGAAGTTAATTCAACACGAAGAAAATGTTTAAAAAATAAAGAAAGATTGAAACATGTTTTCTACCTTGTTGTGTATATATTCTATCATTTTCCCGGATATCGATTCATATATTCAACTTATATATATATATATATATATATATATATATATATATGTCATTCGCAGACAGATCTGTTTCGCTGTATCACAACTCATCAGTACGATTAGACATCCGATTGCTTTTAACCCAGGATTGAAACCCGACCGAATTGGCGTCAGTCGGCGATTCTACCGCTGAGCAATCGGCGCTCGGTAGAAGGAGGCAAGTATTCAACTCTCTCTCCCTCTTTCTCTCTTTTCTCTCTCTCTCTCTCTGTCTCTCTCTCTCTCTCTATATATATATATATATATATATAAACTTCCATGTTACCCTACGTTAGTGGCACGATTCGGAGTTTCATGAACTACGCAATCATCAGGTGCATATTTGAATTTAAGTTCACTCGAAATTTGTGTAAGTAAAATATTATAATGTTAGGATACTATTTTTTCATTTATCAAGATTATAATAAGATGACAAAAATTCTATGAAGATAAAACAAGTAAAATTAAAATTATTAACACTTGAATAATGTTTTATATACAGTGTATACCCGTATATATATATATATATATATATATACGAGTAAAGAAAACAGTTTTACAATTCCAAGTTATCCGGCATTTTCTTTTTAAAAAAAAGTGCTCAATACAATAAATATTGTAGAGCATAATATATATATATATATATATATATATATGTATATATACAGCGAAAAGTTACCTACCTTTCCTTGGATGTCGTCCGTTATCATGAATGTACAGCATCATTACAGTTGGAAACCAGGTTCGTTTTCAATCTCCATAATTTTTTTTCCTCAAAAATATAGCAAGTCACTGCGAACCAATTCGATATATGTTGTATAAGGTGAAAACTAAAGGTGACGATCGCCCTGACACATAACCAAAACAACAACGTATACATGGAAATGATAACTTATTCTATTTATTCTGTTAAATGACGGTTGTGTGTGGAAGGATAGTAAGAGAGAAGCGAACACATGAGAGAATGACTGCTAGAGATATCTTCCTTGCGTTGTCTTTAGATCAAATAAAAATTGTAAACATAATGTATCTGCATACGTATATATACATGTGAGACCTATGCTATATTTCTCTCTCTCTCTCACTAATACGCAAACAGATATATATATATATATATATATATATATATATATATATATATATATAAATAAGTGTGTGTGTGTGTGTGTGTGTGTGTGTGTGTGTGTGTGTGTGTAAACGATAGCCTGAACATTCCGTTTAAACATTATACAAGTTATGGATGCAGGTAGTTGATTCAATGTACATTTTATATTTACATACGCTCTATCCGTGATAATGAGCGCTTTACTTAATAAATATAGTAACTTCAACCTCTTATTATCTCTCTGTCCGTCTCTCTCTCTCTCTCTCACACACACACACACACACACACACACACACACACACACACACACATATATATATATATATATATATATATATATATACTAACACACGTAGAGAAACACCTCTTCGTAGATATGCTCATATGCATTCACACAAGAATGCGTACGTATGTCCATACCTTTGTGGATGTGTATATGTCTCTGTTTCTATACATGTGGGTATGTGTCTGGAATAATTCCAATCGTCCTTATTTACAAGAATGGTTTGGTTAGATCTAAAAGAAACTTTAAGAATTAGCATCGTGCGTTTTATCTATAATTGAAAATACTTATTCGTCTTCGAAACATACAAAATCCTTGCGAAATTCCTTATATTCAACATTTCTAAACCTGTACATTATAAACATTCATAATAGTTAATAGTCGGCATGATTCAAGTTCCGATTTAGAAGGAATAAAACAGAAGTAAGCTAACGAGCCAATTTTGAATGCAGTCATAAAACAGTATTGATCTTAATAATGAAAGAAAAAAGAATTAGAATTCATATTCACATCAAGGAGAATGGCTGTATATAATATGAGTATAAAATAAAATGATGCGGAATAGTTTTATTCCCGTTTTGTACTTCCTGGAACAAGCTTCCCAAATATTCGCTATAAATTCTTTTAATAGTTTTGGATGTGTCCCAGATGAGTGTACTCACCGTGTGCGCATGGGAAACCGTTTTCATAAATTTGGACACCAAATATTTTTTTTCCATTGACTAAATTAATGATCTTTGTTCAATGCACATTCGGTGTTGACATTTGAAAACTCTTCAGGGATTCACCACTGAATAAGTTTCTCAGGATAAAATATACTTTTGATTCACACACACACACACACACACACGCACACACACACACACACACACACACACACACATATATATATATATATATATATATATATATATATATATATATATAAATGTTGACCTGGTTTTAAAAATTTTATATTTCTTTGCTAGTTCTCGAAAGCAGGCCAACGTCCAGGATTACGAATAATGATTTTGTGATTAATCAAGTCCTCATTACTGTACAAGCCCCGGGAATTTTAGACTTCTATGGAAATAACATGCATGGTGACAAAATCGTTCAGAAATATCTATACTCTCAGCTGTAAATAAGAGCAGCCTAAAATGCCTAATACAGGTGGGGGATACTAACATCAGGCAGGTACAAAAATTTAAATACCTGTAAACTGTTTTAACCGAAGACGGAAAATGCGAAACGGAGATCCGAAGACGAAATGGCATGGCGAAGGACGCGTTTCAGAAGATGATTAAACAAGGAAATTTCGCTAGAAGCAAACAAGTTTACTGGATTGCTATGTGATGTCAGTTTTTTAATATGGCAGTGCATGCTGGACAATATCATCAAAGATGAAGGAAGAACTTGAAACTGCTGAATTATGGTTCTATAGAAGGATGCTGCGGATATCATGGATCGAGAATGTGAGCAATGATGAGGTTTTGGAAATGATGGAAACGAAAAGGGAATTAATACTGAGCATTAGGAAGAGACACCTAAATTTCCTGGAACATTCAGTGGGGAAGGAGGGCTCAGATAACCTGATACTAACAGGCCAGATAGAGGGAAAAAGAGTCAGGGGAAAGAAGCGGATAACATAAAGGGCGTGATCAGGTGGATGACTGAACGTGGGTTGTGTGGTGTAACAGGAGAAAGCGTGCCAAGAGCCACCAGAGATAGGGAGACATGAAAAGCCATGATCGCCTATGTCCTGAAAGGACAGGGCATATAGAAGAAGAAGAAATAATTACAGAAAGCTTCGAGCAAATCAAGACTGCTTTCCTAAACGAGGACTCTTCTGCTTCTTCAAGCATCTAAAATTGGTGCTACAGTATCACAACGTGTTGTACCAAAGAATGGAAACCACATCGTTTGAGGAATTCTATCAACAGCAAAATCGACTTAAATGGATAGCCCAAATAACTGAAAATGATATCCTCAAGAAGTTGATATTTCTGAGTATTATAAAAAAGCGGTTAGCAAAAACGGTCTATCAGTACTGGAAAATACAATAACAGTTACTGGACTTCAGAAACCTATCTTCCTGAAAAATGTTTTTAAGAGAAAGATTTCATAATTTTCAGCCAAAAACTGAACAGTCAAAGAATTGTGAATATTCCCATAAAAGGAAACTGCAAATATTTTTCTATTTCTATGCGCCCTGTCCTTTCAGGACGTAGGCGATCATGGCTTTCCACGTCCCACTATCACTGATTGATTTTAGCACGCTTTCTCCTGTTACAGCACACCAATCCTCGTTCTGCAATCTACCTGATCAGGCCCTTCAAATATGTTATCTGCTGTTTTCCCCTGTCTCTTTTTCCATCTATATGGCCTGTTAGTATCAGGTTATTCAAGCCCTCCTTCCTCATTGCATGCCCCAAGAACTTTAGATGTCTCTTCCTGATGTTCAGCATTAATTTCCTTTTCGTTTCCATCATTTCCAAAACCTCATCATTGCTCACATGCTCGATTCATGATATCAGAAGCATCCTTATGTAGAACTATAAATCAGTTGCTTAAAGTTTTTCCTTCATCTTTGATGATATTGTCCAGCATTCACTGCCATATTGAAGAACTGACATCAAATAGCAATCACCGTTACTATATATGTCAATTTGGTTTGTGTCTTCTCATTAAGTTGCTACAGATACCGGAAAATATTACACATAAATCCTAAGATCTTTAGGAAAAGCGAATAACGTATTCCAGAAAATAAGCAAAGTATCTAGAGATACAAAAATGTCAATAAAAGCATCTCTACTGCAATAAATTTCTTATTTGGTTCCTCAATCATTTGTCTAGCAAAGAATACCTGACAATCTTTACATAAATTTAGAAGGGAATTGATGCGAGAAAGGTGACTAATGAGCGTCACATTGACAGAACATTCGAGTAACGACGAAATTTTCAAAGTAAATTTGTGATACCAACAACAAAGATGAGGAAAACTGTTCGAAAATAAATAGTGTAAATAATTCAACAGTGACTTTTACCTGGAGTAAGAACATAGGCACTAAAAATGAATTTACATAAAAGCTGTTATACTGAGTTCTTTTTATTTTTTATTTTATTTTTCTCTTGTGTGCTTTGTGTCGACAAGTAATTTACCCAATTATTTCTATAAAAAGTGCAGTTGTCTACGAAAGAAAAAAGAAACCGAGTCATTACTCATCATAATTGTATCCGATGATAGTCAATTTATTGATTTCTTAAGAGACTTTTGAAGGAGTTCGATAATAACATTATTATTGATTATGTTCTTTTATAAAAAGAATTCACCTATAATATTTAATGATTTCTTCCATTATCAGCTGTCATACATGGAATTTTACAATGTAATTATTCTATCCTACAACATATATTGTTTATCATTTCGGGCAATTGGAGAAGGATTTGCAATCTTCTAAAATTTTGCATTTTTTTAATATAAAATAATTATATAAGACTTAATATAATGGCTATGAACGAACTGAAACATCCGGTAAATATTGGTGGAAAATTTTAGCTATTTAACAAAAACAGTTTGTGCTCTAGTTGAAACTAGCTTTTGCTTGAACGATTCTCGTCAACTAGTGCCTTCACTCGGAAAACGTTCAGCACAATATTTGTTCGAATAAGCTATTTGTTTCTTCTTATCACTGCCTCATATATGCCATATACATATCTTTGGATGAAAATGGGCTTTAGAATTTCCAACTGTGGCTCATTTCATATTCAGCACGACATTCTGTATATAAAATTGCTATAAGGTTTTCACTTTTCATCGCTGGTTGCGATTTGTTGATAAAAGATAACACGCCCGAAAATATACTTATACTTAGATTTATTTTCCTTTATGTGAATGCTACACGTAAACTGAGGAGCATCAGCAGACTAATTCAAAATAATTTTTATTTCAGTAATATTTTCTTTTTACAATATATATATATATATATATATATATATATATATATATGGCCGTATCTGACTACCAGACACACCGGGCACGGGTCCGGGCCGATCCGTGAAATCATAGTGAAAATCTGGGCAAAGAAAAATGACTTCGTCAAAAATCAAACTAAACAGTTCACGAGGAAAGAAAGAAAGAAAGAAAGAAAGAAAGAAAGAAAGAAAGAAAAAAAAAACGAAGAAATCAACCGAATGAATGCAGTAAAAATCTGTTTATTTATTAATTTTGGGAGAAAAGACTGGTTATACTCAGAAAGTCCGAACCCGATTTCCTGCTTTCGTTCACGTTCTGTGCCTAATTTCCACTGGAATAGCCGAAAAAATCGGCAAAAATCATAGTTTCTGGAAACGGATGACACCGATGACGTCATCACATTGTCAACTAATAAATCCGGGCAATTTTATCCGTGTCTAGTGTTTTTTTTAGCATCAGCTACGGCCCTGTATATATATATATATATATATATATATATATATATATATATATATATATATATAATCATTTCACCCCAGGCAAGTCAGTTTTACTTCCATTGTTGTTCAGGCTGTTAAATAGGAGGAAAGTGATGAGAAAGGGTAATAAGTTATTTTTATTATTTTTTTTTAATCGTATCACTCCGAGCAAGGCGGTAACGCTACTGATGTGCAGGGGGCTACGTAATAGTGAAAAGATTGGGAAAGAGAAAGCTGGAAACCACATCCTAAACAGGGAACAATGGATGAGCCTCTTGTGGGTTTCTGGAAGTGAGTAAGAGAAGTATGAGAATACTGGTGAGAGTAGAGTGGACGGAAAAAAGAACATAAGGGAAAGGATGCGTGTCAGAGAGATAGGAGATGACAATTGACCTTACACCTAAATTCTTGGAGATTGTAGCTGTCGGGGAATCAAGTATAACGGAAGGGAATTCCACAGGTGGCGAGTGTTGATAGTTGCGGTTACACTTTATTGATTGATTGTTTTTTCTTTTTTCTTTTCTGTTTCATTTTTTTAAAAATACACACATCATAAAAAAGTTCTGTAATTTTCAAAAGGTCTTTTTACTCTGCTTTGTATCACACCAGAAGACATCTCAATGAACGATTACACGAGCATAGGTGGTAAAACGCCCTAATTTTCAAATTTACATCGAGTAAATGACCCCTGATTAAGTAAATGACCAAGCGTACCTCTGATCGAGTTCAGTTTCACACATGTAACTTCTTTAAGTCAAACATACTATCTTTGAACACAGAAAATTTGCCATTATCAGCAGCATGTGTCATTCATTATCTGACCAATAAAACAACAA
Source organism: Ascarosepion bandense (assembly GCA_037127315.1). Taxonomy (NCBI): domain Eukaryota; kingdom Metazoa; phylum Mollusca; class Cephalopoda; order Sepiida; family Sepiidae; genus Ascarosepion; species Ascarosepion bandense. The sequence continues at coordinate 3,949,730 of JBBBDQ010001047.1, forward strand.
ACCAAAAAAAAAAAAAAAAACCTAAGGGCTTGCTTCTAAATGTTGATAATGAGCATAATAATAATGTGTTTTGCTTGGGGGATTAGTCGTATCACTTACAGTTCTTAAGTCCCAATTAACTAAGTCTAAAAAATGTACGTGTCTCGTAATTTCCAAAGCTGTTCCGAGTTCTCGTCTCCTGGTATGCAGTTCGTAATATGTACCTGAGAATTGCGTAACAATATCAGGAACAGAACATATATAAATATAAAAGATGACATTGATGTCAACACCTAGCGGCGACAATCTGTTTTCTTACGAAATTATCTGGTCATGTGTGTTGTTTTTTGACTCGACTATTTGTATATGCTGGTCAATGGTGCAGTATGGGTAGGTTTGTTATATTTATATAATCTCGACCGGTGTTTTGATTTTCGGGTACTTTCCGTACGCTAGGACTGCCCATGACCAATATCATCGAAAAGTCATCTTCTTGAAAACCCAACCATGATGAAATTCGAACTCAGATTTCATCATCAGAAAATGAACGTTTTAACCACTCGGTTACGATTCAATAACAACTTGACAAGTCGAAAAGACATTTCCCTGATGGTCAGCATACTTACATACATCGTTGATATCTGCGACTTGATTTCACTTGATGATATCACTTGATTCATCCTCAAACATGATGTCATGGATGTGACCTTTTTGTCTTGCTAGTGTCTTAAATTGTCTTGCACAGATATGGCAATATTGGGTGTCTTTAAGTTGTTAGAAAACCCCACATAACGTGTAATGATTGGTATTTTTCTCTGTGTGGTATCTTTGAATATTTCAAAGTCTGTCCTACTTAGACTGATGCAACCATATTCATGGCAAATACATTCAAATTTTGTATTAATATTTTAAGGAAATTAACTTCAAGACCTTTGAGAATGTTTCACATACAACCACTGGACTCTAGCTCTCTCCCCACCCACGTATAACCTTCCCTTTCTCTCTACCTATGTATCTGTCATCGCACCTTCCTTCTCAGCTTTCTATTGTTCCTTTCTAACTAGTTTGTACTCCTCACTTTTTTCTAATTAATCTTTTTACATTTATGTAAACCCCTGCACATCAGTGGCGTTTCCGCCTTGCTCGGGGTGAAATGATTAAAAAAAAATACAAACACATACGTACAGGTAAGCATAAAAGACACGTTAAAATTAGGACAAAATACCCAACTGGAGGTAATATACAAGACAAAATTTGTGTTAACAAGCTCAGCTATTAAATCTCCAAATTTTCTAAATGATATATTGTCATGCACAATAAAATTTAATTTATTTAGTAAATAAATATCAAATTTAATTGCGTTTCAATTGAAGAATGGTTTCTGGTCCACCTAATATATATCTATACTGGTCAAGTGTGTTTGAAAATACTATTTGGCTTCTGAAGACTAACCGGTTTTGTCAAGTGTTGTCTCGATAATTTGTTAGGTAATATCTATTTAAACTATGAGCTTCCCTCTTTTTTTATTTTATATTTCATCGATTACTTCAAAATGTTCACTAGCGAATTCTTTCGGGAATTCATTTTAAGACGTACGAAAAAGTTTTTATTTATTATGTTCGAGTTCTTCTCCAGTGACACTGACCTGACTTTTTCCGTCGCTTCATTTTTTTTTCTTGTCTACATTAGTTATTTTTGTCGACAAGTAATTTCCCTGATTGTCTCTATAACTGGAAAGGCGGTTGTCCACAATCGAGAGAGAAGCTCTGTAGTTGCTCGCTATAATTCTATCCGATCAGGAGCAATGTCAGATTGATTTCCGAAGAGACTTTTGGTCGGAAATCGTTAAAAAACAAAAAGGACAAATAATATCATAGCTGTGGGAAATAGTCAATGTGGTTGGCGCAACTCTAACACTGGAATTATTAGTTCACTTCCATGTGCTTTTATCCCTTGTTAAGAAAAGAGAAAGTCGACATATCAGCACAATATGGCCGATTGAAATATATCTAGATTTAGGTTGAATTTCCGAAGTGGAAAGCATCTGGCACTTTGAGACCACGAACGTCATCAGCATAGCAAGAAAATTGAGAAAAAGTGAATGATTTTCCAGTCGCCATTAAGAAGTATAGATTTTAAACAGAATCATTGTAAATAAATATAAAAAACCGTGCAAATCGTAGGATTTAATAAGAAGCATGATTCTGAATTGAAGAACCAAAAGATGAAAAAAAGAATTTTTAGTATCACGCCCAACCAGAATTATCTCTACTAGCTAGAGCAGCCAGGAAGTCCTGCTGTTAACCCTTGGGGAGAAAGTAAAAAGATGGACGGATTAATTTCTTTCAAGGGTATTAGAGCGAATCGAAATGCCAATCCCAGTTAACGTCTGATAACCTCTAAACTACCTGCTCCTAGACATATATACTTGTGCGTAGACATTTAGATATAAACAAAATGTATCTACAAAATAAAATGAAAGACAAAAGGAAAAACGCTAACTACATTACTTTACATCCACCATGTTTTACCATCTACTTACAGTTAACTTTAAGACCATTTTAGGATTTATAATTTAGCTATACTATGTCTTCTGTTGTTAAATAAAATCCTTACATTTAGCTTGATAAAGTACCTCAGCGGAGGAAATTTGGCGATAAAGAGAAGTTTTTCTTTTGTCTTGATATATATTCTTCATTTGTAAACGAGTTATTAGCGTAATAACTCGTTTACAAATGAAGAATATTCAAAAGTTCTACAATATAATTGTATTGGAACCTTTTTAATGCAACTGTGTACTGGTCTAATTTTATTATGACCAAAAACTAAGTAATTAAAGAATACACACACACACACACACACACACACACACACACACACACACACACACACACACACACACATATATATATATATATAGAGAGAGAGAGATAGAGATAGAGAGAGAGAAAGTTATTATTATTATTAGTATTGCACACTGCATCTTAATAGCTATAAAGTTTCGGTGTTTAATATCTTATGATCGGGCAGTAATGATGTATTAAACACCGAAACTATACTTATTAAGTTGCAGTATCCTATTATATAATAATATTAATAACCATATATATATGGTCTACTTTTATATTGAGTACTTTTAAAAGTAAATACCTATCTGTGGTATATACATCCATTAGTATTAGCAACTTACATTATATATATATATATATATATATATATATATATATATATATATATATATATATGTATATGTATATATATATATATATAATTTTGGCTTTTTTCTGTTTATCTGTCGTCCTCACGGCCTCTATATTTTTTCTCCCTATTCACTCACCTTTTCTCCTTATATAGAATATTATGCTCACATTACGAATGAGCACTCTAGAAAGGAAAATTTGAAAAAACAGTTACCACTTCTGCGATTTATGCATAACTCTTCAGCAATCAATTGAGTTCTTTCGGTGACCGGCGTGTGTATACGCCGCTTATATATAACACGCTAAAATGTCCCTTCTCTCGTTTGATTTGTCTATGGTTTAGGTGTTAGCGTCTCCAACTAACACAAATCTGTCGAGTTTCGATCCCGGCCGGAGGCAAGTGGATGTCTATTCCCATGTATCAGCGAAACAGGCTTGTGCGTGGATGACGAATATATAAATATATATATATATAAGAAAAATTAAGGCAGACACCTTATTTCATGGTAAATCGGAGGTGTGGCCTATTTCATGCGAACCAACATCAGCTCCTGTCTTTACTGTACAAAGGATTTTACACGAATGAGATTCAGAAAAATCTAAAAAAAAAAAAAACGAATAAAAATAATGGTCGCTCCCTTAAAAGAGAAACTTTAAGAAAAAAAATATGAGTTCGGCGAGCAGGCACACATATTCATACATAAGCATATATATACTCAACATATAATCAGAAAACACGCGTAGCCTGACAGTTGGACTGAAGACCCGTAGATTTGAAATGTAAAGAAAGTGGGTTAGGAGAGAGAAAGAAGAGAGAGAGAGAGAGAGAGAGAGAGAGAGAGAGAGAGAGAGAGTTAAAAAGAAAGTGTAAGTATCTTAAAGCGTAAACGAAAAGGGAAGAAGAAGAAAGAAGAGACGAATAAATTTAAAATAGAAAAAATGATAGGAGAAAATGAGAAAATAATAAATAAATAAATAAATATTATAAATTAACAGTGAAAGGATAAGACATTCGAGCCTAAAAAAAAAAAATTAAAAGTATATTTAAGAGATAAGAGTTAATCTATTGTGATCACAAAATACTCACAGTACTATATAATCAAAATTACACCAATTATACAATCAACAAAAAATATAATAAAATATCAATTTAAAAATTAAAAAAAATTAATTTAAAAGTAAGCTTAATTATTCCATTTAAATTTAGTTGTTTAAACTTAATTATTTAGTTTAAAAATAAAAAAATACATATTAATAGTGAAAGGATAAGATATTGGAATTAAAAAAAAAACTTAGAAAGTTAAACAATTAAGATATAATAGTTAATCAATCCACTTTAATCATAATTACCACCACACCAATTATATAATCAAAATTATACTAATTATTCGGTTAACAAGACAATAATAATAATAATACCATAATTTAGGTTAATTTTTCGGTCAACAGTACAGTTATAATACCGTATAACTTCAGTACTGTAAAAAAACATATATATGTACACATACAACTCACGGACACAAGTAAATGTGTACACACATACCCGCATACACATATATATATATATATATGCATATCCATATATGTACACGTACACAGATACATATATACATATACACACACACGAACACACACACACATATATATATATATAATATATATATATATATACACTCAAACACCAGCAAAAATAAATATGTAAGCAATACCATAAACATATAAAAACTCGTATATATATATATATATATATATATATATATATATATATATATTTAACCTCGACATATATAACAATTGTTTACAATTAAACAATATATATTCCGTAGAATAGTGTGATGTGTGTAAAGTCTTCAGAGGAATGAATGAGGGGCTAAAAGTTTAACATAGTTTAAACCGGCTTCTAAAAGTTTAACATACTTCAAACCATATATATATGGTGGCACTAAAGTTACTACAGAGTTACTTGCAATAACAATTAAGACAAATCAACAGTCTAGAAATTAAAATTGTTCTGGTTAATTCTGATTAATAACAATAAAATGCCATGGTAAAGAATAGTAAATTAATTACCGATTTTTTTAAATTCTGCTTTGCTTTTTTGTTTTAAATAACTATATAACGACTTTATTGCCACCCTGTATACATAAAAATGATTGTTCCCTGAAAATTTTCTGTAATTGGAATTTCACACGCTAATCCCACTGTCTGTTTTGATAAACGATATGCTAGGCACATATTCAGTTTCCTTGGCATATTGTTGCATATTTTCAACTAACGGAGATAGGCAAAAAGTAACTTGTCAATAAATAGAATCGTACGTAATATCACAGAGTTACGTTAATATTTTTGATGACTATATTATTGGCTAAATAATAAATGCAAACAAACTATTCAAATTATAACTTTTTTTTGGGTATTTGATGATCAAATAGAGAAAATATAAGGGCTCAAAATTCAATTTAATTCAATACAATGCCATATAACCATTAATTTTTAAATATTATATTTTACTAGTGTTTCCAATATGTTAATTTCAGTTGCAATTTAATCCATCTCCCCCGACTATCATTCTAAAATCAAGAGCAAGCACTGTAAACAGTAAGTAAATAATAACACAGTGACTATATCTCTTATTCTTGTCGGCCAGAGCCACTCGTTCTATAACGTCTAGCATATCGATTATGTCACAGTTTAATTCCATTCTAACCATATACGTGTTTTTTTTAAAATTTTTCTCGAATGCAAATATTTTAATAAATTAAATTTACATTTCTTAAATTAAGAATTGTCTATGAATAATATTTTATTAGTATTAATTTCATATAAATTAAAATTTCTTTTTATTATTATTATCGCTGATCACATATCGGTAATAATTGACAATATTTCATAAAGAAAGTTGAATAATATTACAACTAATAAGTAGCTGACAGACAGCGTTTATCAGCTACTTATTCACTCCTAATGTAGGGAATTTTGAAATCTTTACTCTTAACCGTCTTATGATTCTAACTGTCCTTCCCTTTGTTAGCATGATATATAGGCCCTGTCAATACTTTATATGAAAAAAAAAACGTCTATATTGATTGCGTGGAAACACGAAAAAGACATATCAGGGACGCTACTTGGTTTCAGTGAGAAAATTAAAGAATGATAAAAAAGAACGATGGGAGGATAGTGCTATTTAATTTCTTTTTAAAATGTCTGATAATATTTTTTTGTAGACGCTACTTGATTTCATGAAGAAAATTAAATAGAAAAATGTATAAAGAAGGGAAAATAGAATTATTTACCCTCTTATGTCAATACGTTATAAATAATGGACTATTCCATTTTGATCGCGTGGAAAGACTGAAGAGACTTATCATAGGCATTACTTTGTTTCAGTGGGAAATAAAAGAAAGAAAGAAAGAAAGAAAGAATGAAAGAAAGAAAGAAAGAAAGAAAGAGAATATAGAAAGGTTTGAAATCTGTTTCAGTGAAAGGAAAAGGCTGTCAATTCTATTTGTACCCTTTTACTTCTTAATATAAACATCATAAATAACAATATGTTAAAAATGAAAGGTTAAAATGCGATAGATATTCAATAATGTTCGTAAATAATTTCTAGTTTAATTTAGTAAAAAATCAATGTTCTATTGCTTGTCTGGTTTTACACATCCCTAATACTTACCTGAAACTTGATCTACTAGGCTAATCATTTTCTAAAAGATTAACGTTCTTCATTAACAAGATCAAAAGAAATACCCAAAACTTTTCTGATAGTATATAGTGTTAATTATAAGCTGTTTTCAAAACTATGGCGACATTCACTGTTTTTTTTTTTTTAATAAAAGTTTACTTTAAGCAAATCACTTGCATTGAAAACATATTGAAAGGGCCTAACATAATTTAAAATGCTATTTGTCTTTATAATTTGTATTAGTTTTATTATATGTTTTGTTTTGGGTTAAATCCTACTTGAATCAAATGACTTTTAAAAATTGAATACAGCTTTCATTAAGGACTCTTTTTCGTATGAGTTACGGACAGGTACTGTAGAATGACAAACAACAATGTCTATCAAATAGCAGAAAACATATTAATTGAATATCAAAATCAACTAAAAGAAAATACGTGTAATTCAAAGAGGAAATGATGACATAATTAAGATTACGACTTTCCTCGCTACCTTAAATAAAAGGTTACAAAGGAAACCCCATCAGTATTAAAAAGAAAGGCAGCAGTTAATACCACTTGGGAAACACGTTATCCTAAAAATCTGCTTTAAGAAAGAGAATAAATTTAAACCAACACCGAAGGTTTCCATCTAACTGAACTACTCCTCTCATCATTGAAATTACTATAGATGAAAAAATCGGTATCAACCCATGCAAGACAGGAAGGTCTCTAAAATTCAAGGGCAGGAGCAGAGACAATAATGAAGAGCAGAAACAAAAAAAAAGTAATCAGGAGGACAGTGGGTAGCGATTGTCACTGCATTTAATTTTTTACAGATTAAAGATGACCGCAAAGCAAGAAGCCGGAAGTGAATTTCACAAGCGGGAAGAGCGAGAGAAAAAACTGTAAGCATAGACTTTACGGCTACATCTAACCAGCTCAACTAGAAAAGGATGAGATCTCAACGTCATCTAGTACTTCGCTTAAATTAAAAACTTCTAGGTACCATACGAAGAGCTCATCGTAAAAATTGACATGGAATTATTTATAGAAAAAACATAGAGAAAAATTAAAAGTTAAATTAATTTAAAAAAATTAAAACGTCTTAAATTAAAACTTCTTAAATTCTGTTTCTGTTAAACATATTCGATTTTGAAAATCGTGTTAATTTATTTTATATCATTCCATCATCAAATCTGTATTGAAAATGAAATATTTATTTTCATTCTCTTGATAATTAAAGATAGAAAAAAATGGCGGTTGGATTTCAGCAACTGTTACTCTGTCATAGCTCTGAAATAGTTTTGTCGATTCCAAACTGCAACTTTTACTGGTGACAACAGTAACATTAATATATAAGCAATTTTGAGATGTAAACGAATTTATACTTAACATGAAAATACGCGGTCACGCAGGCCCGCACGCACGCACGCACACACACACAAACACCTATATATATGTTCTCCATTGACTAAATGAAAGTAATTTTAGAACTGTTCCCCACTAATTAGTTTTTCCTTTACGTAGCAGAAAACATGAAATATTTGAATGTTTTCAGTAGTACACTAACCTTTCAACTATAGATATTACCCTGACTATCAAATAAATAAACAGCTTTCCCAAACATTAAAAGAAATCCGTAAATTCTTCCAAAACAAAGCTGCTATCCGTCAACCACCATAAACAGTTTCTTCTACACCCCATCAGCATGGATCAAGCTATTCACTTCGAAAGCAATACACTGCGCCTCCCAGGCCACACTCTCTCAGCCGACCTTGTATCTTGTTTTTCTCTTTTTTCACTCTATTCTCACGCAACTCTCTTCACACCCATGCTGCCTTCTAACCCATGCTCTGACACTTTCTGTAACCGGTTCTTCTTCGGTTCCTTTTTCTTTTTGCTCTCTCCTCCTATATAAACGTTTACTCTCCTCTTATATAGACCTCTTCGCACCAGTGACAGTGTTGCTTGCTTGGGGTAAAGCGATTAAAAATTCGCCCATAAAGCATATCCTTAGTGAATGTTTAATAAGAGACTTATTTAAATTTGTGGAGGTATGGTGGTGCAAGGAATAGTTGTCAGAATGAGAAATCAGATATATGAGTTCGAATACCAGGCAATTTTTTTAAAATTCACTTACGTTTAAATACCATTAAAAAATATATGAAAACATCTATTCGTTCCCCGCTATGAGTAAAGGGCAGGAGACGGTATGTTCTGTAGTCTAGGTTGCCAATCAGTCTAAGAGAAGGACAATTGAATTTCAATCAGCCTCGAGAATATTATGCTCTATCAGGCTATTTTTTCATCGATATGTCTATAGTGCATATGGCACCTCTACGAACCTAATGAGTTATGAGACTAGTGGACCTGATTTTTACACTTGCATGGTGTATAATCTGCAATATTTGGCACATACAGTTTAAGACTAGTTCCTTATTTTTCTTTTGAGAAGCTTAACAAAATAATTTATGAACCTGTATAATAGTTTGGATTCTATTTCAGACATCATGAAATTATTTCAGTATAGAATGTAAAAGTAAACATTCGGTATTTGTTGACCGAGCAGCCAGTGCTTATCATGGATTAAAATTTATAAGATCGTTCTCGTAAAATAATTAATTTAGAGGACGAAGCATGTGAGGCACCAAGAACGATTTAATTCACAGGATTTAGAAGCTGTCGTTACAGTAATTTCTCCTACTACAGCCTGTAAACTCAGTAAGAAATATTATACAACAGTCCTACGCAAACTGGCTTACGGTCATATCACGTTGAATACACAGGTTCTCGCTCGATCATCAAAGTAGAAGCAACGTTGAGCCTGGTTAGTACTTAGATGGGTGACCGCTTGGGAATACCAGTTGCTGTAAGCGTTTAGTGACGGATGTGCGTTGTGGTGCAGTGGATATCTCTTTTCGGAAAGAGAAATCGGTGAGCTGTGTTCGAATTCCAGATGAATAACCTGCATTCACTTAAGCACTGGTACCCTTGGGAAAGGTATTAATCCGTTCCTTCCCTCCAGTTATGAGTTAAATAAGAGGGTAGGACTTGGGGACACTTCCCTTAAAAACAAATCCCAACGAATCTTGATTCTCGAAAAGAAAAAAAGTATTACTAGACACAAAAACTTATATAAAAACAACAATAAATTGTTGAAAGAAAAAAGTATTACCAGCAATAAATAAATAAAAAAAAATTAGTTGGCAATAAATGACCCGCCGATGTTGATATACCATAAAACAAAAACAACCAAACAACAACCTACAAAAATTGAAAATGACTAGACATGTTTCAATGATTGGAAAATGTATTATGCACGCCCTGACTTCCGAAAATTGCCAACAATCTGTCAATTTTTGTAATAGCTTGTGTTATTTTTGGAAGGGTTGTTACGTCGGCATGGACCTGTTCAATAACTGAGAGGAGAAATTCATCTAAAGCAGATCGTGTTGAATGCAACCCTGGTATATCTAAGGTATCAACCATTATGAACTTTTGAACCGTAATCAAACAATCAACTGAGATCTCTACTTTTTTTTTTTTTTAATCATTTCACCCCGAGCAAGGCAGAAACGCCACTGATGTGCAGGGGGTTACATAAATGTAGAAAGATTAATTAGAAAAGAGTGAAGAGTACAAGCTAGTTAGAAAGGAACAATAGAAAGCTGAGAAAGCAGGTGCAATGACAGATAAATGGGCGGAGAGAACGTGAAGATTATACAGGGTAGGGGAGAGAGCTAGACTGCCTAAGACTTTGTAGTTTGAAAGAAACTTGAAGGCAGAAAGAGAGTAAACATTTATCACAACACTGTCTTCATATTAGATGATTGACTAAAGAAAAACTCGGTTGGGAAAGACTGGTTCAACCTTCGTATTCTGCCGAACTTGATACTTCCGATTTTCAATTATCTATGTGTTTGCAGAACCATTTGGTGAGTCTAAGTTTGATATCAAGATGTACATGAGTTACAAAACAACCAGGGCATATATAAACTTGTTGACAGATGGAATGAGTTTCTAGAAAGCAGTGAAGATTATTTTGCTGATTAAATATTTTTGTAAGCATTCCATTGCTAAATCCGCTGCCATGAAAGTTGGCTCTCTGTGCAGGGCCCGGAAATTCTTTCCGCCTGAAACTATCCTGCACTTATATAAATCTACCATCCGCCCGTGTTTTGAATACCACATCTGGTCGAGTGCCCCTGCTATTCTCCTTGGGCTTCTTGACGAAATACAGCGAAGAATCTGTAATGTGATTGATACCGACTTAGCTGACCGCCTGCAGTCACTCTCTCACCGGCGTGACGTGGCTTCCCTGTGCCTCTTCTACAAATACTTTCATGGCTTCTACTCTGATGAACTTAAATCACTGGTGCCCCCCTAGGTGTGATACTAGATTGACAACTAGGTCCCACCCTTTTACAGTGAAACCGATGAAATTTAATTTCTACTCCAACAGCTTTTTTTCTCGCACTTCCCGCCTGTGGAATTCCCTTCCGCATGCTTGCTTCCCCGACAGCTATAACCTCCAGGAGATTAAATGTAAGGTCAATAGACACCTCTTAACACACTAGCCCTCCCATTCTCCCCAACTCTTCCCCTATGTACATCCTAACTCGTCTATCGCCCTGTGTAACCCCCTGCGCTAGAGTGGCAGTGGAATGCCTTGCTTGGGGTGACATGATTAAAAAAAAATAGTATTTTAATTTGTAGTATACACGATAAAATCAGATATATTTTTTAAATGTGGCCGAGGCGTTTTGATAGTTGAATATGATATTTTCAAAGTTAGGGCAATCTTCTTCTTCTTCTTCTTCTTCTTCTTCTTCTTCTTCTTCTATGTATCCTGTCTCCCTTCAGGGCGTAGCTAATCATGGCTTTCCACGTTTACTATACCTGGTGTCTCTTAGCATGCCTTCTCCTGTTACACCATGCAACCCTCGTTCCATCATCCACCTGATTTGGTCCTTCAAATATGTTAGCCTCTGCTTTCCCCTGTCCCTTTTTTTCCTCTATCTGGCCTGTTAGTATCAGGTTCTTTAAGCCGTCCTTCCTCATTGCGTGTCCCAGGAACTTCAGCTGTCTCTTCCTGAAGCTCAGCATTAATTTTCTTTTTGTTTCCATCATTTCCAAAACCTAATCATTGCTCACATGCGCGATCCATGATATTCTCAGCATCCTTCTGTAGAACCACATTTCAGTTGCTTCAAGTTTTTCCATCATCTTTGATGGTATTGTCCAGCATTCACTGGCATATTGAAGAACTGACATCACATAGCAATCCAGGCGAAATTGTCTTGTTTCTTAATAGTTTACTCAACTTCTGGAATGCTTCCTTCGCTATGTCAATTCGCCTTCGGATCTCTGTGTTGCACTTTCCGTCTTCTATTAGAACATTTCCCAGGTTTTTAAATTTTTGTACCTGCTTGATTCTAGTATCTCCGACCTGTATTTGGCATATTGGGCTTCCCTTTTTTTACTGATGACCATGCATTCGGTTTTCTTGCAGTTTATTTGTAGTCCTTTCTTGTAACTCTCTTCAGCTACCTTCTATAGGACGTCTTGTAGTTTCTTTTCTGTGTCTGCTATCAGCACTGCATCATCTGCCTACCACAGGTTGTTTAAATTGTGGCCTCCGATGACAAATCCTGTCATAACTTCTAGGGTCCTCAAAATATTCTCGCTGTACAAGTTGAACAGATTCGGTGCAAAGACACATCCTTGTTTTACGCCCCTTTCTATCTTTGTATATCTGCTGAATTCGTTACCTGTCCAGTTACAAGCGGTTTGCTGCCAGTAAAGGTTCTTGATTACTCTTAAGTCTTTCCCAAATATGTCAAGGCTGCCTAGCATCTCCATCAATTCTTTGTGGCGTATTTTCCTAAAATATAACTGCCACTTTATGTACAGTTTCCTGAAATGTTGCGGTACATAAAATAATATCTGCAAGACATTAAGCTTTGGCGATTTACTTACAAAGATTTTGATGTTTTCCCTCTTGCTCAGATTTTAGAATAGGTGTCAATCTGGGAACATCTAAGAAATTTCTTTTCTTCAGTACCAGAATAATTGAAAGAGATAATAATATTTTCTGGGAATGGTAAAAAGATGACTCAGACCACTATATGCTTAGAAATTAGATCATTAATTGAAAATTAGATTATAATTAGAAAACAAATACACCAGTAAAATGATTAAAATGGCGTCAAGCGAACGAATCCTTAAAGTGTTAAAGCAACCTTTTCTTCATTAGACCGTATTAAGTGAGGCTACAATATAGAAAACAAAAAGCCTAATCAAATAACAAGAAGAATGTTACCAGATATGAGAAACCAAACCACTTGGGAAATTGCAACAGTAGCAACAGGCACAAATATCAAGATATTCACAACTCCAGAATAAAATTTTCATAAATATTCATTTGTGATTTAAAAATGGCGTCAAGCAAACGGCGACAAGCAAACGGCGCCAAACAAAGGGCGTCAAACAAACGAATTCTTAAAGCGTTTTAGAAGACAATTCTTTATCAGACTGTATAGACTCGCACTACAATATCACAAACAAAAAGCCGAACGCAATAACAAAATAAAACCAGGAAAAAAACAGTTGTACTCTTCCAAAAACATTACCAAATAGACACCACATCATTTGAACACTTCTAGCCGTAGGAACGACATAAATATGTGGCACATATAAAGAGATAAGTAAATACTGATATCATCATGATAAATTTCCAAACTAATAAAAACAAAATTTTTGAAATGAAACCCCCACCTAGCCAGAAAGGTGCTATAAGAGTTATTAGATTTGAGAAATTTAAGTCTATCGTCTTGAAATAGACCGTATTAAATATAATCTATATGTATAAAAGACAATCTGTGAGTATGTGTGTGACTGTTCCCTATGCACGCCTACATTTTTAAGCTACGCCATTCAAAATTTCTAGTGACACATATCTCCAGGGAAGCCAGGTCGACACATACCTTTTGACTTGAAAAAGTGGAAAAAGGGAAAATTGCTGAACTTAAGTTCAGCAATTTTCCCTTTTTCCACTTTTTGGCCAATGGACAAGATTGTTTACATTTGCTTCCGTAAAACATCTAAGATCTAAGAGGGTTGCTGGATGACGTCACGAAAATCAAATAGGACGTGTCAAACGCGACTAATATATTTTTTTATTAAAAAAGAAAAATGAGCCTTTATATTTAATTTTTATTCCGACGTTTTACGTCACAGAAATCAAATCACACGTTTCAAACACGACTAAAATATTTTTTATTAAAAAAAAAAAAAAGAAATAGGCTTTTATATTTAATTTTTATTCCGACGTTTTTAAAATTCATTTGATCAACAAAAAATGTAATTATTTTTCCCCGTAGTTTTGAAACAAAAGAAATATTTTAAAAAAAGTTTTTTTTCCATACAAAAACAAAATATGTAAAATAAAAATTGGTACCTTCTCCTACTACTAAAATGTTCTGAGTTTGTATGTATTTACTAGCCTTCCCACGCAAGGCCAGATGTGACACATGGTCATTTTATAGTGGGTATTCCCGGCCATATAGCCGGGCCAAAAAATCTCTGTCCTATTTTTCCCCAGTCGTGGTTCTACCCTTCGGCGGAACCACGACTGGGTTTGTGCTCTCTGCTCGAAAGCAGAGGGCGCCCTCTACCCGAAGGCAGAGAGCTGACAGTGTCATAACGTCGTCAGGCGAGTGCCTAAGTTGCACGGGCAACACCGGGCTATGATGCTAGTATTTAATAAACTTCAACCGACTGAACAATATCTGTTTAACAAGGAAATGTTGAATGCTTCCTGTATGAAAGCAGTTAACTTCACAGAAGCGCATCTTCTTATTCAATTCGTCTCATGTAACCATCTCGTCTTTATTTATGTCATCATATACACAAATAACAACAAAGAAGTTGGGGAAAAGCGATTAGGATTCTGCGCCATGTCTAACTGATTGTTTTTCAATCACTTGAGACCACGATTAAGTAGAAAAGCAGTACAGATAGTTAAATATTTTATAGCGATTTATGATCTTCAAAATCTCATGAGAGATTTGAAACCATACGAGATCGTCTAATGATAGAAAATTATTTGGTGTTAGTCTTCTTGAAGATGCTGTACAAAGAACATTATTTTTCTTTCAACCATGAATTTCAATTACCTGGAACGTTTCTGATAATATCTTTTGCGAGGAACAATAACATTTTCTGATTTTTGAAGAGAAAAATTCTTCCCACACAAATCTAATCAAATATTGCCACATTGTCGAACTTGATTCCTAATTAGACCACAAGAAAATATATATTCCCCGCTTATATACGTAATGCCTGGCTCCTATCCGATTATCAGTCTGTACTGGAAGCAAACTGCCTTCATACGGACAAGAGAAGAGTTCAGCAGATAGACAGGGGTGTAAGACAAGGATGTGTCTTTTCACAAGATCTATTCATCCTATACAGCGAGATAATTCCGACAGATCTAGAACTCATGCTAGGATACATTATTGCGCTCGCAATCTGAACAATATAAGATATGCAGTGTTGATCGCAGACACAGAAAAGAAACTACAGGACCTCCTATAGGACGTAGTCAAAGAAAGCGGAAAGAAGGGACTATATGTAAAATACATGAAAACTGAATGCATGGTAATTAGTAAAAACAGAAACCATAAATAAAAATTAAAAGTTAAGGATTCTAAAATTAAACAGGCGCAGATAGTTAAATACCCGAGAGAGGACGGAAAGGGCAATACGGAGACTCGAAGGCGAATTGGCATGGTCAAGAATTCATTCTAGAAGCTGAGTTAAGTTTTGAGAGATAGGAAAATTTCTCTGGTAACAAAGGGAAAAGTAGTTGATAGTAATGCGATGTCCTTCAATATGGCAGAGAATGTTGGACAATCTCATCGAAGATGATTGAAAGACTTGAAGCAACGGAAATGTTGTTCTACTGATTAATGCTGAGGGTGACATGAACAGAATGCGTGAGCAACGACTAGGTTTTGGGGAGGATGGACACAGAAGGAAACTGACACATAACATCAGGTAAAGATAGCTAAAGGTTTTGGGTTGTGTAATGAGGATGAAGGATTAAAGAACCTGAGGCTCGCTAGACGAATAGATGAGGGAGATAGAAAAGTGAAAGCAATTCATGACATACATCATGTATGTCATGAATTGACTTGAGTATATAAATGGAGAAGTGTGGGAATTGAGTGGGATAACATGAAAAGGAGTATTAAGAGCAACAAGAGACAAGGAGATGTTGAAGGACATGATTTCCTACGTCTTGAATGAACACGGCACAAAGAAGAAGAAGGTTATTAGCCATTATCTGTTGCAGAGGCCAGCTCAGATACATACGTGTTCCTTCAACACTCACAGAGTTGGCCTGTAGTATATACTGCAACTATACTGAGCGGATACATTCTGGGAGAGAATCAGTCATGAAAAGAAGTTTGCATAATACTAATACGCTCAAAATCTCGGTCACGATGACTTATTATTTCGTGCTTGCACAACCATCGACGACTTAAGAACAGTCCTATTTATCCTATTTCAGTCACAGGGCTTGGTTCAAACCAGGGATATGATTTTCACGCACATTCTTAATATGCTGCACACTAAGATCAGATCCGAAAAACCAATCATGGTGATAAATCCATTTTCAACATTCAGCTTTGTGCCGTACCCAATACACTTACATAATATAAAATACCTGTTCTCAATATTGATTATATATATATATATATATATATATATATATATATATATATATATATGCCCATATATCGCTTCACAAGTTTATCAATTTTATTTATTTTTAATCTTACAGATTGAATTGATTTTGAAACTTTATTCAAAACAATTTATATTTGAATCGTACCCCAGTTTTTTCTCCAATTTAGACCCTTAAGGTGTATTTCTTTGCTTCTGTAAAAAATAATTAGTAATTGTTTCACCAACAATGTTTTTCTTGAGGAAAAGATAGCCTAAAGGTTCCTAAGATATTTTCCCCGCTTCTTCATTTCAATTTAAGGCGACTATTAAAGTCTGTACTTTGTCATCATATATATATATATATATATAATTATTATCAACCAGTTATTAACCAGAATTTAATTAGACCAGTATACAGTTGTATTAAAAAGTACTGAATAGATATGTAATGTAGAGCTTTTAAATATGTCCATTTGGAAGTCAGTCGATTACGCAAACTTAGTTTCAACCTTTCGGTATTACCAGACCTTTTATTCTAACTAATTTTATTTAAAAGTTTCAAGTTATTTGTTTAATTGATTATTGCATTTTTAAAATTTTCAAATAGATTGTTCAGCATTAATGCTTGAAATTATGTATAAAGTTTCCAAAGTTCATAGTGTGTCTATCCTTTGTTTAACTATAATCTCTGACATTTTCAAGAACTAGCGTAGTGTTTGTGTTAAAAGTCTTTCTCTACATCCTCCTATCATTTGTAAAACTAAAAGTCATGTTGAAAGGTTATATATATATATATATATATATATATATATATATATATATATTAATTATAAATATATATATATATATATATATATATATATATATATATATATATATTAATTGTAATAGAAGTACATTCCAAATTTCGATATTTACTTTTAAAAAGAGCTCAATACGAAAGTAGACCATATGTATATATTATGTTTATTATATCATATTCTATCATACTGCAGCCTGATAGCTATAAAGGTTCGGTGTTTAATACATCATTATCAGGCAGTGAAATGTGGTTAATTTATTTGGTCATTTTGTGGGATCCCCCTTTTTCTATGATAATGCACTCGACGTGAGTATACATATACTCCTGCCATACTGAGATACGTCAGTTTTCGAAGAGTACCGAGCTGACCTGTAAGTTACCGAACGATACCGAAGTTACACAGAGAATACCGCGTCAATAGTCATATTAGCTATGAGCTCCGCCCAGTCAGAATAGTATTACACGGATATACTAATTCCAGCATGGCTTTACTTCAAAGACTTAAAATATAAACACTTTAAAACCGATAAAAACGTACATTCCAACAGATAATGCCATTAATCAACAATTTAGCACTGACACACCAAGTTCTTCAAAAGTCTAACAGTCAAAACGGAAGACACATTCCCTTCATTATCAATAATCCCAACCAACACCACAACAACAACGAACCAAATATAAACAGCGATGATTCCAGCAGCTCTTGCTTATTCCTCCTGACGGAACGTTGGACACCCAACGTTGAAACAAACATATGATTGTAGAGGAGAGGACATATATAGAAAAAATTATGTACATGTTCTAAAACATAATTTATAATAAATATTCACAGCTCTATACATCATATATTGAGCACTGTTTTAAATTAATGTTTTGGACGGTGAAAAAAATTTCTTTTTTCGTTCTGTACTCACTCGGATATATATATATATATATATATATATACATATATATATATATATATATATATCCGAGTGAGTACAGAACGAAAAAAGAAATTTATATACACTTCTGTGTGTAGAGCAGAAAAACTTTAGTTACTTATTTCTTATCAGCGTCAGTAAAATAATAATATTTTTGAAAGAATGGATTGTTTTGCTTAAGAACCTTCATATGTACCTTAATAGGTGATTTTCTAAGCGAGTCTTAGATGTGGCACAAGGCCGAAATTTTGGGACTCCCATTTGTATCGAACTCATTACTCAGCTGTAATTGGTTTTAGCGAGACAAGCTTGCTAATCACTACACCGCGCCGAGGTGCCCACACATATCTAATAGTAGAAAATAATTATGTTGGCCATACTACTAATACTTTATCGCGTAGACAAATTTGCCAATTGTCAAATATTCTACCGTCTGGATGGTCTGCATTTCTTGCTTTGTTGAGTAAGTTAAGTATTTGTGGAGAATACTTCTATTATATGTCGATTCTCTTCATTTAAGTCTAAGAAAATTTGCCGATTTAAATTGCATTTGTCTTAATGGTCAAAGAGTGTGTTGATCTTGAATGTTATAATAAATCAGTTAAATACCATACGTAATACATGCTGAGGCGATCATGTGTCTTTCGAGACATGAGTGACTAGGCAGAAAATTATCCGGCAGTATGTTGCCATTTCTGTCTGCGGTAGACTGGTTGACAGGCAAGTCTATAGAACTCAATCTGTTCTGCTATTTAACGGATAGCTGGAAGGAGAGGAGATGGATTAATTCCTTTCCCAAGTGTATTTTTTCTTAAGTGAATGCAACCAATTTTTTTTTTAATCATTTCACCCCGAGCAAGGCGGAAACGCCACTGATGTGCAGGGGGTTACATAAATGTAAAAAGATTAATTAGAAAAGAGTGAGGAGTACAAGCTAGTTAGAAAGGAACAATAGAAAGCTGAGAAAGAAGGTGCGATGACAGATACATAGGAGGAGAGAAAGGGAAGGTTATACAGGGGAGGGGAGAGTGCTAGAGGCCAGTGGTTAGTAGATGAGTATTGACTTTGCATTTAAATTTCTGGAGGTTGTAGCCGTCAGGAAAGCAAGAATACGGGAATGAGTTCCACAGGCGGGAAGTGCGAGAGAGGAAGCTGCAGGAGTAGAATTGTCGTCTGCATTTGGCTAACCTGACTGTGAATGGGTGGGGCCCAGTTGCCAGTCTGGTTGCACGGGTAAACACCTGTTGAGGAGGCATCAGTGACTTAAGCTCATCCGAGCAGAAGCCATGAAAATATTTATAGAAGAGACAGAGGGAGGCCACATTTCGACGATGGGAAAGTGGCTGCAGTCGAGTCGCCAGATCAGTACCTATCACATTACAGACTCTCCTTTGGAGCTTGTCAAGAACACTGAGGAGAACGGCAGGGGCACCTGACCATAAATGGCAGCAGTACTCCATGCACGGACGGATGGTTGACTTGTATATATGCAGGATGGATTCAGGTGGAAAAAACATCCTGGATCGACATAGTGACCCTTCTTAGGAGTAGATTTTGCTATGGATTCAATAGAGTGGTTCCATTTGAGGTCCGAGGACAGGGTAAGTCCGAGGAGGCGTAGTGTATTACTCTCCGGGAGAATCACCTGGTCCATGCTTATGGGAGGCAGAAGAGGTTGCTTGTAATGGTTGACAGACAAGAGCTTGGTCTTAGAGGAATTGAAGTTGACAAGCCACTTCTTGCCCCAGTTCACCACAGAGTGTAGATCTCGCTCAAGGTCAGCAGCGAGATTATGTCTGTCCGCCACGACAGGTTTCTTACTGGAGCGGGAGTATATTGTAGTGTCATCTGCGTAGATGCCTACTTGGGACTTGATCTCATCTGGGAGGTCGTTGATGAAAATAAGGAAGAGCGTCGGGCCCAGGATAGAGCCCTGTGGGACACCAGCATTCGTGCTGTAGGACGAAGAGGCACGCCCATTCAGAACGACCTTCAATTTGCGGTTATTTAAGAAAGATTGGATTAGGTCAAGCAGGCGACCGGTAATACCATAACCGCGTCGAAAGCCTTGGAGATGTCCAGAGCAACCGCGCGAGCCTCGTCAGACTCATCAAAGGCCTGTAGCATGTACTCCGTTACAGTTGTTAGCAGGTCGGCCGTGGACCTGTCGAAGCGGAATCCATATTGCCTGTCGGAGAACAGTTTGTGGGCGGTGAAATGATGATTTAACTGGAATTCGAACTCACCTTCTCCGATTTCTCATTCCAAGCCAATACCAATTGCATCACAACAGACATTATAATAAATAGCATAACAAAACGCAGGAAACTGTTAAAAATTTTAAAGATTCGTTTACTTCGTGTAAGCATTCAATTTGTAACGATTCAATATCTACTGATAATATAAGCTGTTTCCTCACATATAATATTTCAGCATTTATTGACTGGGCAACCAGCATTATTTTCGGTTGAAATTCATGTTTCTTTTTAAAATATTTTTAAGGCAAATAATTCAAGAAAATAACTTTTATGTCGAGTAACTGTTTTCATTTTTGTCTCTATTGATGATAGTTTCCTTGCTAAATTTAGTTTCATTTTTGCTCTTTTGCTTGGCATAATGTGAAAAGTCACCATGTTGACCATGTCATTATTTCTTGTCTGATTTACGTGTTAAAATCCACTTTAGTTGTTATTGTTGTTAAAATTCCTCAAGAGAAGTGGTTTTTCTGTTATTTGGTACTATTTTTGTGATTCTGATGTCACAGAACACAACGTTCGATTAAGAATGGTCTTACAGATGCTATTCACTAAAAGTCATTATTAGATATTGATCTAAGAAAGCTGTTGCATGAATCTGACAGTTTAGAAATTTCAAAGTGAGTTTGGTCCCATTTACTACAAAATTAGAATTGAAAAGTAAGTTCGGTATTTTGAGTTCAGTCAGTCAGTCAGTTAAGTGCCATACGTGAAACACGCTTGAAAGAGACATGACTGACTGGGCAGAAGGTTATCCCGCAGTAGGTTGCTTTCTGCGGTAGACTGGTTGCCGACCAAGGCTATAGAACCCAATCTGTCGTGTTATTTAACCCAATAACTGGAAGGAAGAGACGGATTAATACTTTTCCCAAGGGTATTTGCGCGTAAGTGAATGCAATGAATTCAAATGGAATTCGAACTCGGCTCCCCGATTTCTCGTTCCGAGCCGATATCCAATGGACCACAACGCATATTTTGAGTTCACGCTGCCTAAAAGATGTATGATTCAAACTCGATAAAATCCAAAAAAAGAAGAAAGAACATTAATGATATATAAATATTTGGTTTAATTCTTGGAGAAGGTAGAAAAAGGGTTGTAACTAATAATATATAAGTAATATTTATTTCAACTTATTTTTTTCTTTTCTTTTATTTTAGCTAACTTCTTCAATGTGCCAGTTCACTTCAGAACGTAGGCGACCATGACCTTCCACATTTTCCTATCCCTAGTGGCTCTTAGCACGCTTTCTCCTGTTACCCTTCCCAAAAGCCGCTCTGCTGTCCATTTGTTCTCCTGTCAACATTTTCCCTCTATCTGTTCTGTAAGTATCGAATTGTCTCTGTTCTTCTTCCTCATGACAAGTCCTAGGATCTTCACCTGTCTTTTTCTGATGTTAAGTTTTAACTTGTTTTTTGTTTCTGTCCATCTTCAAAACCTTATCTTTGCTCACATTTTCTGTCCATAATATCCTCAGTATCTTTCTGTAAAACTACATTTTGTTTGCTTCAAGTTTCTCCTTCATATTTGAGAAGATTGTCTAGCATTCACTGTCATACTGAAGAAGAGCTATCACATAACAATCCGGTACACTCTTCTTTGTTACCAGCAAAATTTTCTTGTTTCTCAATACTCTGGATACTCTCAATACTCATGGCCTAGGATGTTTCTGGAATGCTAATTAGCCTACGGATCACAGTATTGCACTTTTCGTCTTCTGGTAGAACACTTTCCCGGCATTTTAATTTCTGTACCTGCTTGATTTTTGCATCCCCAACATGTAGCTACTACTTTAGACTAATCAGAAGATTCGAATTTCGAATTGAGCCATTTATTTCGTTCATCAGAGTAGATTGATCTATTTCAACGAGCGATGCTGTTTCCACATATCCTAGTGTAAGTTATACACCTGTAACTCAACTGTCTAAATTTTCTTCACCTCTTCTGTATCTTCAATGTACAATAATATAAGAGTCCAAATAACGTTAATAGTGTAGATAAATGCAATACCTCATCTTAAAAATATCGAAAAATATTCTTAGAAGATTTCGATCCATTTAAAGTTAACAGCTATTGTCAATGAAATTTATATTTTACTGATTAAATTCATTGAGTACAGCATTCAAATCAAACTATGTAGTGATTTGTTTATTTTTTCAAAACATCTGACAGCTTTATTTATTTACACACATAATGCGAATGATAATATTATTTTTAAAATAATTTTTCTCGGTTATTTAATGTACACGTTAAGAAATGTTAGGAACACTGATTAGCGTTTAGGGGAGCTTAGACAGATGAATATATATATGTACCATTTTGGTTTCGAGAGTAAAGTTCAGAAAAGGTACTTTTCAAATTTAATGAGTTTTGAAAAATCCAGATTTTCTCAAATTGATCGCGGATGTTAAAACAGATCAATGTTCAATTTCTCCTCTGACTAGTCCGTTTCTCGAAAGTGCTATATATATAACCGTGCAAATAAATACTATCATCAGTTTATGGTTTCCGTTTATTGTTATTACACGTGAACATTATTTATTGGGTTCTTCTCCAATTTTTCTGTCAAAGAAGCACTATCAGAATATTTTCCCTGTTTCCTAAGCGCCATACATTGGTCGCTAGGGCTAATGTAATTTCTTGTCCACTTTTGTGTCGAAAGGGAGGACAGGTTCTGAGATAGATTAGACATTTCAAGAAAGAAGCCGGAAAATGTAAGCAATAAATTAGTTTCTCTCGACTGAAAGATAGGACTCGGATACAGCTAACCTCAGCCGAGGGCATAATTGAATTCCATGTCACTCTTAAGGCTAGAAAGTTGCTTAAATTAAAAGATATTCCAAGCTAAGCCAAGAATATATATATATAGAGAGAGAGATGAAGAGACACGTAATTTAAAAAAGAAATGTATGAGTGAAGTATTTTAGTGAAGGAGGAAAGAGAACAGAACGGAAGAAATAAAAAGAGAGAAAAGCTTCCCGACACAGAAAACATCACAGAGAAAATAATGCTAACACTAAAAGTGTAGAGAAGAAAGAATAAAAGAGAAGAGAATGTGAGAATTGTCCGAGAAAGAGAAGGGCAAAGCTGCAGAGGTTGAAAAGCTGGAAAAATCAGAGAGAGAAAATGTAGAAGATAACAAATATATAGTAGAAGAATGGAAATCGAAAGAAAGAAAGAAGAATGAAAAAGGAAGAAGAGAAAAGAAAACTATAGAGGAAAAGTAAGGACAAGATGGACGATTACAAATAGGGACATATTGGAAGTAAAAAGAAAAAGATATAACGGAATGCAAGAAGAAATCAGTTTGAAAGAAACTGTAAGAAAGAAAGAACTGAGAATGAAAACTAAAGGAGAAGGGAAAGGAAGGAATTAACAGAAATTATGAGAAGGTTTGACCTGTCCAACTTCCTAAAATCAGTCTTCTGATGTTTGTTCACTAAGGTAATTATTTTGGGAAGCAGATTGGGCTGAGATCTTTTCGGCGCACGCCCCATTACATACGCGCTCATAGACACGCACGCACATCCCCCCCCCCCACACACACACTCTTAGATACTCTCACTCACACACACACAAACTCTCTCTCTTTCACAGTTACTTACACACACACACACACACACACACACACACACACATATATATATATATATATATATATATATATGTGGTGTGGAAGAAATTACCCCCCACATATGCCTTCCAGAAATATATTTCACATGATAGTAAGAGATTAGTGATAATGGTGACTACATGCAACTAATATCAATCCATCCTGTGTTTTCTGGGAGGTATAGTGGGGTCGTATTTGTGACATTGCCTGTATATATTGAATAACATAGGATAAATTTGCGAAGAATTTAAGTCTAAGAGATAGCAGAATACATGTGTATGCAGATAAACATTAGACGGGTATTTGTAACTCACAAAATATCTCATATTTTATAAGAACATAAATTTGATAAACAAGCAAAAAATGTATGTGGTATCAAGTACACGTGAAATTCCAACTTACAAACTTGGTTACTTGACAGACAATCTCAAAAATCAATATTGAGGACTTTCTATGTATGGAATCCCCCCCTCCCAAAAAATGTGAATTTTGTTGATTAAATGAAAAAAAAAAGAAGATTTATATGCCAAATTAAATGACATTTATTATGTCTCCAATGGAAAATTTGGTACAAAAATGTTATGCTTTTGCGTATAAGAATACTTCGTGCAACTACTTTATAGTAATGCAGAAGAAATGTATTTAATCAAAACTAATGATGTAAACTAGAATAACAATGATTGAATTAATTGACTTAATTTAACTACGTGTGCTTCAAGAAAAGGATAAACTCGAGATCTTACATATGAAAAGAACTAGCAGTATAGTCCGGCGTTGCTCGGGTGTAATGAAAGCTTTAAAACTAATCCATGGTCCTGGAGCTCAAACTCTTTAGACGTTGGCACGAAAGACTAAAAAGCAATAGTTGCTTCCAGTTAAAGCGAAACCGAGGATTGAAAGAAAAATGAATGGATGTAAGTCAAATTTTGATTTTCTGGTATCGATATCAAATAAGTTTCTTTCGTCGTAAACTGAATTTTGAAGGCTAAATAAGTCATCTGAGTAAATGGTTTCATGGCTGAGACTAAGAACTACAATTATACCTACTTAAAGTCAAACCGGAAGCAAAAACTAAAAATAGAAGGGCTGAAAAAATACAGACATACAGGCAGATCAACAGATACACACACAAACATCTTGCCTTATACACACACACACACACACACACACACACACACACACACACATATATATATATATATATATTATCGATTTTCTGCACTATTGTAAGAACTGCAACCTTGAAACTTCTGAATATCGTTT
This sequence comes from Ascarosepion bandense, assembly GCA_037127315.1. Taxonomy (NCBI): domain Eukaryota; kingdom Metazoa; phylum Mollusca; class Cephalopoda; order Sepiida; family Sepiidae; genus Ascarosepion; species Ascarosepion bandense. The sequence continues at coordinate 3,975,158 of JBBBDQ010001047.1, forward strand.
CTTATGTCTTTGTCTATGACTGTATCAAATTTGTTTAAAATCGGACCACTCCTTCTATAACCCGGTTTTTTCGATTATCGATTTTCGATATTTATCGGGGGTACCTCGACACAAAGCCTAGCTAAGAACACTCGCAGACTCTTATAGTACAACTGTGTAAATTTACAAGAAAATCGGTTCAGCTGTTTCGGACACACACACACACACACACACACACACACACACACACACACACACACACACACACAAGGTAACGGACACACACACACACACACAGATACACACACACGGACAAAGTTCTATTTATAGATAAGTTTAGATTAATCAGAACGTAATTGAATTACAATTAAAATGAAATGAATGAAAACAATAATTTTTATAAAACTTCTGTTTACATATAACTTTGTGCAATTGCAAATAGCAGATGTGCGTTTTGGTGCAGTGGATATTGGTTCAGTACGAGAACTAGGAGAGACGAGTTCGAATTTCTGTTCAATTTGTTGCATTCACTTCCGCGCAAGTAGCCTTGCAAACAGTATGAATCCGTCGCTTCTCTCTCCAGCTATGGATTAAATAGTAGGACAGATTGGATTCTCTAACCTGGGGTAGCAACCAGTCTACACAGAAAGTAATGGCAATCTACTGCGGGAAAATCTTCTGACCAGTCAGACATGTCTCTTTCGAGTCATGATTACTCAAGCGTGTCTCCCTTATGTCACTTAACTCATTCATTTAATGCTTGGTCATATAAAATAATTTGTAATTCGGAAGACTTTTTTAGACATTTAACATACATACATACATGGACACACATACACACACACATATATATTTTATAAAGACATATCATAGCATAGCTACGATAGCGACGCCTCTCTACATATCAATTCAACTTTGGAAAATCATACAACTGTGAAACCCATACATTTAAAAATTCTTGAAACTCTAGTTGCATTTTTAACTTCATTCTCATATATATATATATATATATATATATATATATATATATATATATTATTTTACTTTAATCCGAAACGGAAAAGTAGGAAGGTAAATTCCAAGAACCTGATCCTAATTAATATTAAAAATTTTAATATTAAAAAATGATACAGGAGGAGAGCTCAATGTAATTAACATTATAGAGCCAATATAAATTAAAATAAATTTTCAAAATTCAAAAATGTTGAATGAACATTTCAACATGAAATCTCTAAAAGAGATTTCATGTATCCTCAGCAACACAGTCTATATCAAAATGGAAAAACATAAGATTAAAAAGAAAAAAAAAAGGTAAAGAAATAAAAAATAAATAACGGTTAAGATTTGAGAAATATACGTCACAAAAAAAATTTACGTCACAAAAAAAATTTACGTCACCAAAAAATTTACGTCACAAAAATTTTACGTCACAAAAACAATTTACGTCAAAAAACAAAAAAAATTTACGTTACAAAAAATTAAAAAAATATAAAAAGTAAAAACCAAAAATAGACTGATTTTCTAAATATTTTTTTGTGACGTATTTTTGAATTTTGAAAATGTATTTTAATATATATATATATATATATATATATATGTGTGTGTGTGTGTTATGGGTTAAAGGTCCTCACTATCAAGGGAAGTGCTTATGGAAATAGAAAAGTAGATATTGAAGTCAACACTCAGCGGCGACAAGTTGTTTCATGCTTATACAGAATCTTAAAGATACATGCGTTGTGTTTTTGCTCGACTATGTATATTTAAAAGGTCAGTGATGCATTGTGCGAAGTTTATTGTTTTGACAATTATTTTAGTCAGCTGTAACGGTTATGTCTTAAATTATTGTAGAAAATACTGGATGAAAATAATTGTTGATCTGAATAGAGTCTTATGACTTGTATCTATAAACAGTCGGATAAAACGCATATAAAATGCATATAAGCATAGAACAGACTGAGTGTTGACTTCAATGTAAACATATATATATATATATATATAGTCATCCACAGCTCATCAGTACGGTTAGACACCGATTGCTTTTAGCCAGGATTAAAACCCGAACGAATTGGCTTCAGTCGGCGATTCTACACCTGAGCTATGGGCGCTCGGTAGAAGTAGTCAAAATTTTAGCGTGGGATGTATCATACGCCAGTAGTTAGAGTGCTCTAATTCATTACTGAATGAGCGATATATATATATATATATATATATATATATATATATATATATCTCGCTCATTCACTAATGAATTAGATCACTCTGGCTATTGTGCATGTATAATGACAATATACATGCTAAAAAGTCTGCCTTCTTCTAGCGTGCGCCCATGACCCAGAGGTAGAACCGCCAACTGACGTCACTTCAGTCGGGTTTCAATCCTGGGTTAAATGTTGTCCTATAGATGGCCCGGATGTATTTTAATAGTTGAGTACTACTTGCGGACGGATTTAAATTTCTGTTTAATTCTAAAATCCCAACGCTGAGATGTTGTACCTATGTAGTCGCATCCGCAGCTACATTCAAATTTATAAACAACAAAATTAATGTGATGGCGGGGGGTGGTAAAACATCTTTTGCAAATGGAAGAATAAATTAGTCGAGTAAAAGATGTTACTCGAACATTAGCAGAAAAAAACAATATATATATATATATATAATATCTGTTGAGGTCCCTATTTTTATCTGATTGATAATTTATATCGAGTAGATAATATATATATATATATATATATATATATATATATATATATAATTAATATAAATTATCAATTAGATAAAAATAGTGACCTAAACAGATATTATTCAGAGCAAATATATTGAGAAGAAAACTCAACACATAATTAAACAGTTATACATCCGGATTTTATTTCAGCAATATAAAGAAAAAAATACAATTGTTTCGTTCATACTATTGATGAATAAAGCAGAATGTTGACGAATAAATCTGACCGTTGATGTATAAATTTTCTTTACTTTGCTGAAATAAATTCTGAATATACAACCGTTTAATTGTCTTAAGTTTTCTTCTCAGTATATATATATATATATATATATATATATGTTCAGTAAATTAAGAAAAGGTCAAGGGACTTCTCTGCTAAGGGAACTGAAAAGTATAACATTGTAACGCTCATCTGATATCTATCTATCTATTTATCTCTCTCTCTCTCTCTCTCTCTCTCTATATATATATATATATATATATAGTTTGATTTGGTTTGTTTTGCAGTATATTAAGCTCACTGGGTTATTTAATGCAGCAAGTATTTCAAAATAAATTTGTATGAATATAATATATATTCTTTGTGAGAAAAAATTTGTAGATCAGCTTTCTTTGACGTATTTTTGTAAAGTGGTTTTCGTTGAGAATCTGATGTATTGTTGTTATGTATTTTTTCCAAATTTGTATTGCTGATAATATTTTATTTTCCTTCAAAACTTTATTGCTGGTAATAGTTTTTTCTTCAAAAATGTATTGCTGGTTATACCTAATTTTCCTTCAAAAAATTATTCATGGAATTTTTACTATAAAAGTCTGTTATTATGCATTCATAGTGTTTTGATCCCAGTTTGGATATACACTATTTGGACCTAACTGAGGCCTTAACACCTGCTACCACACCAGATCAAGACGGACAAGGAAAGAACAGGAAATAAAAAAGTAGTATCATGCTCCTCACAACCTCCTAATCAGAGGCTTTGCTGCCGGATGCTGTTTATTGTCATACCCAACACACACACACACACACACACACACACACACACACACACACACACACACACACACACTCTCTCTCTCTCTCTCTCTCTCTCTCTCTATATATATATATATATTCAGTAATAAATTTGAAGACTCTTGTCTACTGTCGTGTGTTTACATTGAATATAACACGATAAAGTCTGCCTTCTTTCACCGAGCGCTGATAGTTAGAATCGCCAGTTAATGACAATTCGGTCGGGTTTCAATCCTGGCTAGAAGCAATCGGATGTGTACCCGTACTGATGAGTTGTGATACAACGAAACATCTGTGTGCGGATGAATATATATATATATATATATATATATATGTGTGTGTGTGTGTGTGTGTGTGTGTGTGTGTGTGTGTGTGTATGTGTGTGTGTGTATATTAGCATATATATCATGTTTATGTTTCTATATGTGTATTCAATAAAAAACAAGACAAACATTAATGTTCCCCGCTGATATGTACCTAGTCCACATTTACTTCTCTTTGAACGAGTTTTACACGTGCATCATGGCTTTAAGACCAGAGAAGAAATATCGAGGTTTCTCTCAATATTATGTTTTTAGCCTTACCTTCATAATAATGTTAATAGATATCAAATTAACAGAACTCTACCACTGTAATATCTCCGAATCCTGTTCGTATGTACGGCTTCCTATATGTCGAGATCTGCAAATTCTTTATGCCGAGACGACAATGTCGTGTAGATGTCCTGAAAACATATTATCTGTTGCTAATTCTGCGTATTTCAGAACTTATTCTGTAAATCAAATGCGAGTTTTCGATTGCAGCTACATTGAAGATATTAGAAAAGTAAAATTTGCTAGTTCGGGGAAATTTCTGAGTGTTATATTCATAATAGTGCAGTCTTAGTTTTTAATTTATTGAATTAGTTATAGCGTGGGATGGGTAAACTGTCATCATTTTATATTGTTATTTTTGCACATGCGAGTTGTTTTTTTTTTTCATTTTTATACTGTACGGTATAGTTGAATTATATATTCAAACAACATCATGGTGTTTGGAGTGATCACTACAGATAAAGGCGTTATGCCCCTAGTCAAGAGGGTGGTTGTTAGAAAATCCTGTGCTTGGCAACAGGGCTCTGCACCATGCCATATAAGCAGGAGAATCAAGTCATGACTTTTGACAATTTCTGTGACCACATCACCACTTACATCTGGCCTCATAACTCCTCAGACTGCAACCCCATTAATTATTTTGTGTAGAGCGGTGCCCAGCGAGAGACCAACAAACCTCCGTTTAACACAAAAAATGAACTGAAAGCAAGTTAGATTTAGTAGTTACCTGTTTAGTATTGGGTATTAGATTGTTGAAAAGTGCTGGCACGGCATTTTCCTGGCGGCTAGGACGCAGATTTTAAAGGGTGACTGAGAACCTCCAATAGGTGTTTTACTAATGAATGTTGACGCATGAAGTTGTACTCTTATATTAGATCGCGACATAAATTCTTCATTAGTAGACATCTTACTCCTTGGTATAAAGTTTTTTTTTAAATCATATCACCTCGAGCAAGGCGGTAACGCCACTGATGTGCAGCTGGCTACGTAAGAGTGAAAAGACTTGAAAAGAGAAAGCCGGAAACCACATCCTAAACAGGGAACAAGGGATCCAATAGACGGGGGTGGAGTGTGAACCGGGCGATAGTTAGGTCTATCTACTCCAATTATGAAAAAAAAAACTAACGTAGGGTGGTGGATTGTTAAGTTTTAACTTAGATAAAGTCCAGTCAAAGAGATTTCTGCTAAACAAAGAAAACCAATTAAACATGAACAGCTTAAAATTAAGCAAAAAATGACTTACTTTTAAGAATATTTCAAACAAACTTGATTCCCATCCAACACTAGGGTACTACCAGGAAGATAAAAATTATTTTTAACATTTTGGTCACACTAAGTGGATATTGAGGCAAGTAAGCTTTATTTGTTTTAGGTCAACAAAACAGCATCCCAGTACTTGTATAATAAGATATGAGCTAGCTATCTCAATTTTGTTTGGCCACTGGTAGGTTCTCTATGCTTGCGTTATAGAGGTTTTCTGTGCTCCCCATGTCAATCAATGATTTTAGTCGCTGTTCGTTAGCTGTGATCTCTGTCGTTGTGACTATCTGTCGTGACTGTCTATCAACAGACTGTTATGTATATCTACTGATGTCGATCAAGATGACATTTTGCTCTCCTTTGTACTTCTGCGAACTTTAGCCCAATGTACCTGTTTTCCATATCTATAGCATTTTTAATTTTTAGCGGGTTATAATGACCTAGCATGTCTCTTTCATTCGCAGAAAAATAAACAAAAGAATACAAATAAATAAAAATAAACATGTGCGTTTATTTAAGTTTTTTTTCATCCAATGGTGGGGACAAAATATGTGAAAGATCTCTGACGTTACTAGATTTCTGTCGTATCTTTTAGCATATTATTTTGCTAAATCTAGTTAAATAAAATCTAATTCTAGGCGTTTATCAGAAGCCCGTTTATCTCGTATCAATTTTACTGTTCCGCTGATACCAGAGAAAATTAACAATCCTTGCTTAGGCTTAATAAAATTCGTCAATTGAATCTGAGGACAGTTGACTCCTTGTACAGAGTAAATGTCCACAGACCATTTTATTTTTTATTTTATTTTATTTAAAAACATCGTCGTAGTAGGTACTTACGGTGTTTATGAAAGTTCTTCTCTTGTGAGAGAATTTTAGTTCGGCGTCGGATCAAAGTTGGGATCAATAATAATCCTCTCTGGATAGAGTAGATTATCCATTATTAAAATGGTTAAACAACGCCAGTTTATTGAATTGTAATAGAATGATTAAAGACAACTTGTATTGGCTTGACCATAGCTTTTAATGAACTCGTTATTTACCTGAGACACCCCACAAAGGCATGATGTGGCACGAGGCCGATTTTTAGCATAGCCTAGTCTGGGTTTTTCTCCCCCCGAAGGCTTAGTGTCCGACAAAATCAGAGTTTTTGTGAACTAAGTATATACAAAGGTGGGATGTGGCACGAGGCCGATTTTTAGCATAGCCTAGTCTGGGTTTCTCTACCCACGAAGGCTTAGTGTCCGACAAAGTCAGAGTTTTTGTGAACTAAGTATATACAAAGGTGGGATGTGGCACGAGGCCGATTTTTAGCATAGCCTAGTCTGGGTTTCTCTACCCACGAAGGCTTAGTGTCCGACAAAGTCAGAGTTTTTGTGAACTAAGTATATACAAAGGTGGGATGTGGCACGAGGCCGATTTTTAGCATAGCCTAGTCTGGGTTTCTCTACCCACGAAGGCTTAGTGTCCGACAAAGTCAGAGTTTTTGTGAACTAAGTATATACAAAGGTGGGATGTGGCACGAGGCCGATTTTTAGCATAGCCTAGTCTGGGTTTCTCTACCCACGAAGGCTTAGTGTCCGACAAAGTCAGAGTTTTTGTGAACTAAGTATATACAAAGGTGGGATGTGGCACGAGGCCGATTTTTAGCATAGCCTAGTCTGGGTTTCTCTACCCACGAAGGCTTAGTGTCCGACAAAGTCAGAGTTTTTATGAACTAATTATATACAAAGGTGGGATGTGGCACGAGGCCGATTTTATCGTAGAGCTTTCCAAGCGCGTACGCACATGCAAAAATTATACGTACACCTCGCATACGCGGAACGGGTTTATGTCTATTTACCCTGATGAGGTTCTGCTTCATCTGGTTTCCTCTCCATCTAAAATCAGAGAGTTCAATAGCGTCAAAGCGTTAGTGAACATGGTACTTACACGAAAAAGGTGGGATGTTCCACAAAGCCGATTTTTGGCGTGGGGCATTTCCGAGCGCGTACACACGGGTAAAAATTCTTTGAAGACCTCGCGTACACCGTGTCGAGCTCTTGTCTATCACAGACGAAACTCACCCCTTCGGTATAGCTTCGTCTGGGCTCCTCTCTGTCTGAAGGCGGAAAATTCAATAACGTCACAGCTTTAATGAAGTCGATATTTAGCTGAACCTCGCCATAAAGACGGGATGTGGCACAAGGCCGAATTTTACGTGGAAGATCAAAGTTTTTTTGTTTTTTTTTAATCGTATCACCCCGAGCAAGGCGGTAACGTCACTGATGTGCAGGGGGTTACGTAATAGTGAAAAGATCGGAAAAGAGAAAGCCGGAAACCATATCCTAAACAGGGAACAAGGGATGAGCCTCTTAACCTGTTCAATAGACACGGGTGGAGTGGGAACCGGGCGATAGATAGATCTATCTACTCTAATTGAAAAAAAAACAAAACAAAACAAGAAAACAAAGTGAGAAGATTGGGAAAGAGAAAGCCGGAAACCACATTCTAAACAGGGAACCAGGGATGAGCCTCTTAACCTGTTCAATAGACATGGGTGGAGTGTGAACCGGGCGATAGATAGATCTATCTACTCTAATTGAAAAAAAAAACAAAACAAAACAAGAAAACAAAGTGAGAAGGTTGGAAAAGAGAAAGCCGGAAACCACGTCCTAAACAGGGAACAAGGGATGAGCCTCTTAACTTGTTCAATTAACCTCAGACAGCAATTTCCTGTAAATCCTGCATAAGGTAGGGTCGGGTCTTGTATGCTTTTCCTCGGACGAGACTGTTTCTTTTAGCGGAACCTCGTCTGGTTTCCTCTCCACCAAAAACCAGAGAGTCTAATCAAGACATAGGATTGGCAACCTCTAAATATCAGTAGAGTTTTCCTGAATATATTACAATAGAAAAAATGGTTAAATGTCTCATACCACAAATATAAATTAAATACTTTTAAAATAAACTATTTTTTATTCAATTTTATTAAAATATGAACTTTAACTCGTCCCTCCTTGTCCTCCAGCTGAGATATCCAAATGCTGGATATTCAAGCACCACGTGAAAGGTAGGTTTTCAATCCGGGGACCATCCTGATTTCAAAAGGGCATAATATGTTTTCGTAGAGCAAGTGTGTCCCGAATTACAGGACGCACTAGCAGACCGTATTTTTCATTTATTTGTTTAGATTTATTTATTTATAGGAAAAATTATGTTACCGAATAAAATCATGACAATACCAACAGTGAATTATCAATATTTTTTACAAGGATATATTTTATAAGCAGAGAACCATACTTTGTAATCTAATATAAAATCTTCCGGGAAACTAAAACCAACCTTGGTTGGTTAATTGTAATTCTCTTGTGTAAACATTGCAGAATAAATTTAATATAACTTAGATAGAATAAGAAATGTTATGTTCAATACGATAGTCTGGCTGGTTCATAATGTGTTTATTTCTAATTGAGTGATCAAAAAGTAACATCATCCCAGCGAAATAAAAATGACAAGCAGTACTTGAGTTTAATTAATACAACATATTATATAAAATATGTGCATATTTATTTTAAATAATGTTAACCCAAAAAGATCCAGAATTCACTAAAAGTAGGGAATAACGAAACGATGTTGATGCTATAGACGTAACATGTGCAGGAAGTGATATTTTGTATACAAATGTGCAGTATTGCTGTACCTAGATTAGTTATCAATCAAAGATAGAGTTTAGCTAACCTGGTTATTTAACCCATGAGGCGGAGAAATATGTATAGCCATCCATCTAAATATATTTGCGCAAAAGTAACTACTATGAACTCGTAATTAATTTGAACTGAACACGTTAATCCAACGTACTCTGCCAATAAATATTACTTAATTCACATTTTCGGCATATATATATATTACTCCAAACGTTATTTATAATTCATCATCGTATTTGAATAGACGCTTTGTTTTTTTAAAGCAGCGTTTGTCTACAGGCCTGCAAATTTGAAGTTGTAATAGCGACTACTAAAAAGACGTAGCGTCAACTTAAATATGGACATCCACTAAAATAACACCTATATATATATATATATATATATATATATATATATATATTTGTAGTTGTAATAGTTGTTACAATAAATTCATAGTATCACTACACAAAAACTCTCGCGTTTCGAATCTAACCTTGTATTTTGGTTGCCTCTCTTTGAGTGAAGAAGTTGGAATGAAAATTATCTGGTGAAAAAAACCGTTTATTTGTGATGAATATGCTTTTTTAGGTGAAAGTGGTGGGGTTGGAAGTTCATTTGGATTCTGTTGACCTTATTTAAGTCTTAGAGTTAGGTGCTTTAGGGGAGGTGGCTTAGTTCAGGACAGGTTTTCCTATTTACCTTGTCTGGATGTATTCGCGGTGGCGTCGTTGTTAATGATATGGGTGGTGTGTGATTTTTTGGATGGTCTACTAGATTCTTTTATGGTTTTTGAGGTGCTGCTATTTGGTTTAGGGGAGGGTATGTGTTGTTTTGTTTTGGGCTGGTTACTTTATCGTTTAGTTTTGGTTATTTTGTATTGGGATATATGATTTTTTGTTTTTTGCAGTGTCGATATTTCCTTTTATTTTTCTACCATTTATATATAGGTAGCTGGATTTATTGTTGGTGTGGTGTGGGGTTTGTTGTCTTTTGTTTCTACCTTTTTTGTTCTATTTATTAATAGGGTTGGTTATGTGTATTTATTTCAGTTTTTGGGGGGTCGTGTGGGTGGGGTGTTTTTTTGTTTATTTAAATTTTAACGAGTAATATTTGCGATGTGTGCATAATACTGCTAATTCGTCTCCACGGTTTAATAGTTCGCTACTGTTGGGGTAGTTTAGAATGTGTAGCTTTTCACTTAAACATAAAGGGCAGATGTCAAGTGAGTTGCAAGTTCTAGTTTTTTCTAGGATTTTCCATTTTACTTGGGTTTCTGTTTTGAATCCTTTAGCTTCCACAAGTATGTAGAAAGGGATGTTTGGTTTCGGTATAAGTTGTTTTTGAATGAAGTTAAATGCATGTGCCAGCGCTGCTTAAAAGTGTTCTTAGTTGATCCGATATACACTTTATTTATATTTGGATTTTCAATTGATGTTATGTTGCATTCATAAAAAAAATCCAACCAATCGGCGAGTAATGCCGATTGAGCATCTAAGATGCATAATTCAAGTCATCCTAGACAACACACCCGATTGTTCATCTGCTTACAAGACTTGCTTTTTATGATAGCTTCTCATGATTCCTGAAGTTCTGGCCTGAAATTTCCTCATATTATTATACCATATCGTTGATCATGTTTTTAGGGTATTTAAAACACTCAACACTTTCTTGATTTTCGTATTCTGAAGAGACGTCGATCACTAAACACCTCGTTCATAAATGGCCAGGCAGATACTTGGAAGTTTTATTTTCTAATGGCGCTCTCGAAACCTCGTTCCACTATGACATCTTAGCGCTGCTGTCACATAGAAATTCCGGACTTATTTGTGCCCCACTGCATAGGCACAAACAAATTTCATTAAAACGGACTGACAATGTCTGTCTGCTTAATTTTGTATTTTTCCAACTTTAGAATATGGCGTTCAGTATTTGTCAATATTTCTGAGATGAGGTAGTATTTACACTATTTACATTATTAGGACTATTGTCCTCATCTTTGTTGCCATTTGTACGAGTTCAACACCAGGCTACAGCATTAGTGAACAAGTAACTTAAAGTGTTAGAGAGAAATAACTCATGACTACTAAAAGAGGCTCTAAGCAAGAGATGATAATGATATACCGTAGTGATTGTAATAAATATTATTAATAATAATTCGGTTCGAAATTCCTAGCAGACTGGAAGAAGACGGGAGCATACAATGGCGAAAACGTTGTACAAACGGCAATAAAGATAAGGACATCAGTCCGAATAATGTAAAATGTTACGTTGAGTATTTTTCTCCAATTTTAAAAGAAATTGTGCAAAGTTCACATTGTTTTGTTAAAATACTTTCGAGTCAGGTTCATGTGGAGGCTGTGTGTTTTACGACACCCCCCAAAAATCAAAATCCCGAGTCTATACTAAGTTTTTGCACAAGTCTATATTTTGATTCAGAACCTTTTACTTTATTACTGATTCCACTGCATTTTGAAGAAATAAAATAGATTTCTACAATTCACAAAATTTTGAAGTTATTTTAAACTGAATTTCTAAAAAATCACAGCTTATGTATTATTTTAAAGTCAGTTTATATATTATGTTAAACTCAGTAATTTAATAGAATTGTTAGAAACAAATCGTATTGATTAAATATAAACTTTATGGAATACAAACAAAGTTCTGCTGATTATATGCATTCAGGACAGATTGTAATAGAAAAAAAAAGGATCAAACTACATTATATCTGAATTTATGAGGAATGAAGTAATTGAACCGATCAAGTATTTTTTTCTGTCTGCGAGGCCATGGCGGATTGTCAGAAGCGTGATCAGGTACTTCCTTGTTGGCCCTCTGACTGGATTTAATTCTGCTGTGTTTTCGAAGTCTACGAGTGACTTACTCCTCCTTTAAATTATCGGCAGGTTGTTGTGCTCTCTTATTCGTCACCACTGGAGGGATAAGAGCTCAATGAGTCCTCTTAATCTTGAAAAGTAGGCCATGCCTCTGTTTCTTTTTAGTTATTTATAATCAAACCTGGTTGTGTGTAACTTTTAAGACAATTCCAAAATTGCACCGATCTCTATCTTCCTAGCTTACTGCTATATAACGTTAAAACACCGGTCCCCGTTTTTGTATGATCATCGAAGTTAAAACAACGTATAGCCTAGTCAGTAGCTAGATGGGTGACCGCTTGGGAATACTGGGTGCTGCAAGCTTGGATGTATAGGTAGTGTAATTGATAATGTTTCGAAATAGTAATCGGAGAACTGAATTCCAAATTACTTTGGGATTAATTATATTTACTTACTTTCAAATAACCTTTATGAAATCTATGAATTCATTACTTCTTCCTCTACAGCTATAGGTTAATTCGTCAGACCTGTCCCATTAAAATCATTATCATCCCCACAAACATAATTCTTACAATCTAAAATATTTTATGGCATTGAATAACCCGCAAAGGGTTGATAAGCCGTAAAAAACAAATTAGTCTGTCATTTAGGATGTGGTTTCCGGCTTTCTCTTTTCCAATCTTCTCACTTTGTTTTTTTTTTCAATTGGAGCAGATAGATCTATCTATCGCCCGGTTCACACTCCTCCCATGTCTATTGAACAGGTTAGAGGCTCATCCCTTGTTCCCTGTTTAGGAATGTGCTTTCCGGCTTTCTCTTTTCCAATCTTCTCACTTTGTTTTTTTGTTCTTTCAATTGGAGTAGATAGATCTATCTATGGCCCGGTTCACACTCCACCCATGTCTATTGAACAGGTTTAGAGGCTCATCCCTTGTTCCCTGTTTAGAATGTGGTTTCCGGCTTTCTCTTTTCCAATCTGCTCACTTTGTTTTTTTTTCAATTGGAGCAGATAGATCTATCTATCGCCCGGTTCACACTCCTCCCATGTCTATTGAACAGGTTAAGAGGCTCATCCCTTGTTCCCTGTTTAGAATGTGGTTTCCGGCTTTCTCTTTCCCAATCTTCTCACTTTGTTTTTTTTTCAATTGGAGCAGATAGATCTATCTATCGCCCGGCTCACACTCTTCCCATGTCTATTGAACAGGTTAAGAGGCTCATCCCTTGTTCCCTGTTTAGGATGTGCTTTCCGGCTTTCTCAATCTTTTCACTATTACGTAGTCCCCTGCACATCAGTGGCGTTACCGCCTTGCTCGGGGTGATACGATTAAAAAAAAAAAATTTGTCATATTTTCCAAAAGAGTTATTTTTAATTTTTCATCAACACGGAGACCGGCTCTACCTCTTGATTAAAGTGCAGATTGACTTATGTCCACTTATCAATTGATTTTGATCGTTGTTCTATAAAATTAACATTTGAATTTATGACCCAGAAAATATTTATGTTGTATTAAAATCAACGAATTTAATCTAATCTCTTTCAGGCACCTGCTCAATGATTTGGGAATATATACTACCATGAAGAAGAGGTTACTGTACTTGAAAAGTTGTTTATCCACTGTCAGCAACAAAATACCCACCCGTATTTTACGCAAAGAAATGAATTGCCGACTTTTCAACCACTTGCGTTCTTGATTGCAATTAAATTAAACAATGAACAGCGCGATGAAACCGAAGAACAGGTCAAGTGCTTAATTTGATTTTCATGTCGATAGTTTTTTTTAAAATGAATTCTTCCAGAATGATTAAGGTTTCTTCAAAATTGTACTTGCTGGTCTGCGCAGAAACAAAATTATCAATCAATATTCGGTTTGCCTGTTTAAATATTTGGTTGCATTTTTTGTAATTGAAATATGTATTGATTTCAAAACAGGTTTCAGTTTCACCAAAATAACAACATATATTGATATGAGTGTGCATTTGTGCATGCGTGGTTGTATGCGTGATCATCAGTGCGTGTTTACATCAGTGTTCATATGACAACAAATATCTCACTCGTAGGAACTTTTCGACCAAGAAAATGCACGGGGCAATATTTTAAAAGAGTTAAATTTCAATATTAAAACTATGTTATTCCTTTTATAAAACGAAATATATAAATTTTAAGAGTGTTTTAATGTTCACAGATCTATCTGATTGTGTATAAGAAAGACTATTTGTATGTGTATTCATATATATATATATATATATATATATATATATATATATATTGTCATACGCAGACAGATCTATTTCGCCATGTCACAGCTCATCAGTACGGTTAGACTCCGATTGCTTTTTTACCCAGGATTGAAACCCGAGTGAAATGGCGTCAGTCGGTGACTCTACCCCTGGGCTATGGGCGTTCGGTGGAAGTAGGTAGACTTTTTAGCGCATATCATTATACGCGCCCAATAGCTAGCGCGCTCTAATTCAATTCACTGAATGAGCGATGCGTGCTAATATATATATATATATATATATATATATATATTAGTGTCATAAATTATAAAAACACATGATTCTTTTAAATAAACCCATGAATATGTTTTCAAAAGTAAAGAAAAAGGAATTGATTTGTTTTAGTTCTTAAAAAGTCTTAAAAGTCTTAAAAAGTCTTAAAAGTCTTAAAAGTCTTAAAAAGTCTTAAAAGTTCTTAAAAAGTCTTAAAAGTCTTAAAAAGTCTTAAAAATCTTAAAAAGTCTTAAAAAGTCTTAAAAATCTTAAAAAGTCTTAAAAGTCTTAAAAAGTCTTAAAAGTCTTAAAAAGTCTTAAAAGTTCTTAAAAAGTCACCTTAAACCTAAGATTCGTTTATACCATATTCATAATAAGAGCAAAATATCAAAATATTTCAGAAATTATAAAAAAACAAGATGCAGTTAAATATTATTGATGTATTTTGATTTATTTGATAGTTTATAACTACAGCATAAAATACAAACTCAAAAATAAACGAATATTGTAAACTTGAAAAAGCTTTTATTTTTTAGTTTGCTAATGATGTAATTAGATAATTCTTATGTATTTCTAACGCACTTAACAGTTTATAGATGTAGCATAACATACACACAAATAAAGTAAAATTGCAAAGTTGTGTGTGCAATTAGAAACTTACATTTGCAAGTAAGCATAGCTATACAAAAAAGTTGAATATTTAGCATAATTATCAGCATAATATACAATTATTTTGTATTCTTAGATAAAATAAATGTAAACCTTTCTTTTGCTGACGTCATAAAGGCCTTGAAGTTACATTATTTGTTTTGGGAATTTCCAGTTTTGTTGGTTTTGGATTCGAAAACTTCTTCTCAGAGGTTAATGCCTTTTTGTGAGCCAATAAGCTGCAACATAGTTTCTGATAATCGTCAGCATTGTTGATTTGGTAAGTAAACCAATGATCCACGCATCCGTAAGAGATGAATCTACATATTTCGTGTAGCGAGTCTATTTTCTCATTTAGAGGAATAAATGCCATCAGTGTTACTTTAGAATTCCACCTTTCATTACTTAAGTTAGGTAATTCAGAATCTACACTTCATGAAATTTTCCAGTTTCTTCGAAAACGCGGAAAGTACGAGATGAATGAAATAGAAATTTCATGTCATTACGTCAACCCGCTGTTTCAGTCATCTCTTTCTTAGCTTCAATAGGTTAGCAATCATGGCTTTTTATCATTTTTTTTGTAGATCATAATAAATGTTGTCTTTTTTATATCTCTCTTAGAACCTGTTCTTCTAACCATTTATTAAAAAATGATTGGTAGGGTATGTTTTGTTTAAGTCCTGCATTCAATTTGCCTTCTGAGTATCAAATTTTCTAAACCCTCTTTCCTTATTATGTGGGCTAGAACTTTCAACTCTCGTTTTCTGAGGTGAAAAATAAGTGTCCTTATTATTTCACATTTTTTTAAAACTTCATCATTGTCCACATGTTCATCCCATAGTATTCCAAGCATATTTTCAATGTAATAAATTGTAGTGACACAAGGCCAAATTGAGGAGGGAAAACAAAAACTTGGGATGGTCTTCAGTAACTATCCTATATTTAGCTAATCCGACTTACGACCCAATCACCCTTTACAATATTCCATTCACCATAAGGACCCATTCATCGCCAATCAAGCCACCATACACCATAATACCTCACACATTCAGGGAATCTAAAAAACGGGTACTCCCCACATGGATTTCAAAAAGTACATAGAATAAATACAATATATCTACAAAAATAGATAAAAATTACGCGTGAAATATAATGAAATGGGGGCAGGGGTATATGAAACAAAAAACCCAAACAAAATTCCATAGTATTCCAAGCATCGTTCTGTGGAACCGCATTTCTAATGCTTCAAGTTTCTTATTCATCTGTGAGGGGATTTCCAACATTCATTCAATGCCATAAAGGAGGACTGATATTGCATAACAGTTCAGATGAAACCAATGTATATTTTTTGCTTTCGGATTTGTTCCACTTTTAAGCTACGTTTAGAAAACCACCATATTTAAGTGTAATGTCAACTTTAATCTGTCTTTTTAATCGTTCTTCTTTCTTGTTCTCTCTGCTTAATAATGCTTTCCTTTTTTTTATTATCCCACACTCCACTCAGTAAACCCGTTGCGACTTTATAAGTGTCTTCATTACCTTGAATGAAATTATTATCGCGGCTTACGGACAAAGAATTTGCACCGCAAACCCACCGACAATAGTTAGTTATTACTTGACGACAAACCAATGACGCTTACCTGGCCTTTTCAGATGTGTACTCATTGTAGCAACCAGAAATAGGCAATGATTGCTTGATAATCAATAGTTCTGACTATAACGATAAAAGGCATCCGCAAGCAAGGCTTCTGATTGGAAGATTTTTAGGAGCGTGGGACCTCCTCTTAATTGCTGTTGTTCCCAAGTTCACCTTGGTAGCAACATTTTATTTACCAGTTATGAGCGAATAGTAAACACCAACCCATCAGAAACAAAATTCAAGGAATGTATAAAAATATATTTTTATAGTAAAATGACCACCAATACATTTTATAACAAAATAACCAACAATACATTTTTCTGAAGTTAAAGGCATATAGTTACGTTCAAAATATATTTAGTTGAAGTTATAAAATTCTGTTCAAAATATTTATATTTCGGCATTAAATAACCTATAGGAATTGAGATTATGCATAAAACGGAATTCACTAAGCAAGATGAATGAAATCCTTCATGTGATTAATCCATATAATATCCGACGATTTCTTTAAAAATATCAAACTGTATTCCAAAATATAATTCAAACACACATATCACCTCCTGTAGCAATTATATCCACACAAACATGTATAAGCACAAAAGTTGAATACCATCTATCGTGTATTCAATTGTGAAAGAAGAATAACATACCTCATATTTTTCTTACTTCAAAGCTCCCAAAAGAAATTAAAGTTCGGCATTATATGATCCATAATGAGTTAATATGCCATTAAACAAATCAAATGAATCATTGATTAGCAAACGCCACCAACCTTACGTAGACTAGTTGGAATTATGAATGTTAGCAACTACATCAACCTTGCCGTCTGTGTTATTCATCCACATTTCTAAAGACAAAATCGTAATGAAAGACAAACATATTTGCATTAGACACACACCATCCGGGTTCTCTTAACAACGGTTTGTTTTACTCACATAAATGCTAAGATGACGCTCTTGAAATGAAATTTATTTTATTCCTTTTGTAGAGGAATGAATTATTTTTGTTTTGAAAACTCAGTAGACAGATTATTTTTATTGGTGACGTTACAGATTTATTAAAGAAAATTTATTATTATAATTGATAATAATTAATTTAAATAATTATAATTATTCTTTAACGCCACATAACTCTCTCAGGAATGATTCTTCTTTTCAATTACAAAAAACAGTATTTGTACTAAAAACTCTGGAAATTTGATCGTTTTAACATCATTTTCAAGGCGTTGACTAATTTAAATCTTCCTAGTTTGAAAAGATTTCAATGTGATTCTTTTCTTCCTATTATTTAATTTTCAAGTCAATTTTGAGCCAATGCTACTTTTAAATGACTCATATATTTACTATCAAAATAGTTATTCTGATAGGGGACAGGAGGAGGTGAAAGCAGAACAGAAATAATAGAGATGTTAGTAGATGTTGAGGTGAAAGGATTAGTAGAATACGAGAGAACAAAGAGAAAAAGCGAATGTGAGTAAAAACAAGAAAGTACGAAGAAGTGTGTAAGAGAATACGGGTAGAAGGGGGAGAAAACTCGGGCAAGAATGTGGTTGAAAAATGAGAGAAATAGGAGGAAAACAAAAAGAAAGAAGGTAATACTGTAGGAGGAGAGAGTTAAAGGAAGAGAAGAGTTAGAGAAGAGGGTAGAGGAGAAGAATGAAAGTAAATGTAGCAGGAGAAGAGAAGCAAATAAAAAAGACAGTAAAGAAATGTCAAAAAGAATAAGAAGTGTTTATTGTGATAAAATCTGTCAGTGGAATTTGAATAGAATCACTTCTTTAGATTTTGATGAATCTTGTGAAGAACTCAGACGACCAGGATGGTTACTAAATCGAATGTTTTGCGAGAACAGAAATAGATCTTTGACATATTCTTAGAATCTTGAATTTCCTATAAAACTTTTCTTTAACTCTTTCATTTTGTTGTCTTAAACTATAGCAGATGACTAAAAAATGAAAAGTATATTTGGATTCAACATTTCGTTCATTTTACTTATATATTTTTAACTTTAATTGATAAATAGAATTTACAAAGCATGACTAAACAGTGATCTTGACAAAACATGAAAATTTTAAATTCATGTTCTTTCGGGACATAGGTGTTGATGATTGTCCACAGATTTTCTTTTTTTGATCTCATGGAATTGACATGCATTTTTAGTAAAACATAGAATAGTTTCATTTTCTTCTTCCAGTTTTCTTGATACTATAGTGTACAATGCTATTTAACCCATACCGTGGGTAGAATTATGATAGCAATCTTTCTTAATGTGGTTTATACAAAAGTCTAGACTAAGATTCCCTGATTTCTATGACGGCATTGATATCTGCACATCCGAAATCCAAAGCTATATTCTGAAAGAAAACACTTGGGGCTACTATACACGAAAACGGATGTTTACAAATTTTATTTGGTAAAATGCAAGTTAACAGAACTTGAGGGCACTCGGTGATTGAGTTCAGTAAACTAGCAAATGGTTTGCTTGCTGAACCTTTTGTTTGATTTGTCTAATTAACAGCATATCAACACTTATGGGCCATTTGATGCGAAATTTAATTTTTGGGGGAGCTTTGAAGTACTAAAGAATATGATATATGTTATTCCGCTTTCACAATTGCATAGTTGGCAGATAATACTCAGCTTTTCAGTATAGACATATTTATGTCTCTATCTTAATATCACTCACTCTGTTCACCACTCTTTTTCTTTATCACGCTCTCTTTCTTTCTTGCTGTTTATCATCCTCTCTATTGTAATTGTTATGAACCAGGTTAAGGTCTGAAAAGAACCACACGACCACCAGGATAGAAATAACAAATATATATTAAGAAATAATAATACAAAATATGGAAGGTGTTAGCATGACTGTCAATCTGCTTTAGAGTTAACTACTACCAACTCCAGTTGAATCCATTGTATTCACTTACGCGCAAATACCCTTGGGAAAGGTATTAATCCGTCTCTTCCTTCCAGTTATGGGTTAAATAGCAGGACAGATTGGGTTCTATAGCCTTGGTCGGCAACCAGTCTACCGCAGAAAGCAATGGCAACCTACTGCGGGATAATCTTCTGCCCAGTCAGTCATGCTGCTTTCGAGACATGATCGCCCAAGCGTGTATCACGTATGGCACTTAACTGACTGACTACCAACTCGACTCCTCTCTCTTGAGAAGCGTAGTATATATGATGTTAGAAAGACTTAATTCTGGAGTTACAGGTAAAGACCCATGACAGTAATAAAGACCGTTGTGCATATATATATATATATATTATAATTGAGAACATGTACAAACTACAGTCTTCTACACAATTGCACATTTTGTTTCGGCATTGAAAGAATAATATTTCATCACGTAGTTAATAATTATTAACTACAACATTGTTCTTTCAATGTCGAAACAAAATGTACCCTTTTGTAGTAGATTGTAGTTTGTAGATGTTCTAAAGTATAATTTATAATGAATATTCATTGCTCTATTTTTATATTGAGCACTGTTTTAAATTAATATTTTGAACGTTGCAAATATATTCTTCGTTCATTATTCATTAGTATATATATATATATATATATATATATATACATTCCCTCCTATCATGCTCAGGAAGTATAAGCTGTGAGGAAATAGGTAATAATCCTCTCAAATATTATGTCGTCATTTTTGACAGCACGGTACACTAGTATATAAACATTCGCTTGTTGAAAATATTATCGTTTTCACGGAGGAAAAATTGTAAAAATTAAAAAAATAAATTTAACAGCGATTACAATATTAAAAATAGTCGACGTAAAATGTCAATAAAAATAAATTTATTTTTTCTATTTTAATTTTTCTTTTTCTAAAATGTTTCGTAATTTTTCATCATCAAACACTTTATATTTTTAATACATTCAGTGACTAAATTTAAGGTTT
>JBBBDQ010001048.1:0-62470 GCA_037127315.1 Ascarosepion bandense
TTCTGTGTATATATTTTTAATATTGTATGTCTTGACTCTGTTTGGATCAACCTGAGGCGGGATACTGACACCAAATTTTGGCCTGTCTGTGATCAAACTAATCACAATGTGGTGGGGCAGAGGAGGTTAAAGTTGAGAGGATTAATCTGCCACGGTATTGAATGCTTCAAATGATGACCGAAGAGAGAGAAAGAAGTTATCTGTGTTTCTGGTGAACCATAGGCTGATAAAGAAGGCATTACACTGTTGTATCTCTTTGGCAAAGTATTCAAAGCTATTATCAGCTATTTTTGGTTTCTCCCTGAAATTGTTGTTGCTTGCCATTTTCTAAAAACCAATTTCCTTCTTGTTGAGATTCTTTTGAACGTATTTAAATGTCTGACCAAGAAGAAATAGAGGGTTCAGAGGCAAAGAACAAAGAACAAAGAACGTCCACAGGGTTGAGAGGCCTATTAGGGGGACCAAGGATGCCGGGCTTTGAGGGAGATGCAAAAGAGCTAAGAAGTTGATTGGCGGTGATAGAGAAGAACCAGTTGGCCTAACTGAAAGAGAGACGGTGTACGTGGTGTTTCATGCCACCACAGGAGGACCATCAGAATTCATAGGGAAACAGCTAGATAGGGACCCACAATTGGCATGGAGTAAGCTGAAAGAGCAGCCGATTGGTGAATATGCCAATGAGGGGACGGCCATAGAGGCAATGAGAAATCTAATGAACTTAACTCAGGGAAAGGATAAGGGACCAGATGACCTTGGAAAAAGGGCGGAAAAGCTAGCCTCTCTCGCTTTCCCTGCCGAGGTCAGGGAGAATGTGACCATGCAGGTCCAGCTAGCTGATTTATATGTCAGAGCGCTGCGAGACGAGCGCATTGGACATGACGTACTAAAAGAAGGGCCCATAAGGTTGGCGGCAGCGGTATCTCTGGCTAAGGAGAGCCAGGGAGTATGGAACAAGGTCATGAATCTGGGCTGCCATTTGACAGAGAATGAGAGGGTCCAGAGTCCACAGTCGAAACTGTCTGAATTTATAGGCCAATTATAGAAAGAACAATTAGATGGGCTGTGGAATGATGTAGAAAATTATAATACACAGGAAGTGGGTAGAGAGATAGCTAGGCAGAGGGACCTAGAAAAGAACCCCACAAAAGTTTTTATAGACCCAAGTGAAGTAGTAAATGCAGCAGAAATAGTTCCCATATTGTTGGTAAACGAAGCCGCTAAGACAGTTAAATTAAAGAAAGAAAAGAGAAGGCTTAAAGAGGGTAGATCTCTATTCAAATGAAGAAAAATTAGCCCTTGGGAATTTTAGGGCTAAGGTAAGAGATCTGTTGGGGGGCGGACGTAATGTAGTTGCTGAAGTAAATAAAGATTTGATTGATTAAAAAGAACCCGCTGTAGGGTGAAGAATATTAGCTGAGATTGCTAATGGTGAAGAATATTAGCTGAGGTTGCTAATGGTGAAGAATATTAGCTGAGGTTGCTAATGGTGAAGAATATTAGCTGAGGTTGCTAATGGTGAAGAATATTAGCTGAGATTGCTAATGGTGAAGAATATTAGCTGAGATAGCTCATGGAGAAATAAGTGAGCCCAAAGGTCAGGGGAATTGACCCTGTGGAAGCAGGAGGGCTGTGGATATATAAAGATTATGAAAAAAAATAAAGAAAGGGAGCAGCAACCCGTTACAGTGGACCTAATAACAGAATAGTGAGAGTGAAAGTAGCAGTGTTTGGATTTTACTAATAATTACTCATTGAAAAGAGAATTAAAAGCTAAAAAGGAACTGAAAGTTGAAAAGGTAATAAGAGAGATACAGACGTATAGAATCCCATAGTAAAGAAAATACCCAATATTATGTTAAGGCATATCATGGAAAGATGGTAGGACTATGGTAATAAATTGATCATCCGTATTGGGTACACTAACAGTTATTGCTGCTTTAGTGGCAGCCATATGGAAATTTATTGTATATAGAAGGAGGTCAGTTAACATTATTTTGGCAAAATGTGACGACAAAGAGGGGGAGTTACTGGAAGATGTTCACTCCCCTGGCGATACAACCCCAAAAGAGGAGGAGGCTGTGCTGACTTCAACATGCAAAATGGAAATGCACACAGAACCAGTAGCAACCAAACCCATGAGCTCAATGGAGCAGAAGAGAACTGTAATCAGGAAAAACAAAGCATGTCACAGATACACACCCATGTATAACCATTTTTCTTTATTGCAGGTATAACCAGAAGTGAAAAAAGAACTTTCTTTGAAGAGAACTTTTATTGCATGAGTAAAATTAGTGCATGAGAAATTGGTAGTTATAGTTTGAAGAAAAAGAAAAAGGAAAGGAAATGAAAGAGAAGAGAAAAAGAGGAGACTTTTCTCGAGTGATTCGCAGGAACTGTTATCAAAGAACTTTCCTAAATTTTTTTTTCTTTTTTGCATGCAAAATATTGTATTGGGATTAAAATTGTCAATTTTTCTTAGAAAAATGGACAAGAGGTTAAGGGAGATGTATAACAATATTTTGTAGCGGATCGGAAATGATTAATTTTATTAATTAATTAATAACCATAACCGGAAAATCTTCAAATTGCTATTATAGATCATAAGAGAACATACTAAGAGAAATTTTCCTTATCCTCCGAATATGAGCAAAGGAAAACGGAGGTGATTAATTTTATTAACTAATTATTAACTGTAGCTGGAAAATCTTTATCTTTAAGAAAGAAAGCAGGGACAAAAAATAACAGCGAGTATTTCTCTATTATTGTAAACCCGGAAAGAAGAAGAAAAAAAGAAAGAAATGAATTTGTTTAAGGTCATAGAGTCAGCCCACCCAAGAGAAGGCTAGCGACACTCATTCTAAACATAAAGGAAAGATAAATTTAATTGTTGTTCTTTTTCTGGGTAAAGGAAAAGGGGATTTCATTTTGTGTCTGATTGTCTGGCTGGCATGACTCATGAAAAGAATTAAAGATAACAAATGTTTTGATTCCAAGTCAAAGTACTTAGAGAAAAAGCGTTTTCACTGACATCAGAGTAAAACTGATAAGGCATTCTTGTCACTTGAAAATATAGGTGACTCAGAGAATGGATATTAAAAAAACAGGTGCGTAGAAATTATTATTTGGGTAACAATGTCAATGGACTCTTGTCAACTTGTTTTGGGCGAAGACAGTTCATACCTATTGTTTTAAGAAAAAAAAATTCCCCAAAATTGTTTCGTGAGAAAGAAAAATTTTGAGAAAGAAAATTTGGTTAAGTCCAGCCCAGAAAAGGGTATGGGGAAATGACGTCATAAGATCAAGAGAGATTCCATTGGTCCGGTGACCAAGCCCTGAAAGTGGGAGACGACTAACAATTGATGTCATGGAAAGAAGATTAATCCCATTGGTTAAACCACAGGTAACAACAAGTAGCAACTAACCTCAGGATTTTATTGGTTGCCAAGACGGGGGATTAGACACCCAGCAACCATCGGCCTCACACCATGGCATGTGCATAAATACAGGGTCCCGAGGGACCAAAATCAGTTGGCATCAAGTTGGCATCGAGTTGGCATCGAGTTGAATCAGAGGAGAGTCCGGAGTTGGCGCGGAGAAAGTCCCAAAGATGTAACAATGAAGATAGTCGCCATGTTGTTGGGCGCCAACCGTAGAGCCTGCTGGCCAACCAGAGATAAAGACAGACAAGAGATTTTGCAGTTAAAGTATTGAGTTGCAGAGAGCGACAGAGAAGACAAAGTTGGAGTAACAGAGATCTGACAGAAGAGGCCTGATACCAGCCAACCAGAGTTAAAGACAGAAGAGAACTTGCAGACAAAGTTTCGAGTGAAGTTGCAGAGATCGACAGAAGAGGCCTGGTGCCGGCTAACCAGAGTTAAAGACAGAAGAGAATTTCCAGACAAAGTTTTTGAGTTGAAGTTCGAGTCGGAGCACAGTCCAGTCGGAGTGAAGTTGCAGAGATCGACAACTGAATGCAGTTTTCAGTTGCAGTTGAGGAGTTGCAGCTCGAGTGGCACAGAGTTTGATTTCCCGATCCAGAAACGTAATGACCAAAGACAGTTCCCAACCAAAGAAGTAAAGAAACAGAGAGATGATTGTCATGCCGTTGGGTGCCGACCGTAGAGAAGCCTGTCGCCAATCAACCAACCAGAGTTAAGAGACAGACAAGAAGAGAATTTTCAGACAAGTCTGAAATTGCTAACTGAAAGAGAATAACCCAGCACTTTGGCAATTTCTGTAACATTCCGGAAAACAAGCAACAAGTTGACTAGACTTATATAACAAACTTAGACTTCTGTTCGAAGCAGTGAGCTGCGGCCAGCCAGATTCCTTGTTATTGTTTAGGAGAATAATTCGATTTACCTAAGAAACATCTGTTCCACTACCAGTTGATAGAAGCAGGGATGGGAAATTATCCCAGAAGAGCATATTGTGTTATATTCCACTTATTTTTCTGGGTGGTGGCATATTTCATAATCTTAAATGAAAAAAATAAAATCTGATATAAGAGAGGCTTTTTTTCATATTTCTAAATAAAAAAATCTGATGTAAAGGAATGAAAATAGAAAAACAAAATCTAATGTAAAAAGAGTCTTATTTGAATTTTTCTAAATGAAAAAGACAAAATCTGAAGTACAATGTTTATTTTTAAGGTTCTAAAAAAAGACAAAATCTGATGTAAAATAGACTTATGAAAAATACAAGTGCTGTTGTAAAAGAATCTTATTTTCATATTACTAAATAAAAAAACAAAATCTTATTACACATGCTTATTGTTACATTTTTAAATGAAATCAGATACAATCTGATATAAAAAAGCTTATTTTCATATTTAAAAAGAAAAGACAAAATTTAATGTAAAGGACGCTTATTTTCACTTTTCTAAATAAAAAAGATAAAATCTGATATAAAAGATACTAATGTTTCAGTTTCTGAATAAAAAAAGACAAAATCTGGTGTAAAAGATGCTTATTTTCATATTTTAAATGAAAAAAATGCAAAAATTATGTAAAGAGGATTGCTTTTATATTTTTAAATGAAAAAAGACAAAACTGATGTAAAAAAAAATTATTCTCACATCTAAAAATATCTGATGTAAATGAGGTTTATTTTTATAATTGTAAAAAAATACCAAACTGGAGTAAAAGATGTTTATTTTCATATTTCTAAATAAAGGAAAACATAAGCTGACATAAACAAAGCATATTTTCATATTTTTAATTGAAAAAAGACAAAATTAATGTAATAGTCTTATTTTCATATTTCTATATGTAAAAAATATGATATAAAAAATGCCATATTTTCACGCCCACCTCACAAAAAAAATTGGTGATAAAAGGCATTATATTCATATTTTTAAATGAAAAACGCTAAAATCTGATGTAAACAGCCTGATTTTCATATTTATAAATAAAAAATTCTCATATACAAAAGGTTTATTTTCAAGGTGGTGTATTTTTATCTTTCTAAATAAAGACAAACTGTGATGTAAAAAAACATTATTTTTATATTTCTAAATGAAAATGAGAAAATCTGACATAAATAGCATATTTTCATATTTCTAAATGAAAAAAAGACAAAATCTCATAAAAAATTAGTTATTTTTATTATTAGTTATATTTCAAAATAAAAAATTGATGTAAATGCAGCATATTTCATGTTTCTGAATGAAATATATCTGTTGTAGAAGTAGCTTATTTTCATATTTTTAAATGAAAAACACATTTTTTAATAAAAAAACACAAAATATATATTTCTAATTAATAAAGACAAATTCTGATGTAAAATTAGCATAATTTAATATTTATAACTAAAAAAAGACAAAATCTGATGAAAAAGTAGTATATTTTCATATTTCTAAATGTAATAAGACAAAACCTGATGTACAAGTAGCATATTTCTAAATGTTGAAAGAGAAAATCTGATTTAAAACTAGTATATTTTCATATTTCTAAATGTAAAAAGAAAAATAGTGATGTAAAAGTAGCATATTTTCTATTTCTAAATAAAAAAAAACTGATATAAAAGTTTTAGCAAATTTAAATAAAGAATGACAAAGTCTGGTGTAAAAGAAGCATATGTAAAAAGACAGAATCCAATTTAAAAGTAGCATATTTTCACATTTGTAAATAAAAAAATCAAAACCTGATATAAAACTAGCATATTATCATATTTCTAAATAAGAAAATGACAAAATCTGATGTAGAAGTAGTACATTTTCATATTAAAAGATAAACTCTGATTTAAAAGTAACATACTTTCATTTCTAAATAATAAAAAACAGAATGTGAGGTAAAAATAGCATATTTTTATATTTCTAAATAAAAAAGACAAAATCTGATGTAAAACTAGCATATTTTCAGATTTCTTAATGTAAAAAACAAAATTTAAAATGTAAAAGTAGCATATTTTTAGATTTCTAAATGTAAAAAAAAACAAAATCTTATGTAAAAGTAGCATATTTTCCATTTCAAAATAAAAAAACTAATATAAAAGTAGTTTATTTTCATAATTTTAAATTAAAAAGTAAAAGTAGCATATTTTCATATTTCTAAATGTAAAAAGAGAAAATCTGATTCAGAAGTAGCATATTTTTATATTTCTAAATAAAAAAGTCAAAATCTGATGTAAAAGTAGCATATTTTTATGTCCAAATAAAAAAAGAGAAAAGTGGCATGTTTTCATATTTGTAAATGTAAAAAGACAAAATCCGTTATAATAGTATATTCTCATATTTCTTACAAAAATGACAAAATCTGATGTAAAACTAGCATATTTTCATATTTCTAAATATAAAAAGACAGAATCCGATTTAAAAGTAGCATATTTTCATATTTGTAAATAAAAAAAAGTCAGAATCTGATGTAAAAGTAGCATATTTTTATATTCCTAAATAAAAAAAGAGAAAATCTGACATAAAAGTAGCAAATTTTCATATATCTAAAAAAAATAAATGTTAAAATCTGATGTAAAACTAGCATATTTTCATATTTCTAAATGTAAAAAAACAAAATTGGATGTGTTGGAAGTAACAAAGACTTACAATGGTGAGGCAACCATGTTTGCAGTATAGGGGTTCTAGAAAGAAAATTTATATCCACCTTTCAGGAGTGGCAGGATGAAGAGAAGATGGAGGTTACATGGTAAAAGATCTTCCCCTCAATAGTAGTATCAGTCTTCCTTTGTTTTGATAGAGACCTCTTTTGTTACCTGACCTAAGCTGAGAGGGTCGCAATGAAAGGACCCTTTCTTTTGCAACCCAGATCACTCTGATAGGTCAAATTAATATTTGACAGATGTAAAAGTAGCATATTCTTATATTTCTTACAGAAATGACAAAATCTGATGTAAACTTAGCATATTTTCATATTTTTAAATGTAAAAAGACAGAATTCGATTTAAAAGTAGCATATTTTCACATTTGTAAATAAAAAAAGTCAAAACCTGATGCAAAAGTAGCATATTTTCATATTTTTAAATAAGAAAAAGACAAAATCTGATGTAAAAGTAGCATATTTTAATATTTCAAAATAAAAGAAGACAAAATCAGTTAAAGAAGTACTATACTTTCAAATTTCTAAATGTAAAAAGATAAAATCTGATGAAAAATAGCATATTTTTATATTTCTAAATAAAAAAAGATAAAATCTGATGTAAAAGTAGAATATTTTCATATTTCTAAATGTAAAAAACAAAATCTGATGTATAAGTAGCAAATTTTCATATTTCTAAATGTAAAAAACAAAATCTGATGTACAAGTAGTATATTTTCATATTTCTAAATGTTAAGAAAGAAAATCTGATTTAAAAGTAGCATATTTTTATATTTTTAAATAAAAAAAGTCAAAATCTGATATAAAAGTAGCATATTTTCAAATTTATCAGTATAAAAAACAAAATGTGATGTAAAAGTAGCATATTTTCACATTTCTAAATAAAAATAACTGATATAAAAGTAGTTTTTTTTTCATAAATTTAAATTTTAAAAAAAGCAGCATACTTTCATATTTCTAAATGTAAAAAGACAAAATTTGATTTAAAAGTAGCATATTTTCATATTTTTAAATAAAAAAGTCAAAACCTGATGTAAAAGTAGCATATTTTAAAATGTAAAAAGACAAAATCAGATGTAGAAGTAGTATATTTTCATATTTCTAAATGTAAAAAGAGAAAATCTTGTGTAAACTAGCATATTTTTATATTTCTAACTAAAAAACAAGAAAATGTGATGTAAAAGTAGCATATTTTTATATTTCTAAATAAAAAAGACAAAATCTCATGTAAACTAGCATATTTTCAGATTTCTCAATGTAAAAATCTAAATCTGATATAAAAGTAGCATATTTTCATATTTCTATATCTAAAAAGATAAAATCTGATGTAAAAATAGCATATTTTCTATTTCTAAATAAAAACTGATATAAAAGTAGTTTATTTTTATAAATTTAAATTTAAAAAAATTTTGTTGTAAAAGTAGCATATTTCATATTTCTAAATGTTAAAAGAAAATCTGATTAAAAACTTGCATATTTTCACATTTCTAAATAAAAAAGCAAAATGTGATGTAAAAGTAATATATTTTTATATTTCTAAATGTAAAAGACAAAATTTGATGTAAAACTAGCATATTTTCAGATTTCTCAATCTAAAAAACAAAATCTTATGTAAAAGTAGCATATTTTCATATTTTCAAATGTTAATAGAAAAATAATTATGTAAAAGTAGCAAATTTTCTATTTCTAATAAAAAACTAATATAAAATATTTGATAAATTTAAATTAAATATGACAAAATCTGATGTAAAAGTAGCATATTTTTGTTTTTCTAAATGTAAAAAACAAAATCTGATATAAAACTGGCATATTTTCATATATCTAAATAATAAAATAAAAATCTTATGTAAAAGTATCATATTTTCATATTTCTAAATGTTCTCTCTCTCTCTCTCTCTCTCTCTCTCTCTCTCTCTCTCTCTCTCTCTCTCTCTCTCTCACGCACAGTGGGAAGAAGAAAAGAAAAGATAGTGGGTTGGTCAGACAAAACAAGTGCTGATTGTTTGACCAAAAAAACGTGTGAAAAGACACCAGGAGAATACTTTTAAAATAAAAAAATTGATAGTTGAGAAAAGAATTGAAGCAGAATAACATGTAATTTCAACTCACAGCAAAGAGGGAAGAAATTAATTCAGAAGAACTCATATACCATCACCCCAGGGATATCTAATAGGAACCCAGAACCCAGGAACGTAAGAAGGTTGTAAGGTGAAGAAAACAAAAGTAGACAAACGAAATAAGGCAGCCAAGCATTAAAAAAAAAAAGTACAAAATTAAGTAAAAAAAAGGAAAACTAAAATTTAACAGAAAGATAAAGAAAAAAAGAAGAAAAATAATACCTAGAACAATGCTTTGAGGAAAGGCCATCAGTCAAATTTTTTTATAATTTTAAATTTTAATGATGGCTCCTCTCTCCCTGAAGTAAATGGTAAAACACACACCCATATTAAAAAAAATAAACATATTGTTTTTTCACATCCAACACAACAATTACCAAAAAAACAAAAAAAAACTTTTTCAGATTTCTTAATGTAAAAAACAAAATCTGATGTAAAAGTAAGCATATTTTCATGTCTCTAAATGTAAAAAGAAAAATAATGATGTAAAAGTAACACATTTTCTACATCTAAATAAAAAGCAGATATGAAGTTTTTCATAAATTGAAATTAAAAATAACAAAATCTGATGTAAAAGTAGGATATTTTTATATTTCTAAATAACAAAAATACAAAATGTGATGTAAAAGTAGCATATTTTTTAATTCTAAATAAAAAAAGACAACTTGTGATGTACAAGTAACATTTTTATAATATCTATATGCAAAAAGACAAAATCAGATTTGAAAGTAGAATATTTTCATATTTCTAAATTAAAAAAGAGAAAATCTTATGTAAAAGTAGCATATTTTTATATAACTAAATACAAAAAAGTCAAAATCTGATGTAAAACTAGCATATTTTCATATTTCTAAATGTAAAAAGACAGAATCCGATTTAAAAGTAGCATATTTTCACATTTGTAAAAACAAAAAGTGAAAACCTGATGTACAACTAGCATATTTTCATATTTCAAAACAAGAAAAAGACAAAATATGAGTAGCATATTTTCATATTTCTAAATAAAAAAAGACAAAATGTGATGTAAAAGTATCGTATTTTTATATTTTTAAATAAAAAGACATAACCTGATTCAAAACTAGCATATTTTCAGATTTGTAAATGTAAAAAGACAAAATCTCATTTAAAAGTAGCATATTTTCATATATCTAAATAAAAATGTCAAAATCTGATGTAAACATAGACTATTTTTATATTTCTAAATAAAAAAAGACAACATCTGATGTAAAAGTAGTATAGTTTCATATTTCTAAATGTAACATGACAAAATCTGATGTAAAAGTAGAATATTCTTATATTTCTGAATAAACAAAGACAAAATCTGATGTAATAGTAGCATATTTTCATATTTCTAAATGTAAAAATATCCAATCTGACATAAAAGTAGTATATTTTCATATTTCTAAAGAGAAAATCTGATGTAAAAGTAACATATTTCTAAATACAAAAATGACAAAATGTGATTTAAAAGTAGATATTTTTATATTTCAAAATTTTCAAAATAAAAAAAACAGAATGTGATGGTTGGTTGGTTGTTTGGTTGTTTTGTTTTACGACATATCATCTTAATGCCGAATCAAATTATTAAAAATCAAACAAAAAGTTAAGAACAATTTCAAGAAGTTTATATATTTAACAAATTACTATATATTACAGACTCATATATTTAAACAAATTCATACATTTAACAAATTTATATATTTAACATATTTTAAATTAATAAAATAATTTATAAAAATGTATATATTTAATTTGGCTTTTTCGATTTTATGGCATACCAACCACCATGGGTTATCTGAAGCCAAATCCAGCCTACATATATTGTATATATATATATTACACATACAAGATTTGCAAATGCACATTCAGTAGAACTAAGTTTTGGAATATAAAGCAAGTTGGTAGAAATACATATATCTATGTGTGTGTGAAATAGTATTCACTAGTCATATTTTTGAGTACATTCCGATTTCTTTTAAGAATTCAAGTATCCTTTTTGGTCTTGTTTCCATAAATAGTTTTTTCAAGCTACTTGTTTGGTAATACTTCTTTCACACTCTATTTAAGTTTGTACACTCTAAAAGTATATGTTTGACACTTAATCTTTTTTGACAGCTGGTACATATTGGGGATTCTGTACCCTCCAATAAATGATGGTGTGTGATGTAGGTATGGCCTATGTGGAGGCAGGTCAGCAAAACCTGTTCTCTTCTATTTCTGTATTGAATGTTCCATTCTCCAATAGTGGGTTTTATGTTTTAGAGTTTGTTATTAGTGTATCTATCCCAATAATTTTGTCATTTTTAAAAAATTATTCTATTTGCAACAGCTTTAAAATCAGTATAAGGTATTTTGATTTTTACTGTTTATTTTTCATTGCTTTATTTGCTTCTGAGTCTGCCCTGTCATTTCCCAGAATACCTAGATAGCTTGGGATCCAACAAAAGATTATTTCTTTGCTTTTAGTTTAAAATAACACTGTTTAATACTTGTATGATTAAAGGGTCAGAAAGGTTTTTTTTTTTTTTTTAGGCAGTAAGCACAGATAACGAGTCTGTGAAGATTATGAATTTGTTGTGATGGATTGTAATTATTATATCAAGCACCAAATTAATTGCAATTATTTTGTAACTATATATAGAAGCTGTATTTAGTAATCTTTTACATTTCTTCTGATCTTCAGATCTTCAGATCCAACTTTCTTTTTTTTTTTTTGCTCCATCTATATATACATAAAGGTAGTCTGGATGGTTATTTTTTATGTTGAGTATTTATGATTGGTATATGATTGGGTTAGTTTTGTATTTTGGGTATTTTGTCAGATCAAGAATAACTTTTGGTTGATTTATTATCCAAGGTGATGTAGAAGATATAGTTGATTCATGAACTTACGTTGTATCTATTTGGTTCTCTTGTATGATTTCTTTAATCTGTAAGCTGAAAGGTTTGATAGCCATTTCTTTTTGCTGAAAAATTTCTGTGTATTGCAGTTGGAAAATAGTACTGAAAGCTGGATTTAGAAGGCATGATGAGAGTTTAAGGTAAAATTACAGGGCGAGTTTTTCCCATCTCAAGTTAAGAGGTGATTTATTTGCTTCTGTGTACAAGCTCTCAACAGGAGAGGTGCTATATGCTCCAAGAGTTAATCTAATTCCCTGATGATGTATCGAATTTAGTTTTTTCAGGTATGCTTTTCTGGCTGCTCCATAAATAAAGCAGCCTTAATCAAGTTTTGATCTAATTAGATAGTGATACAATTTTATTAATGTTTATTTGCTTCCTCCCCAATCAGTGTGTGCTATAGTTCTGAGTAATTGTATAGTTTTATTGCATTTCATTCTTAAGCATTTAATATGGGGAATGAAGGAGAGTTTGCAGACTCCTGGGTATTTGTAATGATCTACTGCTGGGATTTCAGTATTATTGATTTTCAGTACTAGGTCAAGGTGGAATTTATGTAGGTTGCAGAAGTGGACACATTTCGTTTTTTTCTTTTGAAAATGTTAATCCATTCTCTGTGGTCCATTTGTTTAGCTTATCAAGGCAGATCTGAAGTTGTCTTTCAATATATTTCATGTTTTTTGCTTTATAACATATCAGGAAATCATCCACATACCAAGCACAGTTTGTTCTGCTATTTAGTTTTTTTTTTTACAATATCGTTTATTTTTATATTAAATAATGTTACAGACAATATACTACCTTGAGGTACACCCATTTTATGTTCCTTTTCTTCAAAGAAGATATTTCCTATTTGAACTTTAAATTTTCTATCTTCTAGGAAGTTTTTAATAAATATCAGCATTCTACCCTCTAGCCCAAGGTTTTTGAGGTCTCTTATTTCCAGGTTGTATCGTATGCCTTTTCTAGATTGAAGAAGACAGCCACTAGATGTTCTTTTTTAATAGAAGCCTCTCTGATAAATGTTTCTAATCTGATCAGATGATCTACTGGGCTTCTTATTATATATGCACAACTGATGCTTATTTAATATTGATTCTATTATTTTTCCCTTTTCATCTGTTTTCTTAGTTCCCCAGATCTCATTGTGGCTATTGTGGCTATTGAAGTCACCCATTATAATGAAGAGTCTTGGTAATTGTTTTATTAAATTATCTAACTCCAATTCTTTTAGTTCTTATCTTGGAGGAATATACAATGAACACACTGTTATTGTTTTATGGAGGGTTGCTTGTAGACTTGTATTTAGTTTGATTTCCCTGTATGGGATATTATTGTATATGATCACTCATGACCCACCAGAAGGTCTCTCAATGTGATGCTTGATATAATTGTATGAATAATAGTTTTTAATTTTAATGGTATAGCTGCTTTTGAGGTGAGTCTCTTGAAGGCATATGATTGCTGGGCAGTATTCAATGATGAGCAACAACAATTCTGAATAACTGACCCTTAATCCTCTGATATTCCATTGGATTGAATTATTTTTCATTTAGATTTAATTTTGAGATTTATGTTTTGAATTTTGCTTATTTGTGGAGTTTTATTTTCAATCTCCATTTCTTCAGGTTCCTCGGATTTGTTTGATGTAGTTATTGGGGTGGGTTGTGTTATTCTTTTAGTTGAGATCTACTTTTTACTTCTTTTGTTTTATTTTCAATCATGTCTTTGTTAGAATCCAGAGGTCAGACTGGTAATCTTTAGTGCTTTTCACTTGTACATTCAGCCATTCTGGAGCTCTTTTTGGGCACTTCTACAGGGTTATCATTATTTACTTTTGTTTTCATACTAGGCTCGGTTGGTTTTGTTTCTGTTGAATACATTTTTTTTAGGTTTTCTTGGAATGTTGTATTCAAATTTACTAATTTTTCAATAAGTTTTTTATAGTTATCTATTGAAGTGGTGTCCTGAGGTTTTTGATTTGCCTTTTGTACAATATTGGCATATGTTTTTGTTCCCGTATAGCTTTCAACAATTTTTCTAGCTTCTGGGAAAATTTTTTGTATGTTTTACATACATTATTTCCTTTCTTTCTTGTAGACATCACAGGTCCTTGAAAAGGTAGGATGTTCTTCATGGCAGTTTGCACATTTTATATTTTTGCACTCACTCTCTGGGTGCTTTGGGTTACGTTCACCACACTTCCCACACATTTGGCGTCCTCTGCAAATATCTTTGTAATTACCAAAGTTTTGACATTTGAAACATCGGAGGGGAGCTAGTATAAATTGCTCTATCCTTTCTATTGTATAGCCAATCCTGATATCTTTTAGTATTGATGGTGTATTGAAAGTGAGTATATACGTGTGTGTCTGTATAATTTTGTTGTTTCATCTGATGGTAATTCTGTTATGTTCCTTTACATCCTGATTTTTTAATGCTGTTTCAATTTCCTCTGCTGTTGCTAATGAAAGCTCTCTGTTTTTTATAACACCTTTTGAAGTATTTAATCTAGCATGTGGATATGCTCTGCATTTGATGTTGTGAAATGTATCCATTTTGAGCAAATTATCTGTATTTCTTCATTTGAACTTCCACTAGCAGGTTACCATTTCTAAGTTTTTTTAACATTTTTCAGATTTAAGCTACTTGATATAACTTTATCAATCAAAAAAAGAGACAATTGGTCTAATTTAATTTCATCCAGTGATTCGATAATAATGAATCTTGAAAAGTCTACATCAGTTTCAGAATCTGAGTCGGATAAATACCTTTCAGATTTTTTAAGAAGCCATAACTGGGTTTTGATTTTCATTGGTCCAATGCTCCACCACCCACCACAGAGTCCAACTAGGATTGGGAATGAACCAAGAGGGAAACCCATTTGCTTTGGCTGAGATCGGGATACAATACCAATATACTCGTGCCAAGATTAAAATTCCGATCCGCTGCCAAATTCTGGGTTTTGTTACTCAATAATCTAAGAGGAGTCATCAGTCTTTTTCTCCTAACACAATTGAATCTCAGCAATTGAAGAGTCAGGAAATGTTCTGCAAAAGTAAATTGGATAATACAGTTGGGACAAAAAATATATATAAATGAGCTAGGGCATGTTGGGACCAGCCAATTGATCGGATCAGGTCTAATCTGACCGCCCGTCTAGCCCAGGTAAGGGCCAAAGTGGTGTGTTGCAGATCATGACCACTTTTCACTTGGGTCACGATCTGCTCAACCAACAATATCCTGTCCCCAGGCATTACGGGTCACCACCCATGGCCAACTTTTACCCTCTGCAGAGGTGCAGTTGGTGTATTCTGAAGACCCGCTAACAGGATGGAGAATATGATGTAAAAATAGCATATTTTATATTTTAAAATAAAAAGACAAAATCTAAGCTAAAACTAGCATATTTTCTGATTTCCCAATGTAAAAAGATCAAATCTGACAAAAATGTAGCATATTTTCATATTTCTAAATGAAAAAAGAGAAAGTCTGATATAAAAGTAGCATATTTTCATATTTCTAAATGTAAAAAAACAAAATCTGATTTAAAAGTAGCATGTTTTTATATTTCTAAATAAAAAGGACAAAATCTGATGTAAAAGTAGCATATTCTCATATTTCTAAAAAAACAATTTGATGTAAAAGTAGCATATTTTCATATTTCTAAATGTAAAAAGAAAAATATGATGAAAAAGTAGCATATTTTCTATTTCTAAATAAAAAAACTGATATAAAAATAGTTTATTTTCATAAATTTAAATTTAAAAAGAAAACCTGATGTAAAAGTAGCATATTTTCATATTTCTAAATTTAAAAAGAAAAATATGATGAAAAAGTAGCATATTTTCTATTTCTAAATAAAAAAACTGATATAAAAATAGTTTATTTTCATAAATTTAAATTTAAAAAGAAAACCTGATGTAAAAGTAACATATTTTCATATTTCTAAATAAAAAAAACAAAGTTTGATGTAAAAGTAGCATATTTTAATATTTCTAAATATAAAAAGACAAAATCTGATTTAAAAGTAGCATATTTTCAGATTTGTAAATTTTAAAAAGTCAAACCTGATGTAAAACTAGTATATTTTCATATTTCTAAATAAGAAAAAGACAAAATGTGATGTAAAACTGGCATATTTTCAGATTTCTCAATGTAAAAAACAAATTCTGATATAAAGGTATATTTTCATATTTCTAAATACAAAAAGACAAAATGTGATGTAAAAATAGCATATTTTTAGATTTCTAATTAAAAAAAACAAAATCAATTATAATGCAAAAGTACCTAATTTTCATATTTCAACATGAAAAAGAGAAAATCTGATGTAAATGCAGCTTATTTTCATGTTTCTACATGAATAAACTGAACATCAGATATAAAAGTAGCATATTTATATATTTCTAAATGAAAAAAAAGAAAATCTTGTATAAAAGTAGCTTATTTTCATTTTTCTAAAAGAAAATAATCTGATGTCAAAGTAGCTTATTTCATATTTCTAAATGAAAATAAGACACAATCTGATTTTGTAAAAGAAGGTTATTTTTACATTTTAAAATAAAAAAGTGATATTTGATATAAATGCAGTTTATATAACAAATGAAAATAGATCTGATGTAAAATTAGCTATATTCACATTTTTAAATGTAAAAAGTCAAAACCTGATGTGAAAGTAGCTTATTTACATACTAGCAGTATAGCCCAGTGTTGCTCAAGTGTAATGAAAGCTTTAAAACTAATCTATGGTCCTGGAGCTCAGACTCTTTGGACGTTGGCACATAAAAGCAATAAAATCAATTGTTTCCAATTAAAGTGAAACCATAGACTGAAAGAAAAATAAATGGATGTAAGTCAAATTTTGATTTCCTGGTATTGATATTGAATAAGTTTTTTTCGTCGTAAACTGAATTTTGAAGGCTAAATAAGTCCTCTGAGTAAATGGTATCATGGCTGAGTCTAAGAACTACAATTATACCTACTTAGAGCCAAACCCAAAGCAAAATCTAAAATAAAAGGGCTGAAAAACTGATTTTGATCAGACCCGGTAAGATACTGGGATATCGATTTCCAATATCGGAGTCAAATAAGTCATCCAAGGATAAACTAATCTAAGTAAGTCCATGAAAACTTATCGTACCCATCGGAGGTAAAATTGGAGAAAATGAGCCATATTGATGGCTGAATATCGGTTTTTGATCAGATTCGATAGAATATCGGGGGTATTGATTTCTGATATTGGGGATATTATTAATTTTCTGCACTACTGTAAGAACTGCAACCTTGAAACTTCTGAATATCATTTCTTATGTCTTTGTCTATGAGTATATCAAATTTGATTAAAATCGGACTACTCCTTCTATAACCTGATTTTTTCGATTATCGATATTTATCGGGGGGTACCTTGACACAAAACCTACCTAAGAACACTCGCAGATGCTTATAGTACAACTGTGTAAATTTTCAAGAAAATCAGTTCAGCTGTTTCGGAGTCTATAGGTAACAGACAAACATACACAGAGACAAAGTTCCATTTATAAATTATTCCTACATAAATCTGATGTAAAGCTAGATTATTTTCATATTTCTATTTGAAAAAAGACAAAATATAATGTAAAAGTAGCTTTTTTCATATTTCTAAATGAAAAGGGACAAAATCTGATGTAAAAGTAGCTTACTTTCATATTTCTGAATTAAAAAAAGACAAAATCTGATGTAAAAGGAGCTTATTTTCACATTTTAAATGATAAAAGACAAAATCTGATGTAAAAGTATCTTATTTTCATATTTCTAAATGAAAAAAAAAACAAAATCTGATGTAAATCTAAATTATTTTTATATTTTTATTTGGAAAAAGATAAAATCTAATGTAAAATTAGCTGATTTTCATATTTCTAAATGAAACAATATAAAATCTGATGTAAAAGCTTATTTTCATATTTCTAAATGAATAAAGACAAATTCTGATGTAAAAGTAGCTTATTTTCCTATATCTAAATGAAAAAATGTACGTAGAAAAAAAGTAAAGTTTTCATATTTTTGAATGAAAAAGACAAACTCTGCAGTAAAAGTAGGTTATTTCCATATTTTCTAATGAAAAAACATAAAATCTGATGCAGAAGTAACAAAAAAAAACAAAATCTGAGTAAAATTAGTTTATTTTAATATTCCTAATTGAAAAAAGATAAAATCTGATGTAAAAGTAGGTCATATTCATGACGCAAAATGAAAAAGTATGAGATCAGATGTAAAAAAGGTTATATTTCATAATTCAAAATGAAAAAGAGAATATCTGATGTAAATGCAGCTGATTTTCATATTTCTAAATGAAAAACGACAAAATTTGATGTAAAAGTAGCTTATTTTAATATTTCTTAAAAAAAAGACAAAATCTAATGTGTAAAATGGTTATTTCCATATTTCTAAATGAAAGACAAAATAAAAAAAAACTAGGTTATTTTAATATATCAAAATAAAAAGAGAAAATATGATGTAAATGCACATTAAATGCAAAAGTGGCATACTGTCATAACTCTCAATGAAAAAAGACAAAACATGATGTAAAAATAGTTTATATTCTTATTTCTAAATAAAAACAGAAAATCTGACAAAAAATTGATACTTTTTCATATTTTTATATAAAAAAAGACAAAATTTGATTTAAAAGGGGTATTTTCATATTTCTAAATGAAAAAGACAAAATCTTATGTAAAATGAGGTTATTTTCCTATTTCTAAATAAAAAAAACAAAATCTGATATAAAAGAAGTTTATTTTCACATTTCTAAGTGAAAAAAGACAAAACCTGATGTAAAAGAAGGTTACTTTTGTACTTCAAAACAAAAAAACAAATCGTATGTGAAATTAGGTTATATTCATATTTCTAAATAAAAAAAGACAAAATTAGATTATTTTCACATTTATAAATGTAAAAAGACAAACTGATAGAAAAGAATGTTATTTCAATTTCTCTAAATAAAAAAAACTTGATTTAAAAGAACTTGTTTTCATATTTCTAAATGAAAATGACAAAATGTGATTTAAAAGATGGTTATTTTCATATTTCAAAATAAAAGAGAAAATCTTATGTAAATGCAGCTAATTTTCATATTTCTAAATAAGAATACAAAAGCTGATGTAAAATGACTCATATTTAACTTACTGAAAGAAAAAAGAGAAAATTTTATGGAAAAGAAGCTTATTTTCTTGTTTCTAAAAAAAAGATGAAATTTAATGTAAAAAAAAGACTGTTTTTCAACTTGATGAATAAAAAAGATAAAATTTGATGTAAAAGAGAGTCATTTTCATACTTTGAAACAAAAATGTAAACACGGCTTCATTTCATATTTCTAAATGAACAGATTCAAAATCTGATGTAAAAGTAGCTTATTTTCATATTTCTACATGAAAAAAGACAAAATCTGAGGTAAAAGAAAGTTATCTTTATATTCAAAAAAATAAAAATATGATGTAACAATGATTATTTTCAAATATGTCAATGAAAAAAATTCAAAATCTGGGGTAAAATAGGTTTATTTTAATATTTGTAAACAGGAAAAAGCAAAATTTGATTGAAAAGATGATTACTTTCATATTTCTAATTAAAAATGACAAAATCTGATTTAGCAGAGGATTATTTCTATATTTATGAGTGAAACAAAAAATTTGATCTAAATGAGACTTTTTTCCAACTGTAATAAGACAATGTTTGATGACAAAGAGGCTAATTTTCTTATTTTTAAATGAAAGTAAATAAAATCTGATATAAAAGATTATTCTTTTTATGCTTCTAAATAAAAAAGATGAAATTTGACAGAAAAAGTGTTTATTTTCATATTTAAAAATATTAAGAGAAAATTTGATCTAGAAGTGGCTTATTTTCATATTTATAAATGAATAGATTCCAAATATGATGTAGAAGTTGTTTATTGTTATATTTCTAAATATCTGATGTAAAAAAGACTTATTTTTATATTTTTTTATAAAAAGAATTGATCTAAAAATAGCCTTATTTCATATTTTGAAATGAAAAAAACCAAACCTTATGTTTATTATCATATTTCTAAACAAAAAAAGATAAAATCTGACGTAAAAAAGGTTGTTTTTATATTTCTAAGTAATCAAAAACTTTATTTAAAATAGACTATTTTCATTTTTTTAAATAAAAAAATCTGATGTAAGAAAATGTTATTTTCATATTTTTAAAAAAGAAGGGAAAATAACATGAAAAAATGATTTTTGTATTTCTTAATGCAAAATATACAGAATCTGATAGAAAAATGCATATTTCTATATTTATAAATACAAAATTTGATGTAATGGGCTATTTTCATATTTATAAATTGAAAAGAAAAATCTGACATAAAAGAGGCATATTTTCATATTTCTAAATAATACAAAAGTTGATGAAAAAATTACTCATTTTCAATTTACTGAAAAACAAAGAAAATTTTATGTAAAAGAAGCTTATTTTTACATTTCTAAATAAAAAGATAAAATTTAATGCAAAATTAGATTATTTTCATATTTCTAAATGAAAAAAGACAAAATCTAATGGACAAGAATGTTATTTCAATTTCTCTAAATAAAAAAAAATTGATGTAAAAGAAGTTATTTTCATATTTCTAAATGAAAAAAGACAGAATCTCATTTAAAAGAAGTTTATTTTCATATTTCAAAATAAAAAATAGAAAATGCAGCTTATATTCTATTTCTAAATAAGAATACAAAAGCTTATGTAAAATGATTCATTTTCAACTTACAGAAAGAAAAAAGACAAAATTTTATGGAAAAGAAGCTTATTTTCATGTTTCTAAAGAAAAAGATGAAATTTCATGTAAAAGAGTAATTTTCATTTTTATCTTTTGAAACAAAAAACAGAAAATCTGATGCAAATGTAGCTTCATTTCATATTTCTAAATGAATAGATTTAAAATCTGATGTAAAAGTAGCTTATTTTTATATTTCTACATGAAAAAAAAAATTCTGTTGTAAAATAAAGTTATTTTTATGTTCAAAAAAATAAAAATATGATGTAAAAATGATTATTTTCAAATTTGTCACTGAAATATATTCAAAATCTGATGTAAAATAGGTTCATTCTAATATTTGTAAATATGAAAAAACATAATTTGAGTAAGACAAAGTTTGATGTAAAAGAGGCTTATTTTCATATTTTTAAATGGAAGAAAATAAAATCATATGTAAAAGATTCTTCTTTTTACACTTCTAAATAAAAAAGATGAAATCCAATGGAAAAAGAGTTTATTTTCATATTTAAAAGTATTAAAAGAGAAAATTTTGATCTAAAAGTGGCTTATTTTCATATTTCTAAATGAAGAAATTCAAAATATGATATAAAAGTTTTTATTTTTATATTTCTAAACAAGAAAATGATAAAATCTGATGTCAAAAAAGGTTTTTTTTATATTCATGAATAATGGAAAAAAATTAATTTAAAATAGGCTATTTTCATATTTATAAATGAAAAAAACAAAATCTGATGTAAAGAAAAAGATAAAGTCTTATGTAAAAAAAACTTTTTTTCATCTTACTGAATACAAAAGATAAATTTTGATTTTCATATTTTGAAATAAAAAAGTGAAAATCTGATGTAAAAGTAGCTTATTTTCATATTTCTAAATAAAAAAAGACAAAATCTTATATACAAGCAGGATATTTTCATATTTTTAAATAAAAAAATGATATAAAAACAAAATTTTTCAAATTTTTTAATGAAAAAAATCTATAATCTGATGTACAATAGGTTTGATCTTTTTCATATTTGTAAATAAATGGATTGTAGACAATTTAGGATAATATGGAGCTTGACTTTTTGTTCTATAATTCTGCATTGCCTAAAATTATGTGTTTTTAGTAGAGGTATCACAAATGACTGGGTCTGCCATTTTGTCTACTTCCACTATCAAATCTGTTGTTATACAGCTGTTAGACCATTGATAGTTTCTTCATCTCCATTTCTCAGAGGGTACATTATCCAATTCAGGTGACTTGCCAGGGTCTGTACTGCTGCTTTGGATGTGTGTTGTGGTGTATTAGATATTGTCTCAGAATGAAAAATCGGTGAGGTGAGTTTGAATTTTAGTTGAATTTGTTGTATTTACTTACATGCAAATACCATTGGGAAAGGTATAAGTGTTGATACCGAGAAGCATTTTTTACTCTGAGCATTGAGAACTTTACAGAGTAAGTAGTTCTTTTGGGCTTTTTTTATTTGTTCAGGATTTGGCAAGTTGTTTATTGATCACACCAACATAGCTGTTTTTTCTTTAGTGTGTGTGTGTGTGTGTGTGTGTGTGTGTGAAAAACAAAAACAAAACTTATCTTAGCTGACACATTTTAAAAATACTGAATATTAAAATCTCATCTTGACAAAAAGACATTTATACATGATTGCTCATAAGAAATTCTCCCTTTTATAAATAAATGTAATGGAAAGATATGTGTTGTGATGCAGGATGCAGTGGATATCAGCTTGGAACAAGAAATCGGAGAGCTGAGTTTGAATTCCAGTTGAGTTTGTGACATTCACTTATGTGAAAATACCTTTGGTAAAGGTATGAATTTGTTGTTTCTTCCTCCAGCTGTTTCTTCCTCCAGCAGATCAGATTGGGTTCTATAGCCCTACTGTGAAATGAAATGGCAACCTACTGTAGGAAAATCTTTGAAGCCAGTCATGGATCAAAAGAAACACGATCACACAAGCGAATATCACTTATGGCATTTAACCAATAATTTGACATTAAATGTAGAGGAAACATTGTCATCGGCACCTTCATTTGATATCCTTGTTTTTTGAGTGGGTAATGAAATAATGAAATAATCATGCCCAACCCAGAAAAGCTTCGATCACTCAAAAATTACCACTACCCACTTACTTGAGTTTCTTGAGATAAACTATTGGCAATTTTTAGCATATTATGCAAAATGGATACCACATTATTTTGACAAAATTTAACCACTGATAAAAATAAAATTCAATAAATACTATATCAGTTGAGTTGTTTAACTTCCTAAAGAAGCAATTAGAGGCTGCAACTTTGCATAACATTGATGTTGACCTTCCTTCTGTCATAGAGTACAATGCATTGGATGTTACTATTTCTTGAACCAAAGGGGAAGACTTCATTTATATCTCAAACTCTGAAGTGAATTCCACTATCCTACTGTTGAAAAAGAAGCAACATCATTGAAACTGTTAGAAAATAGAGTCATTTACTGGCACAGCAACATTCTAGCATTAAGATATCTTTTCTTTACTCTAATAGCAGAAAATTGGAAAACAACCAAAATCTAGAATAGCAAGATTCAGAAGAGAATTCATATACTAAATCAATGTTGATTTTGATGCATTAAACCAGATTTTTCCACTCTGATAATTGAACGCTCATTAAAGCTTCTTCTTCTTCTTTTATATGCCATGTCCTTTCAGGATGTAGGCAATCATGGCTTTCCACATCTCCCTCTCTCTGGTGGCTCTTAGCACACTTTCTCCTGTTGCACCATACAACCCTCGTTCCGTCATCCACCTGATCAGGTCCTTCAAATATGTTATTCACTGTTTTCCTCTGTCTCTTTTTCCCTCTATCTGGCCTGTTAGTAACTTCCTCATTGCATGTCCCAGGAACTTTAGTTGTCTCTTCCAGATGCTCAGTATTAATTTCCTTTTCATCTCCATCCTTTCCAAAACCTTGTCATTGCTCACATGCTTGGTTCATGATATCTGCAGTTTCCTTCTGTAGAACCACATTTCAGCTGCTTCAAGTTTTTCCTTCATCTTCAAAGATATTGTCCAACATTCACTGCCATATTGAAGAACCGACATCACATAGCAATCCAGTACTCTCCTCTTTGTTTCTAGTGAAATTGTCCCGTTTCTTAATACTTTATTCAACTTCTGGAATGCTTCTTTCACCATG
The DNA here is from genome assembly GCA_037127315.1 of Ascarosepion bandense. Classification (NCBI taxonomy): domain Eukaryota; kingdom Metazoa; phylum Mollusca; class Cephalopoda; order Sepiida; family Sepiidae; genus Ascarosepion; species Ascarosepion bandense. Next base: position 24,009 of record JBBBDQ010001048.1, read on the forward strand.
CCAATTTGCCTTCAGATCTCAGTGTCGCACTGTCCGTCTTCTGTTAGAACACTTCCTAGGTATTTAAATTTCTGTATCTTCTTGATTTTAGAGTCCCTCACCTGTAATTGGCATTTTGGGCTACCCTTTTTGCTGATGACTATGCATTCGGTTTTCCTGCAGTTTATTTGTAGTCCTTTCTTGTCACTCTCTTCAGCTACCTTCTGTAGGAGGTCTTGTAGTTTTCTTTCTGTGTCTGCTATCAGCACTATATCATCTGCGTACCTTACATTGTTTAAATTGTGGCCTCCAATGACGAATCCTGGTATAACTTCTAGGGTTCTCTGAATAGTCTTGCTGTATAAGTTGAATAGATCCAGTGAAAAGATGCATCCTTGTCTTATGCTCCTTTCATTCTTAGTATAATTGCTGAATTCATTACCTGTCCGTATGCAGGCAGTTTGCTGCCAGTAGAGATTCTTGATTACTCTTAGGTCTTTCTCAAATATGTCGAGGCTGCCAAGCATTTCCATCAATTCTTTGTGGCATATTTTGTCAAACGCCTTTGCATAATCAATAAAATATAGGTACAAGTCCTTCTTCATTTGTATTGCTCTTTCAGAGAGCATCCTAATCATAAGTATGGCGTTCCTTGCTCCAGTGTGTTTGACGAAACCGCACTGTTCACGTCCTATCTCTGGCTTCTCGCTCTATTCATCAGGATTCGGACAATCAGTTTTGTTACATGGCTCATTAAACTGATGATTCTCTGGAATTTTCACTTGTTTGCTCCTGGCTTCTTAGGCAGCGCTATAAAGATTGACTTGCTGAGGTCATCTGGTATTACACCACTATTATAAATTTCATTTATTATTTCTGTAATTTTCTCTATGCCAAATTCTTCCCGGGCTATCAGCACCTCTATGACTATGCTGTCTGGTCCTGCTGCTTTGTTTCTGTTCAGTTTAGTTATTGCAGATTCCACTTCAGACTTTAATATTTCTGGTTTGTCCATATCTTTGTGTATTATCGGTTGCTCTCTCTTGTCATGGAAAAGATCTTTGATATATTCTTCCCATTGTTGCAGTTTTTCCTCTTTCTCCAGTATGATTATTCTATCCTTGGATTTTATGCATCCTGTTGAAGAGCAGGTTTTTTTTCCTGTCAGTTCTTTTATTTCTTTATGCATGTCTGCTTTATTATGCCTGCTCAGTCTTTCTACTTCTGCACATTTGTCATTGAGCCATTCCTCTTTAGCTTGTCTGCATTTTCTCCTTATTTCCTTGTGTAGTTCTCTGTATTCCATTCCATGTCTTGATCTCATTTTCTGCCTCCTTTGCATCATGTTGAGAATCTCTTCAGTCATCCACTCATTTTTTCTTCTGCGCCTGATTTCCTTTGGGGCAATGTTGTTTGCTGATGTCATTATCACTTCCTTGAGTGAGTCCCATTTCAATTGTCCTTTTCAAACTTTTTCTACATATTGGATTTTCACGCTGTTAATGTATTCTTTCTCTAGGTTGAGGTCATTCACAATTGTGTTGTATTTCAGTTTTGGTGCTGCACTAGGCTTCTTCAATCTCTGGAGTTTCACCTTTACTTTGCAGATGACTGGAACGTGGTCACTTCCACAGTTGGCACCTGGATAGGCATTGCTTTGAACCACTGCATTTCTGAATCTCTCGTTTATGGTTATGTAGTTTATATGGTTTTTTTATGTCACCTCCTGGGCTTCTCTATGTCTATAGACATCATGGGTGTTCTTAAAACTAAGTGTTAGTTATTACCTGGTCATTTGTTGTGCACCATTGAACCCATTTTTCTCCTCATTTGTTGCGGATTCCTAATCCAAAGTTGCCAGTTGTCATACCTTCCCTCTCCTTGCCTACTTTGGCATTCAAATCTCCCATGGTGATTCTAATTTCTTGGCTTTTACATTGAGCTTTGGCATTGTCTAGAGTGGAGTAAAAAGATTCTATTTCTTCCTCAGTGCTTTGCGTTGTTGGTGCATAGACAACTTCAATTGCTATGTTGAACAGTCTCCCTTTCAGTTTGACCAGGAGAACTCTTTCAGAGAACTGGCAATATCCTAGAACACATTTCTTCATTTCTTTGTTCAGTATTAAGCCGACTCCTTTTTCATTATTTTTTCCTCCTGCGTATATCATCCTATGGTTGTCGCAACTGAAGTCTCCATTGTTTGGCCATCTGGTTTCAGAATATTAATGTTCAGTCTGTTCACCTCCTGCTTGACATTCTCTAGTTGTCCACAGTTGTTGAGTGTCCTGATGTCCCATGTCCCCAAGGTAATCCTTTCTTTGTTTCGCACAGTCGCATGGTAATGGTCCAGAGACACCTGTTGCTCATGTCTTTTTTTCCCAGGCGAGGGAAACATTTTGGAAAAAACCGTCCCCTTTACGCCGTTGGTGCTAACAGTCGCCGGATGACGGTCAGGTGTCACCTGTAGCCCATGTCGGTTCTTACCAAGCAAGGAGTTGCTTCCTTTGAAAGCAACCCTCTTCTCGCCATTAGGTTTATAGGCCCACTTCTCTTAGCCTCTGGTAACACATGTCCTCTCAGTTGTGGACACAATTCCAAATCGCCTTTACTTTTCCTTGCCAACACAAACACTTCAGCACTTATTAAATACTTTAAGAAATTGTTTGCCCTAACTGGTTTCCCTGGATATATTCATTCCAATATAGAAACATTCTTTTTAATTAAAAAAAATTAAATATAACTCAAATAAGGCATTACATCAAGCAAAACAACACCATACAAGCCTATTGTAAATGGTCAAGTTGAAAGATACAATGACATTATTTAGAAGGCTGTTGAACTGGCACTGAAATCTAACAACCTTGACAACCAACAGAGAAAACTCGTCCTTGATATCTTACACTGTCAGATCCCTACTGTTGAACTCCATGCTGCATGAACAATATTTCAATTTAAACAACATTCTTCTTCTGGAACATGCCAACTAACTTCGCTAACTAACCCAGCCCAGTGCTTATTTGTTGGTTTTCAGTAATTAAAAACTAGTCCTCTTGTGGATGCTATCATTAAATATAAAGATGAACATGTGTTGACATTTTTCACTGTATTGAAGGCATAGAGGGTGTCCTGTTGTAGAGTGATGTTTTCTTTTATTTTTCCTATAATAGATAAAAGTATAGATGATAGATTAAGGATGAAACAACAATAATTTATCAATCTGATGGACCTTTTTAACTGCCTGATTTTCAACTGCTTCCACTTTTCCAAGTAAAAAATTTAACCTGAGTGGTGCCAAAAGTACACTTATCTAGATTTATATTCAGTCCCAATTGCTATAGTCTCTGAAAGAATTGATGCAAGTTGTCTTTGTGTTCATCAGTATTTCTGCTTGTGGTGAGGATATCATCGATGTAAGTATATACAAATGGTAATCCCCTCAGGACTTGATCAGTTAGTCTTTGAAATGATTGGACAGCGTTATTATGACCAAATGGCATCTGAACAAACTCGTATAGCCAAATGAAGATGTCACTGATGTTTTGTGAATATCCATTTCCACTACTAGGATCTGGAAGTAAGCTTTTGCCAGATCAACCTTCAAGAATATGCATGATCTGCATAACTCGATGGTGACATTATATATATGGAAAACTGGGAGAAGATCAGAAACAGTGGATGCATTTAATCCACACAAGGTCAAAGTCCTTTATTTTCTGGTGTTCGAACGAAGTGTAGAACTGATGCTATAAAATGTTTATTATTTAAAAAATATTACCTTTGTTTAAATTTATAATTATCTAGGTTGTTTTTTTTCTGCTAAACATTCTTTTGATAGAAGTGTATTTGTGTAAAAATTGATACTCTAGTATATCTTTTTTCCATGTCAGCCAAAAAGTTGACAAAATCTGTGAAAGATTTATTTCCTGCTTATGAAAATTATTTTTTTGCAAACTATAATAACATCCTGAATAGTTGGGCAGGAGTGAGCCTAAATTTTATGAATAATTGATGCACAGGTTGGAAGAAGAAAACCTTTTGACAACAACAGGAGAAGACACGTTAACAACAAAGAAGGCACTGACATCAAGAGAACATTAAGAAGGCAGCCACAGCTTGAAGTTCCAGCAAAAATCCTTCTGAGGTTGGACAGCCTAAAATGAAAGGATTTTCTCAAATTTTCTCAAGAATGAACTGTGAAAAAGAAACATTTTAAAAAATACTATGTCCCAAACAGGTTTTTTTCATTTTTTTCTCAAAGGAGGATGTACTTTTGTTTTTTACTGCCTTATTTTTTTCTCTTTTGTCATTTTTAAAAATCTTTTTCTTTTCCCAAGTTGTATTTTTTCCCATTTTTTGCTAGTGATACTTTATCACTGTTATCCTGCATTAATAGGCACAGAAAAGAAAATCTTTGTTCAAATTTTGTTTTTCATGTAGGATTAAAGTAGATTATCAAATTAAGTAAACTACAGTTAATTTGAATTTAAAAAAAAGAATTTCTGCCTTCGCTTGCAAAAATTTTTTTAAATTTCATAGTGCAAACTAAAAGTTAAGTGTGGTGTTAACTTAATAATTTAAGGGAAACTTGTATAAAATTCTGCCTTAAAAATTATTTCAAATGTAAATTCAGCATTGACTGAAATAAAATTCTGTTCTAAATTTATTGGAGAATTTCGAAGATAAAATTCTGCTGTGGATCCTTCAAAAATTATTAATATTTTTTCATTCAGTACTGTGACTGAAAAATTACTGTGTTAACCACGTGCATTAGAAGATTTATACGTAAATTCGACTATTCATCTTTTAAATTATTTCAAATATAAATTCAGTTTTGACTGAAATAACAAAAATTCTGTTTTTAAGTTATTGGAGAATTTTAAAGATAAAAAAATATCTGCTGATGATATTAAAAAATATATTAATATTTATTCATTTAGTATTGTTACTAAACTAAGCTAAGTGTTAACCATGTGTTTATTTGAAAACTAAACAAAATTTATGTGTAAATTCTGTTTTTTTATTTCCTTGAAAATATTTTAAATGAAAATTCCGTTTTCATAAAAAAAAAATAATAATATTTATAATATTCAGTATTTAAGACTGGAATTATCAATGGAGAATTTCAAGTGTAAAATTCGACAATTTTTTTTTTAATTGAAAATTCAGTATTTGCTGAGAAGTAAAAATTTATTTTTGTAAAAAATAATCTAAAATTCTACACAGTCAATATCTTGTGTTTGCACCTATTAACATGCCTTGCTATTGTTGGATTCATAAAATCTGATTGCACAAAAAATTCGAATTTACACACACATACACCTTTTCACAAGCCAATTGAAAAAGCTTATATATTTATTCATTAACCAATAAAAAAGCTTTTTCATGAGACAGTTGGCTTACCAAATTTTACCATGTCTGCACATGTCTTCAAAAACAAATTGGATACAATTTCTTATTAACCGATCAGGATTTAGAGAAAAATCTAGTTGATCTGATTCTATTTCTCAAAAACACATAACTAGAGTGAATTTTTGACTTGCTAGTCAGAAAGCAACCAGTCTTCTTCTGGACACTACATTTACTGCCAGCAACAAAAGAAAGAAGATCAAAAACATCATTTTCGTTCTCTTTCTTACTCACTTTTTACTTATTACTGTCACACAGACATATATACAGTGAAACAGAGACATGTCTTTTTTTTCACAAATTCATTTTGCATCATTCAACCGAGTTTTAAAAAAATGAACCCAAAAATCACACTCACAAGGAAAACTTTATGCAGATTTTCAACAAAAATCATTTAAATTAACAAAATAATATGTTAAATTTCTCTCATTAAATAATTTATTAATACAAATGAGGTGTTTTTTATTGTTTGTTCAAAGTTTATTCAATAGGATTTATTTTATTATCAGTGGGCTCGGTTATGTTTGACACAAGGCCTTTCACAAGCATAATCAATGCCTACCACATTATTTCTACTAAGTTTTTGTGTTTGACAAAGGAGATTGGATTTGATAGAAATAAATTTTTTAAAAAGCATAAGGGCTTTTGTTGTGGCAAAGTGAATATTGGCTCAGAATGAGAAATCAGAGAGCCGAATTCAAATTCATATCAAATTCATTACATTTACATATGCGCAAATAACCTCTTTTCCCTCTAGCTATGGATTAAATAGCAGGACAAATTGAATTCTATAGTGTTGGTTGGCAACCAGTCTACTGCAGAAAGTAATGGCAATGTTGGAAAATCTTTTGCAAAGTCTGTCATTTCTCTTTCGAGACCTGATCATCCAAGTGTGTATCATGTATGGCACTTAACTGACTGATTATCTTTTCTTATCGCATTTTATTAAATTCGTTTCTGGTGAATTTGTATGCATGGATGTCATCATTGTGGGCATGAAAATACTGGCAGTTCAGTAGTTTTTATCCAGTGTTTTGTGTCATGCTAGATGTCATCAGTAGTTTTAACAGGTTTCATAATATCCTTATATTTGTTCAAAATTTCAAAGAATTCTGTGCTATTGGAAGTTGTTGCACTGATGCCAGTAGATATGTATTGTGTACAAATTCCTGTAATACTGATATTAATTTCGCTATCCGAAAGTAGTATGTATTTCATATTCACCGTCAAGTTGAAATGAGCCAAAAAATCTGCCCCAAGCATCTGCCTGTTTGCTTATCAGCTTGTATGAAAGTCTACGCAAAATTTCAGCGTGTTCCAATAATGTCAAATCTTTTGTGTCGCAGCTATGAATGTGTATACGGTTTGAAGCTAGAAGTATGAGGAGACTAGGATAGGGTTTGGGTCCATGTGACAGTGGAATGACACTGACTGCTGCTCTAGTATCCACTAGGAATTTGAAGTTTTTGGTCGAATGAGGCAAACATTTTCCTCTGATATATTCCAATTTGTTGAGTGGTGATTGTCTGTCACAGACATCAGTATATGTACTATAGTGGTGGGTAAATTATCCAAACATGGGATCGACTCTGACATATTACTCTATCTGAGGTGACTTTTACGTAGCTGAGAAGTTTCAATGGTGTTCTTTCACCAATATTAATGTTCTTGAATTGTTTCCTCAACATTTATTCATCCGAGTGACTTGTCTTTTTAATGATGGCAGCTAAAAAGAATGTTGTTAGAGTCAGTGTCAGGAACGTCTCTCAATAAGTCAGTGACTTCATTGACTACATTGGGAGATAAAACTTGGACAACATTGGCGAATTTTATTTTTTGTGAACGCATCCCTTGAGCAAAAAAAATGGCCATAAGTGCGAGGAGCTAATTCTTTGTATTAGTAACGGTTGGCCAACGAACACATGCCACTTAACTCAACTACATTCTGAAAAAAATGATTTCTATTTTTGTCTTCAGAAATTTAATTAAATCAACTTTTCAGTGTTAGCTGCTTGTGGTAAGTCAACCGGGAGTCAGTCCATTTTTCAGTCTGTTTTTCTGTAATTTTTGGAATTTTTTTTTCTTTTTTTCATTTTTTGTTCGTCTTTGTTTTTTTTTGTCAGTTAGTTTGTGTAAATTATTTTGAAATTCAAGGTTATTTTTGACTTATACAAAGTTAAAACTTTGTAAACCTCAGTCACTTTTTTTTCTTCCTTTTTTTTTTTAATTGGAGTAGATAGTTCCTACCATCGCCCGGTCTCACACTCCACCCCCTTCTTTTGAATGAGTTTAGAGGTGATCGCCTTGTTTCTTGTTTAGGAAGGGGTTCCTGGTTCATCCCCCTTCTCCGGTCTTAGTGTTAGTTCAGCTGGAAGCTCTTTGCAGTTACGGAGTATGGTGGCAACGTCTTTACATTCTGAGGATACCGGGTTGGCAGTTTCCTGGCTGCTGCTTCTGACTGGTAGTTAGGAGCCCAAACTCTTGTGTAGCGTCTGGAGAGGCTGCTCTGATCAACAGTTGAATAATACCGGGGTTCTTGTAGTGCCATATCATGCATGGACAAGCGTCCCTGCATGAACGTTCGGTGGGCAACTCCGAGGCCACATTATGTTGTAGGCCGCGCCAGTCTCCATCCTTCACAAGTTGCAAACGATTGACTGACTGATTCTATTCTAAGACCTAACTGAATCACTATGGAAAAAAGCAAACATAATAGCAAAACTAAACTAGCTCATTTGAAAACGCCCAAACCTGTTTGCATCTCTTTCACTAACATACGCTGCATCCGCACCAACTTCCTCAGCGTAGATTCATTCCTCCATAATAACTCACCTGATATATTAGCCCTATGTGAAACTAATCTTAACCCTTCTATCCCCTCATCTGAGTTCTATGTTTCTGGCTACCTTCCCCTCTTCAGGAAGGACTCCAATGTTCATATGCATGGGCTTGGTGTCTATGTCAGTGAACACCTTCCCTTAGCTAGAGTGTCATCTTTTGAATCCCCAGATCATTCTTTCATGTGCTTCCGCCTCTCACTTCTCAGCTCGATTAGCTATCTCTTCTTTCTCTACCGCTCTCCTTCCTCCCCTGACTGTTCGTTACTTGACATCATTTCTGACAATATCGACAAAGCCATTTCTTCCCATCCCTCTGCCCATGTATTCGTGTTTGGTGACTTTAATGCCCACCACACCAAGTGGCTGAAGAACGCTGTCACCGACCCTGCTGGTGTCCACACCATGAACTTTTCAATCACCCAATCCCTTCCGCAAGTTGTGGAAGGGACTCATTTCTAGACCTCTGCTTCACTTCTATTCCAGACTCTTGCACTACCAGACAACTCTGCCCACTCGGAAACTCTGACCACACTGTAGTGTCCGTCAATATTTCACTCCACTCCCGCCCGACCCATGATACCCAGACAAGTAGAATATCCTACTGCTATCAAAGAGCAGACTGGAATTCGTTCCGAGACTTCCTCTGTGACATCCCTTGGAACAGCGTTTTTAGTCTTCCCATTGAAGAATGTGCATCCGAGGTCTCCTCCTGGGTTAAGGCTGGCATCGATGCCTTCATCCCTGCTAGGAAATTCCAGCTTAAATCTCATTCGTCTCCATGGTTCTCATCCGCTTGCTCGGCTGCCATTGCCCACCGGAATCATTTCTTCCGACTCTATCGTAACTACGCGTCGGACCAAAACAGGCGCCTTTTCACTTCAGCTCGTAATAAGTGTAAAAGGATACTTAACGAAGCTAAGATGTTGTTTGTTGCCAGAATGAAGCAACGCATAGCATGCTTTAAATTCAGCGCTAAAGACTACTGGCGACTCTGTAAAAGAGTACTTAACAAGAGCAAGTCCACAATACCCCCGCTAATCAACAAATTTGAGGTCTTCACCTCCCCAGCAGATAAGGCTGAATGCTTTGCCCGCAGATTCTCGAACAATTCGAGTCTGGACTCATCTGGAGTTTTTACACCCGACTTCTCACCTAGAACTGAGGCACAACTGAATGATGTCCACATTACACCTTCGCTTGTCTCTAAGATAATCTTAAAACTTGACCCTCACAAAGCGAGCGGTGGTAACAGAATCCCAACCATAGTCTTAAAGAAATGTGCCCCTGAACTCTCCTCTGTCCTTTCTAAGCTCTACAACCACTGCCTATCTGCTTCCTGCTTTCCTGCCTGTTGGAAATCTTCCTCTGTAGTTCCTATATTTAAAAACGCTGGAGAACCCTCCGACCCTGCAAATTACCGCCCTATCAGCCTTCTTCCGATCTTTGGCAAAGTGTTCGAAGCCATTATCAACACCGAGGTGGTTCAGCATCTCACAGCACACAGGCTCCTCTCGGACAAGCAATATGGTTTCCGCTTCACCAGGTCTACTGCTGATATGCTAATGACCATCACCGAGTACATATACCAGGCACTCGACAGGAATGGTGAAGCCCAAACCGTTGCATTGGATATATCTAAGGCATTCGACAGAGTTTGGCATGCTGACCTTCTATGTAAACTGCGGAGCTATGGTATAACTGGACATTTGTTTGAACTAATCCAGTCATTCCTCTCTAACCGCACAATGAAGGTGGTATTAAACGGACATGCCTCCCAGAACTACCATACAAATGCAGGTGTCCCCCAAGGCTCCATCTTAGGTCCTACACTCTTCCTGATATACATTAATGATCTTCCTGATTCCATAAGAGCCTAAATAGGTTTGTATGCCGATGACACCACAATTTACTCTCGCCTCCTACAAAAATCTGGTGTAGGTGTCAAAGCTAACCTCACAGCCGAGATTGAAAAAGACCTCCAATCCATATTGGACTGGGGTAAGAAATGGCTAGTAAATTTTAATGCTTCTAAAACGAAGCTACTCTCAATTAACCATCATCAACAATCTCACCTACCTCCCATTAGCATGGACCAGGCTTGCCTCCCAGAGAGTAAAACACTACGCCTCCTTGGTCTCACACTTTCAGCAGACCTCAAATGGAATGACTATATCGAATCCATTGCTAAATCCGCTGCTATGAAAGTTGGTTCTCTGTGTAGGGCCCGGAAGTTTTTTCTGTCTAAATCTATCCTGCACATATATAAATCTACCATCCGCCCGTGCATTGAATACTGCTGCCATATCTGGTCGGGTGCCCCTGCTATTCTCCTCGGGCTTCTTGATAAGGTTCAGAGGAGGGTCTGTAATGTGATAGATACTGACTTGTCAGACCGCCTGCAGTCTCTCTCCCACCGGCGTGACGTGGCTTCCCTGTGTCTCTTCTATAAATACTTTCACGGCTTCTGCTCTGATGAACTTAGATCACTGGTGCCCCCTAAATACGAATTTGCACGAGATACTAGATTAGCAACTAGATCCCACCCTTTTACAGTGAAACCGATAAAATGCAACCGCAACTTCTACTCCAACAGTTTCTTTCCTCGCACTTCCCAACTGTGGAATTCCCTTCCACACGATTGCTTCCCCGACAAATACAATCTCCAGGAGTTTAAATGTAAGGTCAATAGACACCTCCTAACACACTAACCTGCTCCCATTCCTCCTGACATTCCCTATGTCTAACATTCATTCCTCCTGACATTCCCTATATCTAACCACTCCTTCTCTTTACCTTCCCCTATGTAGCCCCATGCGCAATAGTGGCAGTGGAATGCCTTGCTTGGGATGAGATAATTAAAAAGAAAAAAAAATAGTAGCATTGTATTATGTCTAAAGGTGTGTCTTCATGTGAACTCATTGTGTTGGTGTATTTACTGAATTTAAAGGCTGCTATGGCTTGAAACGTCGGGGTTACCACTTGTTACATAGGAAGAAATGAATAACCTGGAAGACAGAGCTTGTTGTTATTACTGTTGTAGAGGTTAATTCTTCTCTGCAGTGTGTGTAGGAATTCCTTTCTTATAACCAAACATTGTTAATAACGGTTGGTGGTCCATTTGTAAAATAAACTGCCTTCCGTATATGTATTTATGGAATTTTTTACAACGAAAATAATCCCTAAACTCTCTTTCTCAATCTTAGAATAGTTTAATTCCACTGGAAGCAACCTTCTCAATACATAATGTACCGGTTTTAATTTACTGTCGTCTTCTTTGTGTAATAGCACAGCCCCAACGTCATAATTGCTTGCTTCACTTGCGACATATATTTGTTTTTTTAGGGTTAAAATGTGTCTTATTTTTAGTGGAGCTCTTAATATGTGCATGTTTGGAATGTAGCTATTATAATAATTCACTAGACCCAAAAATGACTGTAAAACAACTACATTTGTCGGTGTTAGCATATATGTTATTGTGTCCGTCCGATTAAGATCAGGTTTTCTGCCGTTTTCATCGATAACCTGCCCCAATTATTTAATTTTCGGCAGATAAAATTCACATTTTTCTAGGCTTAATTTCAAGCCATATTCCTTTATTTTCTTAAATACTTCCAAAATATGCCTTGAGTGCTCTTCTCTATTTTTACTTTTAATCAGAATATCATCTAAGTACGCTGTAGCAAAATCGAGGTCTGCTAGCATATTATCCATGACCTGCTCAAAAATTGTCAGCACTACTTTTATACCATATTGAAGCCTATTTATCTTATAGAGACCTCTGTGTGTATTTATAGTTAAGCACTCTGCACATTTTTCATCTACTGATATCTGTAAGTATGCTTCCGACAAGTCAAGTTTTGAAAATATCCGTCCTTCCTTTAAATTTGCAAAAATGCCTTCCACAGTTGGAAGGGGGTAATTTACATCTTTTACGCAGTCATTTAAACCTGTTGAATAGTCGGCACAAATTCTGATTTTTTTTTTACTTAATATATACCGTTGGTGCAGCCCACTGACTATAGTCAATCTTTTTAATTACACCTTATCTCTTTAGTCTATCAAGTTCTCTGTCAATCTATTGACGCATATGGAACTTGCCTTTTTGGATGAAAAACTGAGATAGCACTTTCTTTCAATTCAAATTTTGCTTTGACTTTCGTACACAAACCAAGAGCCTCAGAAAAAATTTCTGGTTATTTCTGTTGTTCTTTTTTTACTTTGTCTGAACTTTTAGTTCTACCGTCAATTTTATTGCAAACCGAATTTAATGGTATTGTGACAGAGAGAGAGAGAGCGCCCCCTCTTCCCCATTACAGGTAGATTGATTAATTAAGTTTTAAAGGACTGAGATGACGGTATTAATTATTTGGATAGAAGAGATTCCGGAGTAATACCAGAAATAAGCTTTTTTCTATTATAATTATTTCTGGGGTTGAGTTGTTAGTTAATTAGGTGTAATAATTCCAGAATGATTAGCGGACAGGTCCATTAAGTAAAATTTATGATAAATGGTGATTCCGTAAAAAGTATGATAAATGGCGAATCGGATTTTTTGGGTGGTCTGAAGGACCAAATCCGGCCAAGTCCGCAGACGAGATAAGTGGTTTTGTCAAGACTCAAGTGGAAACTGTCTGCGAAAAGACCACGGGAAACTTCAAATTCATTTTTAGTACCACTTGAGAAATAGTCTCCAGCAGAGATTTGGAGATTAGACGAATATGCATTGTTTAGCCCCAGTCTGCATGCTGAAGTAGAGCAGATGGGCACAAAAGAGCAGATGGGCACAGATCGGCAGACTCAGAGACCGATAGACTCAGAGACCAGCAGATCAAAGTTCCCGTTTGTAGACTGAGAGATTGCGAGAGACAGAGAGAGATCAATGCAGTCAGAGATAGTTGCGGATAGAAGCAGTCTGAGATCAAACTAGACGAGATAAAACTGAAAACGGCTGTAGTGGATCGGTTAGTCTGGTCTGTCGAATGTCATGCGTGAAGAAGTCTGAATCCGAACTAAAAGATAAAAGATAGAAACTGGACGAATCCAGATAACTCCATCAACAGAGCCAAGAAACCAAACCGTAATATTGTCAGGTACAGTAAAGAATCCCGAATTATCTCCCTTAGATTGGTTGAATTCATATCAGACTAGTTGTGTCTTATTCTCTGTGTCACATTCCGACCCAAACGAGTGGAACTCGTTAAGACTTTGTATTCATGCTATTTCTTTGGTGGTAATATAAAAGCTGTAGTCTTAAAAGACTCTTTGTACGGGAATTGAAAGTGTTGCATCTTTTTTTTTTTTTTTTTTTTTGGTGTTCTTGCGGTTGTGACCGGAACCTTTTTCTGCATGAATAGTGATTTTCTTCCAGCGTAGACCCCAGCCATTTCATCAACAAACATTTACGAAAGTTTCTCCAATAAATAAATTTTAGTTTTTGTCCTGTAATCCCTCTTGCTAAATTTTTTTTTTTTTTTTTGTATTATTCCGGGGTGGTCATCTAATTTTTTTCTATGTATCGGTGTTAATTATCATTAAGTCCAATCCTGTATCAATCTGTAGTCTAATTTCTTTTCTTATTTGCATAGACATTAATATATTTTCTTTGAACATTAGCTGCTGCGTTTTCATTGGTCTAATGTACCACATTTTTCTTTTTTATTTTATTTTTTACTTTACCCCTGCAGGGCGAAGATTTTTGCCCTTTTAAACCACAAGCAAAACATTTTTTATGTTTGAATGGACAATATTGTTTTTAAATGCAATGCTCCGCACCCGTAACATGGATTTATCTTGAACTGAAAATTAGTTTTCTTTCCTTCCTTTTCCTTTTTAATTGCACGAATATTCGAAATATCTCGTGTTTTGATTTTAGCTGTGTCCACTCTTAGATTTAATATACGCTGACACATTTTTGAAGTGTAATTTTCTGGTCCTGTTCAAGTTTTGCTAGTAATTTTGTTCAAATTTCCTTGTCTGATGGTGCAGTTAATCCTTGAATAAATATCAGGAGTTATTTAGTTTAACCAAAAATTCTCATAGTCATATAATTGTCACCATCTGGTTTCATAAGAATTAAACATTCCCAACAAGTGTTAAATAATTAATTTTGTTGTCCAAATATTTTAGTTAATATTTGTATAATATCCTGGAACGATACTTCACTAGGTTGCCTAGATAAAATGTAGTTTGCATATTTTTCGTGTTCTGCAGCCCTGAATTTTCCTAGCAGAAGTCGAACCTTCTTATCATCGCACCAGTTTTCACAATCTTTCTTAAAAATTTCTTCATACCTATGAAAGTAAGCCTCAAACGTTACTTCATCTTCTGGTTTATAAATAAATTCACCTACTTAGTTAATTACTGAATCTTATGAGAATGCATTAATAATTTATTATTGTTTCAACTTCTCAGCTAAACCGCAAGTATTTTTGACATTTTTTATTCACACACACTTTGCTTGCAGATTATCTTCCAACTCATAACTTTGACCTGTATCAAATTATTTGAACATACAAACTGTTTTCCAACTCACAAATTTCCAGCTCACAATTTGAACTGTTTCAATTATTTGTCTACATACAAACTTTTGAACATTGGCTTTGGGCCACTTACAATTCAAAAATATTTTATTGTTTAAACACATATCTCTAAAAAAAAAAGTGTTTCATTCATTTTTGCAAATATCTGCAGTAAAAGGGAGATAACTTATTTTTACCCCTTTTCTATAATTCACAGTTGTTGTTATAATTAAAATTTATTTACCTCTGTCTTGTGTCTTGTTTGTTCACTTATTTGTACATACATAAAATTCAGAAGCTCTCATACCCAACAAACAAAAAAAAGTAGTTAGGCCGCTACACTCTAACAGTTCCACGAATCTCTGTTCCTGGCATTCCATATTTTGTTGTAGCTTCTCGAACTTTTCTTGTTCGCATTGTCGTTGAATTTTTTGCTGTTTAAAAAATTGTAGCACACAACTTTTGAAGTCGTCCATTGTATGTATATATTTTCCCGAAACACCACTCTAAGTAGTTAGGTTTGAACCTAAGACACTTGAGTTATCAATCCGTAAAGAGTTTTTACTTGACTCTTTGACATATTTTGTCGACAATTTGTTTGTAATTCGATGCGAGTTTGACTCTCAAATACTTTGTCGTCAAATCTGTTGTCAATTCGTAGTAGTTCAAAATCTTTCGTCACTGGATCTGTTGGGGCTCTATAGTGAGTTTAGATCGAATCTCTCACCGCTAGATCTGCTGTATCATGGAGAAATGTCAATACACAGATATAAGTAAGTAATACGTTTATTCTCGGTAGATACAGTCGTACACATCCGTGTAGGGTGGCAACAACTAGTGAACTGAGTAGACAACAACCATGCTAGCCATCAGCTACTGACTCCACTGTCGCTACTCAATATTAGTCCTTTATATATTGTGAACCGTATGTCACATGTTCAAACTACGTCACATTTTCTCTGTTAATATTTTGCTGAAAAATGCCACTAACAGTGTTGATAAGACATTTGTTGTTAAAGTTACCACTGTGTTTTAATCAGCACTGATATAATTTAGTTTTACGAAGTTCACCAAGGCTTTCTTCACTTCGTGAATAGTGTCTAAAACAGGACCTTTAAGTAAATGTTTTATTCTTTGTTTGAGTGCTTTTTAATATGTCTGTCAATGGGTATAACTTTGATGAACAGTGTAGCAAAAATTTTTAATTGTAATTTATCATGCCAGTAAATTTCAAAGTTGACGAATGGACTCTGGTTTTTTATAACAGCTATCTTCTCAGTAGCGGTGATATTCCTATTTTGTCTATTCTATCTCCTAAAAATGAAAGTATTTCTTTTTACAACAAGGGAGCATTTATTGACATTAATTTGTTAGTCTAAAATGTTTCAGGCATTCAAAAACAAGTTGGAGACATTCCATGTCTGTATTTCTGCTTGCTTTAATTAATATGTCATCGATGTATGCGAGAGTGTAAGATAAGCTTCTTAATACTTTGTCTATTAACGCTTGAAAAGACTGGGCCGTGGTTCTTAAAACGAAAGGCATTTTGGTGAATTTGAATAAGATGAAAGAGGTGGTGATAGCAGTTTCTGGTATATTGCTTTCTTCGACAGGGTATTTGGTAGTACGCCTTGATTAAGTCAAATTTGGTAAAAATTTGCATACGCTGTAATCCCACCATGAAATTATGTATTTGCGGGATAGGATAGTATCTCAGCCTCAGGTTGCTCACCTCAGACATCTGGTGTTTACATCACGTGACCATAACTTAGTAAAATGAAAACAAGGCACATAATGACTGACTTACATGTGGACGTGTAAAAGCTGCCGTCCAAAGCCAAATTTCTTCAGTAGCCAACCTGACATGGGCAAAAGAGGTCCCGGGAATTTGACTTCTTTCAATGACCTGATTGATGCCGACGTCTCCAACCACTAACACTACTGCCACCCTACCTGATGCATCTGACCACTACTACAACTGTTCTTTTTGGAACAACAAACAGGTCTTCTCCTGCATTACTACAGTGCTTTTTGGAGAGAGAAAGTCTATGCACCATCTCGATGCAGCGACTTCTGATGTAGAGTCTAGTTTGACCTGGCAGTGGCCTCCAGCATAGCAAACCTGTTTTGACTCCAGACCAATCAACCCTCGACTATGAATGTGATCTACATGCCCGTAACCGGATTGACCCATGCTTTGACAGTTAGTGCAATCTATGCCACCCGACTGTGGCAACAATCAGATGAAGCAATCTAATCATCCCGGTGTAGCAAAGACTTACAACTCAGGCCTCATTCCCTGGCATACGAATCACTAATCACGTGCACCAATCAACTCAAGCCTGTGAGTAGTAGACACTGCTCCATCAACAACAGTTTCACAGCGACCCAAGAGGTTATTTGAATATGTAGCAACATAATACAATAAACGTTGTCAGACTTTGGCAACTTTTATCACATAACATCATGTTCTTGTTATCATTGCACTTCCTGTGTCATTTCACCTTTACTTAAAAATCTGTAGAGTTGGTTACCATAACTGGCCCTGCGACAATAGCAATCTTAGACTGATGATGCATTTAGTCGTCGGAAATCGCCACAAATACGCCAGGCAGAGGAATTTGCTTTTGGTACTACGTGCAACGGGGATAGCCACTGGCTCTTGGAAGATCGAGTTATTTCCTAACTGCAGCATGTGCTGAAATTCTTCCTTTGACATTAGTCATTTGAATGTGATGTTTATCAGTGTGTAGCATTGTGTCTGAATGAGGTTGTAATCCTTGAGATTTATGAAGAATTTTGTGTAATACCTTGTCGCTTGGTAGTGTTGAGTTGATATCTGTTGAAAAAACTGGAAAGTATTCCATGGATTTTTAGTTAGGTTTCATTGTCTATCAGTTTCTTGGTCGATATATTCTCTAATAGGTTAAACTGTGTGAGGAAGTTTGCTCCTAGTGTAGGTGTCTTCACATCTGCTTGCATAAAATCCATGAAAAACTCCATCGAATACCAAAATTAAATGTAAGTGATTTTCCCCTGCATGCGTTATTTTTTGTACTGTTCGTTACTCTATACAGTGCTGGTGTCAAATTATTTTTCGTTGTTGGAGGGATAATGCTAATTTTGATGCTTGTGTTGACTAAAAATTTATATTTGTGACTCATGTCACAGATATGAATAGACAATTTTCTTTGAATATTGTTACAAGGATGCATTTATATATAAAAATAATATTAATAATGTATAAAAAGTTATAGTAAGAGATTCTATTGAGTCCTATTTGTTATCACAAAAAAGTTTTAATTCATGAAGTAGTTGTTAAATAGAGAAATTGGGAATAGAATGTTTTGGAAAATTGTAGAATATTCCAGTAAAATCGAGAGAATTCTAAATGATTCTAGAAATATGCAAATTAGGTGTTAGCCCCTATAAAAATAGGTTTTGGGAAGAGAGTAGTCAGTTGTTAAAAGGATTTGCTGACATTATCAACTCCAGCCTGATTCGTGGATCTGTGCATGTAGCCAAAAGAATCTTTAAGAAAAGTTACCGACCAACTAAAACCTTAAAGAGAACATCAGGGAACTAAATGGGTAAATGGATATTTTTGACTCTTTCATTGACTATACTGGAAATTATTCTTTATATACACATTTGAGGATTTCCAAAAAGTATAGCACTTAAACTAATTCGCTATCTTAACTGGGTAAAGATACTTGACTCACCTTCCTTCCCCTTCGTAACACTTACCCGTAAAATTTGCCAGTAGTAAACTCTATTTTTCTGTTTTGAATGCAAAAAAATTGTAAATTTTGTATATATCTTATTTTGTGTTTATCATAAATTAATATTTGTCTGTAATTTAGCTCTGTGTTTTGGTCAATCATTTTTCTTCTTTTGTTACAACTTAACACGTAACAAAATTGGGGGCTTGCCTGACTATAATATCATAAAAAGATTATGAGCTCGTCCATTTAGATAATATTAAAAAATAAATAACAAATAGGAGCTCGTCCATTTCGAATAAATAAAAATAAATAAAAATTAGGAGCTTGTCTAACTTGATAATATCGTAAAAACAAAACAAAGAAAAAACTCAATATACGTAATTCACGAAAAGATAGTAACTACATTTAAGTATCTTTCGTAAAACCAAAAACAAATTTTTGTATGTTTAGCCGATGTTAGTGAATCATTTGAAGTTTTACAAAAATTGTAGTTATTACAAATTGCAGACTATTTCAAATTAAATACAAACCCATCAATGAAAAAAAGGAGAAATTAAAAGTATCGTAACAAAATAGATAAAAATCTCTTAGACTCATGTAATATAGACGAAAAAGACGACCAAAGTAGTTTCTGTCTTCAATTAGAAATAAAGAAATTTGAGATGCAAGAAAGAAAAATCCAAGCTGAAATAGAGTTAGAAAAATTAAAATTACAACATGAAAATAAAAGTCAAAATTCAGAGAATTCTTCCTTAAGTGCAGCATTTGATGCTGGAAGATATATCAAATTAGTACCTAAGTTTTGTGAGAAAAAAGTGGAAAAATATTTTCCTCATTTTAAAAAAATAGCAATAAATTTAGTATGGCCTTACGAAATCTGGTCAACACTCTTACAGACGGTTTTGGTCGGCAGAGCTGTTGATATATACTCAGCCCTCAGTATTGAAGAGGCCACAGATTATTAACAAATCAAAAATGCCATACTAAATGCATATGAATTAGTACCAGAGGCATATAGAGAGAAATTTCAGAATTATAAGAAGTTTGAGTGATAGACATACATTGAGTTCACTAGGGAAAAAGACAATCTCTTTGATAGATGAGTTAGGGGGAAAAAAAAATAATGATTATAATAAGTTACGCCAACTCATTCTTACTGAAGAATTTAAACATCGCGTTTCACAGAGGATTCGAATACATCTCGAAGATAAGAATGTAGAAACGATTAACGAGGCTGAAGTAATAACAGATACCTATAGTTTAAATCACAAGAGTTTTGAAAAAATTAAAATAACAAAAAAAAAACAGTCAGGCTTTCTGTTGGGAAGTCACCCCTTTTTCATACACTCTATGACCTCTTCCATGGTAATCAAATAATCCTTCCTACACAGAACAGTTTGTTGTTGTTGTTAGAGTTGGTGTTTGTCAGAGCAGTTGAACCACCACTCGTTGGTCAGCAAGAATATAGACTATTACCCGGACATACTTCTTGTATATATTTGACTCCTACCAACAAGTATTCCTGAATCTACTAAGGTTGTATATCTTTTATTCAATATACTTTACATTTTTTTCTCTCATATCTGTTTTTGTTATTATTATATTGTGTAGTTTTCTAAACAAGAATCCACAACACATTAACACAAATACACAAACACTGTCAGAACCTCACCCTCATAATGTAAATCATAGAAATGATATGCACAAAAAAATAAGAGATACACTTAAAAGTTCTGTTCTGACAGAATCAAAAAATTTCTGTGCCTACTGTAAGAAGGATAATCACATCATATCTGACTGCCGAATCCTAAAAAGAAAACGGGAAGATAAAACTCCCTTCAACCTCATGCTTTTACTATAAAACAGAGAAAAAGTAACTCCTTTCCTCATTCTTCCTTCTCTAAACTAGGTATTAGAGAAAATGAAAACTCATGTATGGAAAATTATAAACCATTTTTATCCCAGGGTTCTGTTTACATTGACGAAAGATAGGCCTATCCAAATCTTGTGAGAAACCGGTGCGTCTCAAACTTTATTATTAAAAGGCATCTATCAGAATCAACCTTTACTGGCGATTTTGTTTTATTTCAAGGCTTTGAATTGGGTGTCATTAAGGTTCCCCTTCATAAAATTTATATAAAATCGGAATTAGTGAATGGGCCTGTCATAGTCGGTGTACGACCAACTCTACCGGTAAAAGGATTCTCCTTACTGTTAGGCAACGACTTAGCAGGTGACAGGGTAATAGCAGAACCAGTCGCCTGTGATAAAACAGAAATAAATTATGAATTCGAGGTCGAAGTAAACAGTGAATTATACCCTGATTGTGTTATTACTAGGGTAAAAGCAAAGAAACAAATTTCAGAAAAAGAAGTTTCAGCAACACCAGTTAATTGGTTACAATTGAATGAAACCATTATATCTCATCATTTAAAGCAAACCAATAATTCAGATAAAAAATTAAATAAGCCACCTCCCCACAAAAAAATGGTACAGAAAAAAATGAAAGCCAATCTAAATAAAAATCAACTTGTTATTAAACAAGAAAAAGATCCTAAAATTTGTCTTTTAAAAAAAAAATACTCCTTTTAGAAAAAGCAAGAAAAGTTAGAGAATGTTTTTGTATGAGAGATTGCATTTTAATGAGGAAATGGCACCCAGTGGATGCCAGTCTAAATGAGGAGTGGAAGATAATAAACCAAACAGTGGTCCCAAAAGTATACAGACAAGAAATACTAAACATAGCTCGTGATACTCCAATGTCAGGACATTTAGGAATAAATAAGACCGGTGAAAAAATATTAAATCATTCTTACTGGCCGAAACTTAGACAGGAAGTATTCAATTTCTGTAACTCCTGCCACACAATATCCAGGCACTTTTATCATCATTATGGAACAGAATATGCATTTCCCTGGTTTGGTAGTACAAATGTACAAGGTTTCATCCTCTTTTTAACATTATTACCAAATTTGTGTTCATACTAACACATTCTAGTGATGTGTACGCATGATTTTGAACCGTGCCAGTTGCTAGGTCTATTTCAGCTAGAATGTCAGTGGTTCCTGCCAGTTTATCTACGTCAGCATCTTCCAGCCAACAGTTTAATATTTGGGTCACGTGGATCAGCAGCTTGTTCAGTCATAGTCGCCACAAAATATTTTCTAGTAAGATGTGAGACTTGAGAAGACTCCTTATGCATCTTAGGAGTTGATAAGGTGTCTTAATGGAAACATTACTAAAAAGATTTAACAATTTCTTTTCTTTGAACTTGCCAGTCCGAGGTTAGTTGTTATTTGTCCCAACATGTCGAATGGATTTTCCCCCAGTCACTGCATTCAACAAGTCCAGAATTTCGTGGGCGGCCTCTGTTGGAAGCTATTCAACAACATGGTCAAATTTCATCTTTTGCAAAGTTGTTGCAGGGCTGCGATAAGGCAATATCAACCCCACAAACCTTTGTTGGGTGAAAACAGCAAAGACAATGAAGAGACAAAGATGTAGAATTTATCAATGTCAATTTTTATTATGACAAAAACAATGATCAGACAGTTAAAAATGGAGAAAGGCGAAAGGCTGTAGGCTGAAATGTCAGCAGAGATAGGTAGGTTCAGCTCAGACTGAAATGTCATCGGCAATGATGTCGTCAGCATCTGGCATGAACGGCACATAGTCGTCGGTTAGCAGGAATGTCGTTCAATGTCTGGCATGAAAGGCACAGGCTGGAAAATCGACAGCATCTGGCAGGGATGAGGTGGGAACATCGTCATTGTCTGGCAGGAATGGCACAGGCTAGAATGTTGTCAGCATCTGGCATGAACAGCACAGCCTAGAAAATCAACATCTGAAAAGAATGGCACAGGCTGGAATAAGGTTATTAGCAAGAACATTGTTATCACTGGTAAGAACGTCATCAGCATCTAATGTGAGTGGCATGAACAGGGAACATCGTCAACATCTGGTATAAACGGCACAGGCTGGAATGTCATCAGCGAGAACGTTGTCATCATTGGCAGGAACGTCTTCAACGTCATGCAGGTATGGCATAGGCTGGAACATCATTCAAGTTTGTCAGGAACGTTGTACGAGGAGGAAGTTTCAGTTATGACTGAGCACAGGCAAGCCATGGCAATTAGACTTGAATAGTCATATTTTCCTTTGCCAGATCAGTCATGAGTAATGGGATCTCAGGCAGATTAGAAAATTCCACCTCCGAAGCAGAGTCAAATCTAAAGCGAGACCAGCTGCTAACTAAAAAGTAATCACTCCAGAAATCAACCATGGGTAGCGGGATCGCAAACAAAGCATACGCCTAGCTGGAGTTGGCGAGGGAGCGGAAGGTGAGTGTTTAAGTAGTGCACATATAGCGCACAGATATTACACATTGATCCTGCCCTCCAGACCAAGAAAAGGCGTTATTTACCCAGCCTCCCCTCACTGAGGAGAGAAGTGACACAAGGTCAGTTGTTTTTTTAATGTGGGATCCCAAGTTCATAAACCTGTACCACTGGTCAAAGATTAAACAGTCCCTGCATTGCAGTTACTGGGTACTAACCTTGTCTTAGATGGTCTAAGCTTGTCACAGCTGGTTATTTCCAGGTGAATGCTACAGGTGGCCGGAGAGTAGAAAGTACATATCCAAGCACAGATACTGCACTTTGATCCTGCCCTCCGGGCTAAGAAAGGGCATTATTTACCATACTTCCCGACCAGAGTGTGAATAGACACTAGGCCAGTTTTTAATGTGGAGATCCCAAGTGTGTATACTTGGGTTGCTGGTAAAAGATTACCAGCATATACAGGAACTGGGTACTAGGCTTGTCATTCCTATTCTATACCTACATAACTGCTACCAAGCAGCAAGTGCTGCAGGCAGCTGGAGAGCAGAAAGTGAGTATCTGATCACAGATACTACACTTTGATCCTACTCTCTGGGCCAAGAAAAGGCTTTATTTCACTGGAACGCAATGTGACACAAGGTTGTTTTATTAATGTGGGGATCTCGAGTACATATGCTTGGGCTGCTGGTCAAAGATTAACCATTCCCTACATACGCAGTAAATGGATACTAAGCTTGTCAAAGCTGGTTGTTCCTCTTCCAAACCTACACACCCACAAGGTGGTGAGTGCTGCAGGCAGCCGGAGAGCAGAAATTGAGTATCTGAGCTCAGATATTACACTTTGATACTGCTCTCCAGGTCAAAAAAAGGCTGTTTTTTTATTTTTGTATTTGTTTTTTTTTTTAGCAAAAGTGTTTAGCAAAAGTGTTGCTGATTATAACAGTGTTGCTTTTAACATCTCCTTGCTGCTGATGGTGGAAAGAGAAAGGTGAGGTCAAGGTCGCCCCTTTGTTTAAATCATGAAAACTGGGAACAGCAGGCTGCGACAAAGTTACTTACTGTGAAAATAGCTTGCAGTTGAGCGAACCATGTCTGTATATCCAGTGGGTTGAATGGGAGTAGCTGTAACGATAGTGTGGCTTCACTCGATCTTTCCATGTTTACTGCTATATTGAAGAAGAATATTTACCCTTTCCTTCTTACTGAAGTTCAAGTCTGACTATCAAAATCTTGTAGCTGTAAGAAATCTTCTTGCAGGTGTAGTATTAGGTTGTTACAACTACCAATGAAAAAAAAGGATTAAGCTGTGGCTGTAACTTGCCCTGGTGGATAGTAATTATAGCTGTCTGTTAAAATCCTACACATGTGTTGCTCTGAAATGTAAAAAAGTTTTTCTTGTTTTTGTAAATAATGTCTTTTTCCAAAATATATACCCAAGAGAACATCATCATGTCAGCATCACCACTTTGTTTTAGGCATAAACACTTTTGATAAGATTTTATAAGTGACCCGCTAACAATTTGTAGGATTTGTGTAAGTTCAAAGGAAAAATAAGACATGGAATTTGAACAAGGAAATGTTAACAAATATACTGACAGGACATTTTACAAAAGAAAAGATGAGAAATGAAATGTAAAATGTTCAAAGCAACCTTGAGTATTGATTACTCACATTTTGCAGTAACGAAACGAATACCTCTTTTCACTATGAAAAGTCACCGCTCTTTTGAGAAATTCTTTCAAATCTTGTGCCACCTGTAATTAACGTTAGAGGGCAGTAATTTTCAAATCTCTTTCTGATTATCGTCAGGAGGCAATAATCCAACAATGAATATACAAAACTGAAATCAGAAGTGAAATAGACATTTCTGATAATTGTTGTTTCTCTCGGAGTTGATATAAACACTGGTTTGTATCTTGTCGGTGTAGACAGACGTTGAAGCTAGTTACTGTTTTAGGTTCGTTTGTATTAGAGAATATTTCACCGTCAATTTTTGAATCAAGAGCAGCTCTGACTGGTCAATAAATTGTTTGTTTTAAAAGCAGATTTATGTGTGGAGCCTATGCGCAGAAACTTATTTATGCTATAGTGTACCACTATCATTTGTACTTACATGCCTACATATATTCACGCATCACACCACTTTGTCAGTCATTGGTTAATCATTTGCTGATCATGTTGTTTGCACATGAAAATCCAGTTTTCCCACGCAGTTAAGCTGGACATCCACATGCATCTCCAGTGAAAGCCTGAGCTGCTGAAGCAGCTGGGGACATATGTATAATTCTCACTCACACATATCCACATACAACTTATTGGGACCTCAACAGCAGAAGGCTGTTGCGGGAACATGTGACAACTTCCAATATACGCTTTCAAACTTTCTTCTAAGTACTGTCACAACGACAATCTAAATCAACATGTTACAGAACAATCTACAAATGATTCTTCCTTTCTGAACAAGACTTTATTAGAATCAACCTTTTCCAAAGAACATTCATTCATTGACTTTTTTCTCGAAATTACAGTCAATGGGAGAAAACTCTTTATCTTTCTCCACTTTGTTCACAGTTAAATGCATGCCTTTCTTTCTCTAACTAATGTATAATTGTTAATACATGTTTATTTTGGTTACAATTGTTGTTGTTTATTCTTTTCTCGAGTCTTATGTATTTTCTAGTCATAAGTAATTGTGGAAGTTTCCGAAATAATTTCTGGGACAAATCAACGGAATTGGTACATCTATAAATTGGTGTGCCAGACGTGCTCTATAACACAGTTTGCTTTCGGTTGTCAAGCGGTTAACATGAAGCGTAAGGAGCTGGTTAATGTTTCTTTGGTTTGACCTTGTGTCAGATGTAACTGAACTCCCTACAGCTTACAGGATTTATGCAGAATTATCATCAGGTTTTCATCATCAGAAGGTTGGTTGGTAGCAGGTTGGAATATGTAGAATAATGTAACAATAAAATATACATTTTGTATGTTAAAATAGAAATTTATTAAAAGGAAAGAATAACATGAGTTGTAGAAGTTAATGTTCAGTGAGAAAGTTAAGGTATCAAGAGTTCGTACAAAATGTTCATAGTAGTATTTTGAAAGAGATGAGAGAAAGAGAACAATGTCAGAGTCGCTTGAAGTTGAAGTTACATTTTATGTATCATCTCGCTGCTCCCATCTGACTCTCTGGCTGACTGACATTAAGTCCTTTTATTGTAATCTAGATTTTTTGCACTTACTCGCGAAGTCCTTTTTGATCTTGTAAATCACTCCGTCAAAAATCATTTTAACTGGCGAAATCTGGTTTCGACTTGACTTTTTCGTTAAGCACATGGACAATCCTTTTTCTATTTTGGGAAAACCAGGATTTTTGTAAAAGTGAAGAAGATGGTTGCTAATTCATTTCTTATCTGTAACAAACTGTAAGAGACAAGTTAACAAAACATTAAAATTGAAGAAATACGGAATGCCATCAGTACACCCGAAAGAAAAAGTAATTAAGCTTTATTTTCGATTCTTCAAACATGTATTGTACTGTATTTAATTTACAGTATCATTTCTTTTAATTAAACAATATCCTTTAACGTTTAAAAAAAAAAAAATTATTGATACTAAAACTTTCATAAAATTGTATAAAATAGTCAGGAGTCGGATACCATAATCGGCCCCGCGACCGCGATATTTGTTTTCAAAATAATTAACAATAGCAGCAACTTTTCTTATGAAAAACAACGAGATGAATTTTAAGATCACACAAAAAAATTACAAGTGATTTAAAAAAAAAAAAAAAAAAAACGATTTTAAGTGTAGGTAGATTTTTCCCCTGAATATAGCTTAAATAAATACGTTTCATGCAAACAACAACTACCAGAAAAAAAGCTATTGAATTCCGCATGTTCATAATTTTGAAACAAATTTATTGTTTTGTCAATCTTTTTTTTTTATCATGATCAATTAATAATTACATTACAAATAATTTGTACTGGCTTTGCGTTGCGAAAGCTTAGTTAGATAATTATTTACAATTCTTTTATAAAACTAAATTAATAAATAACAAAAAACAAACTGTTCTCAACGTGTCACATGTTTCGACCTGATAAGCCGTCAGAAGTTTGGTAATAGTGAAACAATATTGTCATGTTTCGTTTCCAAGAATTCATGTTCACGCCTACTTCAAAAATTTTATGGGGAACAAAAGAAAAAAGAAAGTCACAAGCAATGTACATTATTATAGTTGTAAGTGAAAGACGATATGTTCAAACTTTTCTTGCATGTCGATTTCACGTGATTTTATAATAAATTGATAATAAAACAGGGCTTAACCATCACCTGGACACGAAGCAAAGGTTTAAAGTTCACAATTGCTTTTCGCAAGTGAATACAATTCCGTTTCAGTTGCAGTGCGGTGAACGGTGTAAAACAAGATTGATTTTCTCTTCTTTAATTCCCATCAACGTTTTTGAGATTTTCCTTCCAGAAGTATGGAGTCAAAGTAAGATTTTATTTTTAATCGTTTATTTAATTAAATAAAAAAGCCCTAAAATTAAACAACACATTCAAAAAAAAATTTAAAAAACTTCAAACATAACATTGTTGAGTTTGAGTCGTTTTACGTTCGTTATTTTGGAATTCATAGAAAGGTTTGTTTTTTTTATTAAAAACCCAAAAAGGCATGTTTGAAGATTCGAAAAAATATGCCATCATTTTAATTTTTTTTGTTTGGGGGGGGGGGGGGTTCAGTGATTATTAAACTCTATTTTTAATGAATAGAGTACAGAAGATTAATGATTAGAATTAATCTTTTTTTTAATTTTAAGAAGAAATAAAATGGATTAAATGGAATCAATTTTTAATTAAAAAAAAAGAAAATAATTCAGTTTAGAATAGGTTGTTGAAAAATTATTTAAGCCAGGCACCCTCGTTTTACTTTAAAATACACTAATTATTTCTTAATCTTAATCGGTAGTAAAAAAAAAAAACAACTTTTGATTGAAACAACTATTATTGCTCCAAATTATCACGGTTGAAAAGAAAGCAAAGTACTGTACAGTGTACATGTACGACGAGCACTCCCACGTAATTTTTATGCTTTCCATTTGTGTTTTTTTTTTTTTTAATTCATTTTTAAATTTTCAGATTAGCAAAAAATTCCACATTTTTTTTTGCTAACCTGAAAGTTTAGGGTCTAATCGATAAGAATGCACTGAAAAAAGTAAAAAAAAAAAAAAAATGAAAGCAAAAAAAATTACAAGAGGGAGTTGCCGGTCGTACAGGTCCGCCTGACTTTAAATGGCGATAAAAATGTAGATATTATTGTTTTTAAAAAACAAAATCACTACCCTAAATTTTTATTTTTTTATTTTTCAATTTTAAAATTTATTCATAGAAACCACTTAAAGACGATCACGTTTATGAAAGTTTTAAAATTACTTCGTTCGTACAAAAAAAAATAAAAAAATTAATAATTGAAACATTGTCGGATGCTGCCCGTAAAAGAAACCCTGTGCAACTTTAATGTTCATTTACACCTCAAAAACTTTGACAAAAAGTTAACAGATGTCCGATGATTTAAAAAAAAAAAACATTTACACATAAAAAAAAGTTAGTTGAATCGAAATAGATATGAAAATATATTTTTTAGGTTATCGACGAAAACTTTACGACACTAATGAATGATTGCTTTTTTTTTTATTTTTGTTAAATGTTATTTTAATTTGCCATTCAATATTTGAGTTAGTAGAAGTTTCATAGGTTGACGTGCTAAAAAGAAAAAAGGGCAGACCTGAAGGAGACTACCACCACCACCTTTAAATTTGTTGTCTTTCATTTTTCTGACTTTTTTTTCAGTGCAATCTTATCGATTACATCCTAAACTTTCCGATTGACAAAAAAAAGAAAAAAAAAATTGGAAAAATTCCAATATTTAAACAATTTTAGTGGGGTTCAGTTTTTCATACAACAACGTTAAGTCGATCCTCCATCGCCGGTATGACATCACCTGTAAATTGGTTGATTATAAATATTTTTTTTTTACTTTTTTCGGTGAAATCTTATCGATTAAACCCTAAACTTTCCAATGACAAATTTTGTAAAAATTTCAACATTCAAACAATTTTAGGGAAGGGGGCTCAGTTTTTCATACAACCTTAAGTTATAGTAAGTAAAATCGATCCTGTGCAATTAACTTTTTTGCTTGCGCATATTCAACAACTGAATCCTTTGCCAAATTTTTTAATAAAGCCATTCTTGGAGTTTCCGAGGAAGATGCCATCATAAAAACTGAAGAAAACTTGAAAAAAAATCAAAAACAAAACCAACAATTCACAAAAAACAAAGCGACTCTAACGCAAGTGGTTCCAAAATGGAGGATCGATGTTTTTTGTTACGTTTTATGAGAAATTGAGCCCCCCACCACAAATTGTCTAAAATTTTTCCAATTGTTTTTGCTAATCGGAAACTTTATGTAATAACAGATTAGACTGCGCTGAAAAAAGTAAAAAAAAAAAAAAACAACTGAAAAATAACAAATAAAATTCAAAGGTAGTGTCAGTCTCCTTCAGGTCCGCTGAAAAAAGAGCATTCCGTATTTAATTTTTCCCTTTTTTTTCTAAAGTAAAACCTTAAACAATTAAAAATGGAATCAATCGTATTTTTTAAAAAAGGGGGGGGTAAATTTTTGTTTTGTTCCCCGAAGGCCTTTACCCCCGTCAAAACTTTCTAAAACATCCTTAATTCCGTGCAAATGTTCATGCTGAACTCAATCGATAATTGTTTATTGAAGAAACCTACCTTTCTTTCATGGTATCGACCATAAATAGATCGGACTATATCTCCACCCCTTACTACTGTTGTCACCGCTGAATGAAGTGAAGCGTAGGTTTCTTTTCGGTCGATTTTTCTCCATTTCAGCAATTACTCAGCGAATTGTTCGGTTTCGGAACTCATTTTGCGGGTAGGGATTGAAAAAAAGGACGAAAAAACGTAAAACTACGTGAGAATTCAGTCAGGAGTGAATAACGTTTTTGAACCGTGGTTACGGGGTGAGATAAACAGCGACAAGAAGTTCCATATTTTTCTGCTCGATAAAATGAAAAAAAGGTATGTTTCTTCAATAAACAATTACAGATATATACATTTGCACGGACATAGGGATGTTTTTGAAAGATTTAAAGGGGTAAAGGCCTTCGGGGAACAAAACAAAAATTTACCAAAAAAGTCTACTTACAAATTATCATAATATAAAGGCACCTATGATTTTTTTTTTAAATTTTGCACTGCAACTACTTCCACAATAGAGAATAAATAAAAAAATATATATTTTTTTCATTTTTTGCCAATATGCTCAGAAAGTGTTTCAAACTATTTTAAAAACAAAGATCTGAACATACAAGTGATTACTAAAGATGATAACCAATTTTAATTTCCTTAGTAATATAAGCTAGCATTAAACAGAAAGTTTTTTTGTTTGTTTTTAATATTTCAATTCATCATTGTTTCGTTATGTTGCGGAGTTGAGGTGGCTAAATATAAATTCGATTTATAATCAGCAGAAGGTATTTTTGTAGGCTGCTTTCAATTCCTCCAACATTTTTTTTATTTTTGCATGTAAGACACAAGGTCAAAATCGAGAAATCAACTTTTCATTAACAATAATAATTTTTAATTCAAATTATAGAGTCTTACAAATATTACAGCAATGTTTTTGAAAAGATTTTGAATCCAAATGAATGTTGGATAAATTAAAACAAGTAGTACTGTTTAAATTTCAAGCTTTTCTGTTTTAAATGTTTTTAAATGGTTTGATTCAACATTGATTCAACAATATTGTTCAAATACTTTGACTTTTTTACAATCAGAAATAGAGAAAAAAGTGTATGTACAGTTATTTACCTTGGATTGTATTTTTGTGTTTGTCAATAGTTTTCTAATCTTGTTTGTTTTTTAATTGAAGATTCTTTTGCTGCAGGTCTTTGCTGTGTATTTTTCATAATTTTGTTCGAGAATGAAGTTCAATAATGTGTTGGTGTTAATCAACTTATAAACTACTTTGTCAATATTTGCTGAGTGAGATGCAAAAGATTGTACAATAAGGTTTCAGGGTACCTACTCTTTGTTTTTGGAATTCTCACAATATTTATTTTTGTAAAATTACAAAAGAAATGTGGCACAAGGCTGGAAAAGGGGGTGGGTTGAGGTTGGTTGACAATGTCTATCCTATGAATCACATTCACAACTCAATACAATTTCTTCATTTACCACAAAAACTCATCCATCAGCTTTACAATCCTATATAATATAACAACTTCGCAGGGGGGAACCTAAAAAAGGGGGGAAACAAAACCATGAGATGAAAATTTTCGGAAAAGGGCTTTGTCTTGGGCCACAGAATTTATATTTGGTCTTGGCTCACTTTGAACATTCCAATTTTTAGCGCGAACTCTTGTCTACCTGAAAGGAAAAGTGACTAATCAGAAAACGTTTTGACAAGTGATCCACTTTCCACTTTTAGCAGAAATAGAAAATATATTGCCGTGATCCACTTTTAATGGGTTTATTTTCAATTTGTCATATATCTTAGCAATTATCGCTCACGATGAGCAAATTGTTGTTCTGACCGTGATGGGTAAACTGTTTTATTTTTACACCTTCAACTATTTCACAAACATTTAGTCATAAATTTTTGTGTACTTATGTAGCGGGGCTGTCGACAAAGCAGGTGCCGTTAACCCCGCTACGAATCAAAGTAATACGATCGGATCAAGGAGTTTACAAAATCGAGCAAACGTATTTACAGAATGTTTGTTAAGCCGGGCAGTGTCAATTGAAAGGATCGTTTGGTAGTTCCAAGGATGGTAGACCAGTGGTTGGCAGGGCAGTGCAGAGGTGATGCTGGTTGCTAGAGGTTCTGCTTTGTAGTTCCAGGAAGGACTGCTGCTGGAGACGGTTAGCCCTTAGAAGGACTGTATTATATGTAAACAGTTAGTTCTTAGAAGAACTGTAGCATATGTAATCAGAAAGTCCTAAGAAGGGCTGTATCATATGTAAACAGTTCTTAGATTAACTGTCTCATACGTGACTGGCTAGTCCTAAAGAAGACTGTTGCACATGTAATCAGTTAACCCTTAGAAGGACAGTTGTATATGTCACCAGGACTGCAGCTTCTGCTGGTGCTTGGTGTGCCCGCTGCTTCTGCCTGGTGCTCTTGGTGCTTCTGCTGCTGCAGGAGCCAAGTAGCCTTGAAAAGGGCTATAGCATATGTAACTGAAGAGCCCTTAAAAAAACCGGTGCATATGTAAACGGAGAGCCCTTAAAAGAACGTGCATATCTGAACGGAAAACCCTGAAAAGGGCCATAGCAATGTAATCAGAAAGTCCTAAAAAGGACTGTTGCATATGTAGTTAGAGAGCCCTGAAAAGGGCTGTTGCTGGTGGCTGCTACTGCTGGATGTTGGCAGCTGCTGCTAGTGCTGCTGGCTTCTGGAGACGGCTGCTGCTATGGTCAGGGTCAAGGGTCGGCCAGGTGCAGGTGGTAGAGGGAGCACGTCGCTTGACCCCGGAGCCCAAGTGATTTGGTTGAAAAAATCTGCTATGTTTCTGGTCAGCAACATTGCCCAGTTAATAATGTCTTTTGTATTAAAATTCTCCTTCCACTTTTGAATGTACACATGGTTTTTATTTGAACACCATGTGTACATAGATTAGTTTCAGGTCATTGTTTTTAGGTACGAGTGCTTGTGTATGTTTATATTTCGTTTTGTTGTTGTTTTTCTGTGTTTTGACTTTTGAAAACACTGAGTCACTGGAAATTAATGGCTTTGCTCTGTTTTCCAGAGTGACGCTTTTGGACGTTTGAGTAGCCGGCAGTAACTTCCGGCCAGGTGCGATAAGGCCCTCTTCCTAGAGGATTGATCATGATCATTTCACAAAAAAAATATTTGATTTTAATTTGACTGGAAAGTGGACTCTCCTACCTGATTTCGTTCGTATCTCTGGTGTGGTTTCATCTTCCGTTGTTATTGGCAAGTTTGCGTCAACAGGAGTTTCCTCTAACCAAGCTGGTTTGAGTCGGTCAATGGAGACTGTGTCTTTTTCTTTCCCGTGCATGATTGTAACAACTTTCTCTGAATGTTTTAGCACTTTAAAGGGACCTTGATAGCTGGGTGTGAGAGGTTTTTTTTACTGTGTCGTTTCTGATGAAGACAAAATCGCAGCTATCCAGTTTCTGTGGTACGTACAAACTTGTGGCTTGTTGTCATGGAGGAGTATATGTAAGTTTGGCCATTCTGTGGCGTATATCCTGCACAAAGGAACTTGGTTAGGTTGTGCATGAGTTTTGTGGAGTGTGGCAATATTGTCCTGGTAAGGAGAAAGGCATGCCGAACACAAGCTCTGCTGTTGAACAGCCTAAATCGGTTTTGAGGGTATTCCGCAAAGAGAGCATGGTCATGGGGAGGTTGTTGACCCAGTTCTGTATGTCTAGTTTGGTTGACAATGACGCCTTTAAGGATCGGTGAAATCTTTCCACTAGGCCGTTTGCACAAGGGTGGTAAGCGGTCGTTTTAATGTGTCTGACACCCAGAAGTTGGGACAATTCTCAAAAGAGTGGTCCCCGATCTGTGGTGAGAACTTGGGGTACGCCAAAGTTCGTGATCCAGTTGGCGAGGATAGCTTTAGAGACTGTGGTAGCAGAAATGTCCTTAATCAGCACAGCTACTGGCCACCTCAAGAAACGGTCTATGGTTGCTAGTAGATATTGGTACCCCTGGCACATTGGTAAAGATCCGACAAGGTCAATGTGGATGTGACTGAAACGTGCGTTGGGTGTAGTGAAAGTTCCAACTGGTGATTTTGTGTGCCTTTGTATTTTGCACTTTTGGCATGGTATGCAGGTTGAGACCCAATTCCTGATGTCTTGTTTCATATTAGGCCACATGAATCAATCAGCGATAAGCTTGACAGTTGCTCGCTTGATCAGATGGGATATATTGTGGAAATGGAGGAACACTGTTTTCCTGAGAGAATGTATGGTCGAGGAGTGTTTAGTGTGATGTCGCAGAAAAGTGTTTTACTGCTAAAGGACACAGGAATTCCTGCAGTTTCAATGAAGTATTCTTGATGAGGTCAGGTATTGTTGTATCACCCTTTTGTTCGTCGGCTATCAGCTTTTGGCTCAAGATATCGTTATCCATTGAGTTGACATCTGTTCTGGTCAATGTGTCTGCGACTGTATTGTTTTTTCCTTTCACATGTCCGATGTCTGTCGTAAACTAAGAGATGTAGTCCAGGTGACGTGTTTCCCGGGATGTGTATTTGTCTGCATTGACATTCATTGCATTGGTCAGTGGTTTGTGATCTGTGAAGATCATAAAATGTCTGCCCTCCAGGAGATGTCA
This sequence comes from Ascarosepion bandense, assembly GCA_037127315.1. NCBI lineage: Eukaryota > Metazoa > Mollusca > Cephalopoda > Sepiida > Sepiidae > Ascarosepion > Ascarosepion bandense. The sequence continues at coordinate 58,209 of JBBBDQ010001048.1, forward strand.
GAAATGACAGATAGGCAGGTAGATAGCCAGGAGTTCTCGTGAGAAGGTGCTATATCTTCTCTGGGCTGCGGAGAGTTTAGCCAAGAAGAAAGCTATTGGCTTTCTTTCTATGTTTACTTGCTACTCCACTACCGCTCCTATCCCAACGTCAGAAGCATTGGTTGTGAAAATAAGATCCTAGTTTTTGGGTCGTTTTCGATGAACGAAAGTCTAGTGAAGTTTCTCAGCGCTGTCTTCGCCGTTTCGAAGGCCTGTAAGGATTCTTCTTCTAGTCTAACTCGCTTATTCTTTCGTTTGTCAGAGGGGAAAGAATTGTCGAACAGTCGGGGATGAACTTGCGGTAAAAATTTATCATCCTGACAAATCGCCTGATTTGTTTTGTGGTTGTAGGTGTGGGAAAACTTTTGATTGCGTCAATCTTCTCAGGTAATGGTGTGATTCTGTTTGCGTCGATATGATGACCTAAGAAGTTTACCTCAGATGCCCCGAAATTGCATTTGTCAATGTTCAGCCAAAGTCCGTAATGTTCTATCCTATGGAAAACTTTGTTTAGATGTTGTTTGTGAACATTCTCATTCGTGCTGGCTACCAGGATGTCGTCAATGTAAGTATATGCATATGTGAGGCCGCGCAGTACCTCATCAATGAATCGTTGGAATGTTTGTGCTGCATTCCTCAGGCCAAAAGGCATCTTGACATATTCAAAAAGACCATAGGGAGTGGTTACAGTGGTCTTTGGGATGTCCTCCGGAGCTATGGGGATCTGATGGTAAGCCTTCGTAAGGTCTATTTTTGAAAAGATGTATGTGCCTTGTAATCCTGAGGTGAAATCGTGTATATGTGGAACTGGATAGCGATCGGGTATGGTTGTGGCATTTAATCTTCTATTATCGACGCATACCCTAAAGTCCGTGCTTCCAGGTTAAGGCACAAGATGTAGGGGTGAGGTGTATAGGCTGTCGGAGGGTTGAATGAATCCGTCCTTCAACATATCGTCAAATTCCTTTCTTGCGTATTCAAGTTTATGAAGAGGGAAGTGTCGTGTGTGGGAAAATGTTGGCTGTCCACTGGTCTTGATATGATGCTATGTTTGGTGTTTTACCAGACTGGTGCCCGCAAGTGGTTGAATGATATCTGGATATCTATTCAAGATTTCGATGTATTCTCATCCATGGCAGGTTGTTACGCTGATTCTGGTGGTGTTGTGTTGAGAGAGGGTGCCTTTAACAGAAATGTTTGTGGTGTTGTCTGATAAGGTCCTCGTATTCATGTGTACAGCTAAGTCATAGTGGGCCAGGTAGTCTGCTCCAAGTATTGGCATTTTTACATCTGCCTGGGTGAAAGTCCAGGTAAAATCACGCTGCATGCCAATGTTAAGAGTCAGTGTCTTGGTTCCATACATCTCGATTGCCGAGCCGTTTGCTGCCTGGAGCTTATATAGGGCCACCTTTTGGTCTTGTTGTCCTGGGGGGGGGGGGGGGGTATCATGCTGATCACTGCACCTGTGTCCACTAAAAACTTTGTGGTTTTGTCAGTCCCATACATAAAAAAGGCGGGTTTGTGTGTTTTTACTGGCGGGTTCTGCCGCTCCTACCAGCTGGTTTTTTACTTTCTTGAATTTGACTTAGAACTGTGTTTGCAGAGTGCCGAGCAATGTTTTGCCCTAGTGCCAAATCTTTGGTGGTACCAGCATAATTCTGAGTCAGTTCGCCAATCCCTGCTGGTACTCTGTGTTCTCTGTCGCCAATTGTTGGATGTCGGCTTCGGGTCTCTTGTTTTGCAGGAGAGAAGTATACGGATGTTCTGCAGCTGCTGTTGCAGGTCAGTTACCGCTTTTCATAGATCCTCATCTTTGGTCAGTGTGTCGTCTGGGTACCACACGGAACACACTCCTTGGTCCGGTTTTGCTGCGATACGGTTGGCAGAATCTGCTACCTGGTCCAGTGACATGTTTTCCATGATCAGCGCTAATATCTGCATTATTGTGGTAGGTAGCTTGTCCATCCACAGTTCATGCAGAATAGATTCGGCCATCGAATGTTTTCCCAGTTGGCTCCTCATAAAGCGTAGGAGTTGTGAGGGTGTTCTGTCATTCCTGGTAATGTTTTTAAAAAGTTCACAGAGTAGCTCCTTGTCTGAACGGCCAGTACATTTTAGAATTGCATCCTTTAGACGAGTATATGGCTCCTGCTCGAGTACATTTTTCAGGATAGGCAAATTTTCTCTGTTGCGATGTTATCCTTCATACCGAGAAAATCGCTTCCAGTTGCAGAAACCAATTTTTGATGTTTTGGTTGTTGTATGCAGGTAGGTTTGAGGGCTGTTCCCACTTGTTTGTTGCCATCCTGATCAATCGTAAATTCAAACGTCGGTGATCATCACTTGTAGTGGGGCTGTCGACAAAGCAGGTGCCATTAACCCCACTAGGAATTAAAGTAATACAATCAAATCAAGGACAACGAAGACAAGGATTTATAAGTTCAAGCCAAATCTTTATTTACAAAATCTGGCAAACGTATGTACAGAATGTCAATCGAAAGGATAGCTTGGTTTCTGGGCGGTAGACCAGCGGCTGGCAGGACAGTGCAGAGGTGATGCTGGTTGCTAGAGGTTCTGCTTGGTAGTTCCAAGGACAGTAGACCAGTGGCTGGCAGGGCAGTGCAGATGTGATACTGGTTGCTAGAGGTTCTGCTTGGTAGTTCCAGGAAGGACTGTTGCTGGTGGCTACTGCTGGAAATGGAGAGCCCTTAAAAGGATTTGTGCATATCTGAACGGAAAGCCCGAAAAGGGCCATAGCAATGTAATCAGAGAGTCCTAAAAAGGGCTGTTGCATATGTAGTTAGAGAGCCCTGAAAAGGGCTGTTGCTGGTAGCTGCTGCTGCTGGGTGCTGGTGGCTGCTACTGCTGGATGTTGGCGGCTGCTACTAGTGCTGCTGGCTTCTGGAGTGGGCTGCTGCTATGGTCAGTGACTAAGGTCGGCCAGGTGCAGGTGGTAGGGGGAGTAGGTCGCTCGACCTTGGAGCCCAAGGATATTTACTCTTCTCCCCCACTTGAGAGAGATGTGACACAAAGTTTTTTTTTTAATGTGGTGTTACCTGAGCGCGTACACCCAGGTACTGGTCAAAATATTACCTAGCCACCGCGATGGATAGGTTCAGATCTGGTCGTAATTGGTCATTTTGGACCCCAGCCCGAAGGCCAGAAGCCCAAGTGATTTGGTTGAAAAAATCTGCTATGTTTCTGTCAGCCATGGTCGGCAATGTTGCCCAGCTAATAATGTCTTTTGTTTGACTATTAAAATTCTCCTTCCACTTTTGAATGTACACATGGTTTTTATTTGAACACCATGTGTACATAGATTAGTTTCAGGTTATTGTTTTTAGGTACGAGTGCTTGTGTGTGTTTATATTTTGTTTTGTTGTTGTTTTTCTGTGTTTTGACTTTTGGAAATGCTGAGTCACTGGAAATTAATGGCTTCGCTCTGTTTTCCGGAGTGATGCTTTTGGACATTTGAGTAGCCAGCAGTAACTTCCAGCTGGGTGCGATACTTATTCTATAGTATGGTTTTACAAGTTTAAATTGAACATTTTAAATTTTGATTTTTAAAACTTTACTGTTTTATAATTATAATTATTTTAATTTTTTTCAATCATTTCCCCCACCAAGCAAGGCAATAAAGCCACTAAGACACAATTGGGAGAGGAATTACTGAGTGTTAGAGAATATGAGCAACAAATTAATGTGAGAAAACTATATTAAAGAACTAGAATTAAGAAAGCAGAAGATATTACTTAACATGGCATTTAAATTTGTTAAGATCAATGTTGACTGGTGGGGAAAGTAACTGGAAGAGAGTTCCACAAGTGAAAAAGTGTAGTAGAAGAAACTATTAGCTTATAATTTATGGTTACATCTATCTATTTCAATTGTAAAATGATGAGACCTTGCCACCAATCTGGTAAGTCAGTTAAGTGCCGTACAAGATACACACTTGAGTGATCGTTGTTTTGAAAGAGACATGATTGACTGGGTGGAAGATTTTCTCAAAGTAGGTTACCATTAATTTCTGCAGTAGGATGGTTGCCAACTAAGGCTATAGAACCCAATCTGTCCTGCTATTTAGCTGGAGTGAGAAGTGTCAGATTAATACCTTTCCCAATAGTATATGCGCATAAATGAATGCAACGAATTCAACTAGAATTTGAACTTGGCTCACAAATTTCTCATTCCGAGCTGATATCTACTGCATCACAACATACATC